>VZSV01000023.1:7843369-7939462 GCA_013398735.1 Nothocercus julius | reverse complement strand
GAGAGGCTAAGAATTCATAAGATACTTTTTTCCCCTGGGGATCAATATTAAATAAATTGAAATGGAGAGAGCTGCTGCAAGCAAGCATGTTTGAAACTTCTAGTACATCAGCAACTGTGTCTGCCTTGGTTAAAAAATGTAGTTTTTTACTCTAAGAAACTGGCAACAGGTAAATCTGATGGGTTAGGTCTCTGAGGCTGGGCACTTTGTATTATCCAATTTAACTAGAAAAACTTGGATGGAAAATACGTTGTTAAACTAGATGGAGTAGGATAACTTTTGTGAATCACCACTGTATAAAGAGGAAAATTTTCATTATTTTTTTCATAATAACTTGATTGTCTAAATATGAAGCTAAAGCACTCTGTGCAATGTAGCACGGAAGAACAAGTAGTGGACAATAAGCATAAAGATTTCATAAGTAAGGGAGAAATTTTATCAGTGGTTAAAACTAATGCATCTGTTGGTGAGGAAAAATTAAGTTACGTAAAAAGGAGCAAGGCATGGATTAGTGCCTCTTGGATAACTAATTCTACTTTAAATTCTTGCAAATCAAATACGAATGCACAATATAGAAAGGTCTTACAAAAGTCTTTTCCTCTCTGGGTGTTTGTAAAAAGTTTCACTGGTGTATGCCTCATGTAAGGGCTGAAGAAGACAGCCTTTCTTCCTCTTGAGGGAGAACAGACCAGTACATGTTGTCCTCTTCAGTATTATTTGTCTGGATATACTTCTAAGTTCCTGTGTTGCAGGAATACTTCTTCTCTGTAATACCAGTCAGTGACAGTTTGCAGGCTTGTGGTCATGTCGTTGTCCACCACACTCCCAGGTCCTTCCCTTCCATGTGGCTTCCTAGGCTCTGTCCTTTTGAGCAGCGCTCTGCCCTTCCCTTGGTGGAAGGCCGCAATGTTCCTCTCTGCCCATGTCTCCAGCTGTGCAAGGTCTCCCCGAAGGGCTGTGCTCTCTGGTGCCTCAGTCACTCTTCCCAGGTCTGTCTGTCTCAGCAACTGTGCTGAGGGTCCCTTCAGCCTGGGCATGGAGGAAGAAATTGAATAATCTTCTGCCCAGAATTGAGCCTGTGACACTGGGTTCACTGCCTGCAAGCTAGACTCTGTACCCCTGAGCACAACCCCCTGAGCTCTGTCATCCAGCCAGTTCCATGTCCGCTCGTCTGGCCCACGCTTCCTAGGACGCTGGCAGGAGAGGCTGCATCCCGCTGCTCTCCTTCCTCTCCCCACTCCTGCCGTCGTAGAAGGCCCTCAGGCTGCTTACGCAGGACTTCCCCTTGCTGAATCCACACCGAGTGCTGAACTGCACGTGTTCAACCACAAGAGAGCAGTGTTACCCCAGACTCAAGTGTAAATCTCGGAAAAAGCACTTTTGCTCTACCAAGAGCAGGTCTACCTACAAAATTTGAATCCCTTGACATTCTTATCTTTTTAATGGTACTCACAGAACTAGTGATTTCTAGAGGCACATGCTTCTGGCTTGCTAGTGTTGCCAATGCACTATGTGTGTATTTTGATTAGTTAAAAACAGTAGGCCAATTTATTTTCTTATCCACACAATAAACTTTCTGCTTCATTTCCCTGAGTGTTTAAAATCTAGGAGATTTGTGTCAGATGTTAGAGAAGAGCTTCATCTGGCACCAAGTTTTTCCTGAAGAAATATCCTCTCACGTACCACACAAAATGACTTTTGGAAAGAAATTCCAATTGTAATGTAGTACATATATAAAGAGCATTTCTAGTGAACTGCAGAGTTTTGGGTAAAAAGTGGGACATTTGGTCTATAGTTTCATTATTGTTCTCTCAAATGAATTATGCTCTATTCCTGTAAGCATCCATGTTATTTGCTTTTACATGTAAAAAATGACTTTATGGGTTTAGGTGAGTGCAGAGACTGAGCAAGAACATATTTGCAGAATTGGATAAATTTGATTTTTTTTTTTTTTCTGGTGGAATTATAATTGTTCATGAAATAAATGCCTTGCGACTGCTGTCTTAAGAAGAAAGGAGGCATTTTAGGTATTAATACAGTCATGTTGAGAGTTGGATCTGCTTGTTATTTCAAGGAGAAATGATGAAAATAATTATGTAATATGAACTTTTTTGGCTTTATAGAAAAATAATTCAGAAGTAACTAATGTAAATTTTTTTTTTTAAAAAAAAAGGCTCCAGCTAGCAAGTGTGTGGTAGATTCTGCTATATTTCTCGACGTACAATAAAGTTGTGTCTCTATTCTCAAAATTTCCCAGTTGTACTGAATGCAATATTGTAACAACCAGATTTTTCAGAGAAAATGAAACAGTAAGCATTAAAAAATTATTCACAGTTTTTTTTTTTTTAATTACAGTCTCAATGTGGGAATTACTTTTAAAGTATTTTGCTCTTTTGTTTTTGTATACTCTGTAAGAATTGCTGTGCCTCTGTATCTGTGTCTGAGGAGATGATAGTGAGGGAGTTCTGGGAGCGGTTCATGCACCTGTTTCTGTCTTAGAATAAGAAACTGCTCATGTTAATTTCAAGTTTTTGCTTAATTTATATCAAAGGGATCTTGATTCTTCAGATGGAAGTAAAATCAGTGCATGGATAAGCCTCCCACTTCCTGTGACCTGACTCTAAGCTCCAGCCCTTAAGGAGATTTTGAGGAACTTGTAAAAAATATGGAGGGGTATTTGGACCAGGTTGCTGAGAGAGGTTGTGGAGTCTCCTTCTCTGGAGATCTTCCAAAAACTGCTTGGACGCAGTCCTGAGCCACCTGCTCTAGGTGACCCTGCATGTGCAGGGGGGTTGGACTGGGTGATCTCTGGAGGTCCCTTCCAACCTTAAGCATTCTATGATTCTATCTGCTACAATGGGTGATTTTTAAAAAGGAATACAGTGTGGGGAAAAAAAACCCTTGCAGAATTCTGCTTTCAGTAATGCTTCAGCACCCCCTTTCATTTCAGTGCAGTTGCTGGAGTGTAACTTATGGCGTAACTTATGGCATAACTTATGGCTATATATTTTAAATAAGGACCATCTTACCTATCGTGTCAGCTTGAACTATAAGAACGGTACATTTAAGGCCTCTAGTCTTGCCCTTCTTCCTTTCTCCTTGCCTTTTATTTAACTGGGAATGTGAAACTTGGGTGATCATTCCCACTTCTCTGTTTTCTTTCTAGCTCTTAGAGTAACACAGTGCCTACCTTTTGCTGGGCAGCTTTTTTATGGAATGAATGAATAAAAGCCTGTCTAAAGTGAACCTTATTAAAGCTATTTTAAAATTGGCAGGGAGGATCTAGTGCACTGATCTGCTGTGAGACATTAAGCTGAAAACACCAAGATTTAATCTTCTTGAAAAGAAGCTTTTGAATATTTTGCTTTACCTGTAGGACATAAGCTAGAAACAAAAAAAACTTTGAGCCTGCCTTTCAGTTTTAAGCAAAGGTGCTTGTCCTGTCTCATTTCTCAGGATTATAGCCACCTGCTGAGCAATAGCTGCTGCCCTAAGGGAGGGGCTCCAAGTGAGCTCAGAGTTTTTTTCTTTGTGTTTAGTTTTGCCTTACAGGTGTTTGATGTGTTGTGACCTTATCGTTCACAGCCTGTGAGTATCTGTCTTATTTTTGTAGTGAGAACTATAAGAATCTCTGTTAAAAGTTCCAAAATAATAGTCTGGATTATAGGGGTTGGCTGTAGGTGCTGCTGCTGAAGTGGAGTTTTCCTTTGCCCTTTGGAATACTACAACTGCATTCTGTTGTTTGTCACTTATTTTCTCTGGTATTTTAGCCATCTTTTTCCACTATGCCTTTTCTAGTAGGTGTATTGCTCACGTTGTATGCTATATCTGACTGTCATCCACTGAGGTAGGCTTCATAAGCCAGGCTATTTTTGTGGTGCTCTTTGCTCACTTGTGAGCCACCATCTCTGAATGGAAGTCAAGCTCAATGTTCTTGTTTTTAATTTTGTTAAGGTAGGAGCTGCTTTTTATCAGCATGTAAAGAGTGGGAAAGTAACCTGAAATTTGGTGTTTTGTAACAACAAAATTACCTAGTTTGCAGTTGTACTTTGATCTGATTCAGATGAAATGTGGGCTTTATCAACAACCCCTGTTCCTTATCCATTCTTTTGACTACTCAAATGTTTTTTGCAGGGTCTGTGTTAACTTCTTGTATCTTTTAATTCTCACAGGCACTCTCTATGCTTACAGCTACTCTCTATGTACCTATATGAATTATATTGAGGTTTTCCTTATTATGTTTCTCTAAGCTTTCTTTTTAACCTCTATCAAATCTTTAGTCCATTTATTACTTCTCAATAGTGGCATTAAGTTCTTTTTGTTTTTATTAAGATTAGAAGAGTGTATTAGAATGACAAAGCAACCAGTGAAAATGATCTGTGCAAAATAATCAGCTTGTTAACCTTGTTCTTCAGTGACAGCCTGGCTTTAGATGTTGAGTTAGAACTTTGTGAGGTCCCCTGTGAGGGAAAGAAATACTAGCATAGGTTAAGCTAAGCCAACAGGATTAGGGCCATTCCTCTACCTGCTGTTTAAGCTATTGGAACTGTTGCTAGGTGAACTGCATGTTAACAGCTCCCTAGGCCAGGAGTTGCCTGGGGAACCCACAGAAATTGGTGCTATTTCTACACGATTGTACAAACTGTAGATAGTCTTCTTCTCCATACTTCACCTTTCCTCCCTCTTTAACATAGTAAGAGTTGTGGTAGAAGAAGCCTGGGTCTTGATTGCAGGACCAAGTTTTTCCTTGTTTTCCAGCATCCATGTATCCATTACAGAACTGGTAGCTTTGAAGAAAAGGATCTAGGGCTGGACCTTGAGCATATTGTTTATGAACAGTTGACCTGATTCCAGCTGAGGACCATTAAGAGCATGCTCGGTATCCATCACTGGCAAAATCTGCTTTTTATTTGGAAGTTGCTGATCTGTTGCTTTAACAAGAGTAAAATTTTAGCTTCTGAGGTGCATAAATCCAAAGAAAAATGAAAAGTATTCAAAAGAAGCAGGATCACTAAGTACCACTAATGTATTTCTTCTCTAATGGAGGCTCTGTTTGCTAGGAGAAAAGAAAAAAAAATCCAAACCAAAAAAACCCTGAAGCTGTGGAGAGTTAACTCAGATCTGAACTTTCTGAAGAAGGTGTTTGAAGGAAATCTGGATTTGTAATATTCCTTTTGAATAACTTTGGGAATAGTAGTGGAAGTGTGGCATGTAAATTCTCTGTTTTTAAGAAAAGTAGGGAAACTAGGTAAATATGTAAGTCAATTAATGCGCATCGCTTTTTAAGCAAAAAGGTTCAATCTGTAAACTTGAATCCTCTTACAGCTTTGGAAACACTTAGAAAATAGGAGTGGTCTAATGTAGCTTTATAGAAAAAAAAGATTTTTCTAAATTATGCGTGGCAAAAATAGCTGTAATAAAATATTTTGTAGTGTTAATTAAAATATGGCTTTTTTTATTACCTGTAAAACAAATGCTAAATGGATGTTGAACTGATTAAGTGGCAGTAATCACTGAAAGGAAGTATTTCTGCTAAGGTTAGAGGAAATGGTGCTAGGTTAATGCAGTTTCATATTTGCAGTAATTGCAATAACTGATAAAAGTTGTGGATAATTAAAAAGAAATTGTATAATGAGGAATAATGAAGGTGAGAATGGTGGCACAAAGCCATAATGATGATGTTATGGTAAGCTGAGTCCTTAGGAGGACAATACATCATAAACCAGTCAAATGTAAAGCTATAAAGAAGTTTTGTTTGAATTTATGGTTTTTGGTACTGTATCTCTTGGAAATGGTAGCTCTATTTCTGTTTAATAGCAATGACTTTTGGAGTGAATGCATTTAAAGAGAAATAAAATGGTACTAAGCCTTTTTTGCAGACAGAGGGAAACATACTAGCTGGTAGCAGGAGGTTGAAACTAGAATAATTTAAACAAGGATGCATTTTAATTATGAGCCAGACATGGCCAATGGAAGTGGTGATTTCTCATGAGTTGCTGTCTGCAGTAGAACCCAGAGTTAGTTCTAAGGTGAAGCCACTACAAAGTTTTTAGAGAGAGGAAAACAAAAAAAAACCTCAAACCACTATGGCCTCTAACATATAGATGATCAAGACCTATTAAAAATTATATCTCAGATATGTTAATCTGTTCAGTGAACTTTCTAGAACAAAGTGCTCAACGGAACCACCTTTTGACAATAGTCCCTTCCTTCTCTTCTCCCTTTTTTTCTAGTTTAACTGAAGTCCCTTAACTTACCTTCCACAGAGAAGTTTTGAAATACATGTATTTTCTAATGTATTTATCATAGCTTGACTTAGTAAGAGACTGGCCCTCATGGCAAGTAGTATCTTTAACATTTCAGAAGTATTCTGTAGTTGCATGGAGGAGCCTGTGCTGTCCTTGAAGGTTCAATGTCCTGCTGATAGAGCTTTCAGAGGACTCTGTACCACCATGGATCTTGAAGTAAAATTTCAACTTGTGGATGTGCTGTGCCAACTGAAAAAAGACATCTGCCTTATTACATAAGGTGTTGCTGAGAGCAGTATCACCCCCATACGCAAACCCTTAAGCTGTCAAGTAACTCCAGAGTTATGTAGACTCCCTCTTCAAATTAGCGAGCCTTTTTTAAAAGAAAAACACTGATGGAAATAAGTTGTGAGCAGGTACCATAAAGTGCAGTGGCAGTGTCTCTAAATATGTCACATACTTGCAATATTGCCATAACAAAACAATACAGACTGAACAAAGATATTCTACTCGTCTCTGGGCCTCTCAGATGATGATATCAGTATCTTTCACCTGCCTTTTCTTTAAAGATTGAACACAGGTGTATTGACCCCATGCGTGACGTGCAGGATGTAAGATGTACTTTGGAACAGTGTTTTTCTTTCTTCTTGAACCTAACTCTGGATGCTTTAGGGATCTTTTATTTGCTTTGGATTTTGACCCTTTGAAGTGACTAGTCCTGAGTTTACCTCTGGATGTTGGTAGACCCTGTTATAGAAATGAGGCTAGGCATCAAATGCATGTATAGATGCAGGTCTAAGAGTTTTTTCTTTTGTAGCCATATTCCTTTCATACATACGCTTATATAAGAGCTAGAGCTCTTATGTAAGGAATTATAAGGAAGAACAGGAATTCTCTGCATATACAAAAGACTACTTTTGTATTTGGACCAGAAGAGTTGTTGACCTACATAAGCAGGTCATGAAATCTTCTTTCTGAATTACAGGTTTATTTAAGTCCTAAGGTATGTTTCCTCCAAGAATATGATTTTTGTAGTGCTGGTTTATAAGCATGGATATTCATTTTCTACATATAAATGGTCAGACCTATTTTATATTTTACACTGTGGTTAAAGGTTAATGTTTTCCTGTGGCAGCAACTTCCAGATAAATCATTTTACTTAGTCTTCCCTTGTTCTAATGTTTGAATGTGTAAAAACAGATGTTTTCAACCTGTTTGTTCAACATTGTTCAATTTTTATCTAGAGAAACTTGCATCCTATTCACCTCCTAAAGTAATGATGAACCTATAGTCTCTCTCTCTCTCTCTCTCTCTCTCTCTCTCTCTTTCTTTCTCTCTGTTTTTTTTTGTCCTCCCATCTTTTCTCTTGAGTTTTTTTTATGATTTAACATTTTTTTTTTTTCTACCCTTCTCTGCACCTCCCACTGTTGTACTGGCACTTTTCAGAGAGGAGGGATTAGTGTGAAACTGGTAAAGTAGATCTTATCTCTGGGAGGTAGGAGAGGTGGAGGAAATAGCACAACTGCTCTCTCTCCCTGTCCATAGGAACTCTAATAATTCTTTTTTTTTGGTTGCTGTTTCTTATGGTACCCAGATCCCCTTTCTGATCAAGTACAATATATTTAAACTCCTGTGGGATTCAGCTCTTTTCCTTAAAGTGCCTTGCCGTAAAATTACCTGACATGAAATTCATCTGTTCTGATGCTCACTTTCCCTTGTGATTAGGCCTGTGTGGCCCCATAAAGACACCCAAGATAGCCGTGAGCAAGCAGTTCTGCTGGGAGTCGGATTTGTCATCGATGGAGCTGTTGCGTGTGGCTTAGTAAAACTCTCCCCAAGACCCAGACGAGCTCAGGGTACAGAGAAGTGATCCAAGAGTTTTGACAGCGGAGCAAGTCGAGCCCTGTCGTCCGTCTGCCATGGTTTTGTTTCTGGTCTCTCCCTTAGCGCTGAACTGATCGTTCGAGCTGTGCCGTCCACGCGGCTGGCGCGCGGGGCGGGAGTGGGCATGCGGCAAGTCTGTCGTGCCACGCGAGCCGACACGTTTGGTAGCTGCGTGGCGGTCGGCCCGGGAGGGCTGGGCCCGGCGTCCCGCAGCCTGCCTGTGAGCTTCAAGGCGCAGTTAGCCTTTGGCCACGGTGGAACAGGTTGCCGTTTTTATGACCTTGCTGCGAGCTGGGTGATTCATTGATTCAACAGGCCAGTTTGTTATTTGTACTGAACCGTTAAACATTGGTGTCCATGCAGGCAGTGCCTATATAGAGTAGGAAGATGTATTGACTTAGCTGTTATTGAAAGTAATACTGCTGAAACCCCTGCTGGGACGCCGTGAGTAGTTTTCCAATGCTGACTGTGTAAAACCTCTGCTGGAGAAACCATTGCAATGCTGTTGGTCTATAGGACAGATCTCCAAGGGCTTTCATCCCAGAATCCATTCTGCAGTTGAGCTTCCATCCAGGGGACACATGAAAACACTTTGTGTTATGATTCTTTTTTTTTTTTTTTTTTTTTTTTTTTTTTTTGAAAACGAATTTAAAACACTAACTTAAGTAATACTGAGCCCAACCATATTTCTAGCTTCTGTTTGCCATAGCATTTGCTCTCTGCAAGCTCTGTGAGTGTTGCTGCGGAAGATTTTGAGGCACAAATAAAGTCAGGCTTTAGAAGTGTATTCAAATCAACAAGAAGGATCCCTAGAGTGACAAGAGTCAATCAGTGATGACAAATACTTTCACTTCTTAGAAATACTTATCAGGGGAGAATCTCAATACTTCAAATACTTTTAATTAAGCTTCACAAGCCTCTGATGTGTTGCACATGGTCCTCAGCTTAGCTATCACAAAATGGAGATTAAAGTTGACTACCAATATTAAGGAGAACTATTTGTTGGAGCTGAAGCAACAGTAAAAGACAACTCCTTCTCTAAATACTTAAGCAGGGAAGCACTCTCCCCAGGGGCTGAAAATCCTCCTGCCATATACTTGGGAGGAAGATAGGGAAAGCAATGACTTTCCTTGCTGCTAACTCCATTTAAATTCCTAAAGCAAGGCTAAAGATACATTTGGAGAAAAGTTCATTTCTAAAGTAGCGTACTGGTACAGTGATGGGACTCTTGTGGCCTTTTCAAACCAGAATGTTCTTAGCAACCTAAGGATGTGTTTTCTATCCAACAGCTTGACCAAAAAGCTTTGGACACTACACTTTTATTATTATTATTTTATTAGTTGCCATTCTTTGACATGATGAATACTTACAGCAGTATGTTAAAAAAGATACAGTTAAGTCTCTTGGCATCACTGCATAGCAGTCACAGCATTTTCACACAATCGAGTGCTTCCTTTCCGAATGATGCATATGGCATATATACGCACATATGGGGGCTGATTCTTGGTCCCAGTGAAGTTGGTGGGACCACTGTTTGGCCCATTAAGTTGTATAAGATATGTGAATGTGTATATATAAAATGCTTTACAATAACCATGACATATACAATCTTGAATTCAAAGATAAGCAGAATATATTTTACATCCAAGTCAAACTTGCACTCTGCATTAAAAGTTTATGTACCTAAAATATGGGGTGGATTATAAGAAACAAAGAATAGAATAATAGCTTGCACCAATCAAAGTATTTTGGATCCATGTTATTGGCATGAAGTGTGCCCTCTTTTTTGGTGTGTGTGTGTGTTTTTATTTTTTGGGCAGGGGGCAGGATTTGCAGAATCCTGCTTCAAACTGAAGCATGGATTCTGTGGGGAATGAACTGGGGATGGTGGGGCCATGAGATGGAGTGCTTTACAGACAGCTTAGCTGATTGACTTAAATATAAGGCTATAAATTATGGCCTGCAGTCTGACTGATACCTGATAATTATAACCACTTGAGTGTTTCTCCTTTCCAAGAAGAGCTGATTTGGAAGGAGCTTGTACTTGCTGAAAACTTTAATAATAGAGTTCAACTGCAGACTAGAAGATTTAGTAAGAGAGCTATGCAAACAGAAAACTGGCTTATTCTGTTCCCTGTGGTAGCAACCTTTTCAGCGATCAATTGTGACACCTTGCTTTTCTTTACCAAAACCAGTAAGTTATACAAAAAAAACAAAAACCAAAAAACCTCCCTCATTTTAGCTTAGTTAAGGCAGCACTGCAGATCATGCTTTCTTCTGCCATACACCATTCCTACCTTCTTCATATGTACGTTCCTAGGCAATGTCAGCTACTCCCCACTCTCCTCTGCATTTAAAAAGTGCAGTCCTGTTTCCCCCCACACCCTTATGGCTGGTGACCCGAATGCTGACCATTAACATCCCCAGCATAGGTAATACCCTTTTATGCAAACACATAGCTAAGTATTATTTTAATTAGTTTAAAAGTTCCACTTATCCCCACTCCTTTTTTTTCTTCCCACACAGAATTAACCTCTATGGAGGTATGAAATCTGCATTTAAAGAAACTGAGTTTTAATCAAGTGAATTCCATTTGTGTGGTATATCTGTGAGCATTTTAGCCTCTTGTTCTTAGCAGTTTCTGTTTCCTTCATTACATGTACGAAAACCTAACTCAGTTATAAACCTTCAGAAACTGTTACCTGCATAGACCCAGTAGAAAAGAGCAATAATTTGCACATTCTGTAAAATGGTTGATATGGCTGCTGGGGTATGAAATCATATGCTCTGTATATCTGCAAATATAAATATATATATATATTTTCCCCATCCATTCTGTCCCTCTAGCGTTCTGTTGGGGAGAAATCCCAGTGCAGAAATGTTCTCCAAACCAAACACCCAAGACGTATCACACCTGTGTATACTGAATGTTGGTGGTTGAATTGGGTGCAGTTTGGCTTCTTCTGGAGCCCTCTTCCAAGCAGTGTTTCACCAGACAAGGTGACTGAAATCTATCAAGTGTGTTCAGAAACAAAAAGAATTCCTTTGTTCTTTGAACAACTGTTCTTAAAATGTTTATTAGGAAGTTTAAAGTCAGTGAGTGCTAACTTTTGACGGGTTCAGGAGGCTCAAATTACATAGAAGGTCTTGCTGGTACCGTAGCTGTAAGAGAACTCGCTGTGTATGTGCTGAATTCTCCAGCTGGATCTATTGGAAGCTCCTCAGAAACAGCACAATGGTGTGGCTGTCAACAGGCTTTTATGCTGCTAGACACCAGGTTTGCTTACGTAAAGCTTTAGAACATTTTAAAAAAATTCTTTGAACTTGATGAAGGCGGCTTCCACTTCTTAGTGCAGGCAATGCTATTCTTTTATATGTACCCAAAGGGCTGCCTACAAGCACTTCCACTGCTTGTTTTGCCTTGTCCTAAATCTGTCAGAAGAAAGAAAAAATACACCTGAAAGGCTGTGAAATGGTGATGCTCCCACCCTCACTATCAGGTGGTTAAAAAAGCATTTTTGTCCTGTAGTTAGAAGTAACTTTATTCTTCTACAGCTCCCTCTCTGTGGTTGTTACCTGGTCTCATTTTCAGTACTTCCAATTTGCAAGTCCCCTTTAGAAGAGTGACAAAGAAGAAAATGCTGTACTGCTTGACAAAATAGTGGGTAAGTTTGTAGAAGAGAAGAACATTTATCTTAATATAACTTGTGTTCTCACAGTTAATGTCCACCTAGTTCACTGTGTTTCAATATCTTTTTTGAAATATACCCCTCCTCTATGAATTAGAATGAGTAAAACCTTTTCTCCTACAACTTGTGATTTCCATTTTCTCTCTACACGTATTAGGCACCTCATAAGAATGAAAACTTTGTCTAATCCAGGCAGTCCTCCTTGTGAGCAAGAAAAATTCTGCCACCTTTCCTCTTGCACTTAATGAATAACTATAATCTTTTCTTTTTTTCAAATGCAAACTTAAAAAGTCTTCTCTTTTTGCTCTCTCCAAGGTAATCATGACACAGGATGATTATATGGCAGCAGGTGCTATTTTTGTTGGAAAATAGCTATACAGACTTGATTTAGTGTACAGTATAGTTATAACAACACTGTGCTTTAATATGATTTTTGGGGAGTGGAGAGTAAAGGGGGGCAAACACTTGGTGCAATGCAGCCGTGTTCATGAAAGCCATCCCATCGAAACTGATGGACGCTTAAGAAAAGGTGTCTAAAGACTATCTAAACTGAGGTTGTTTATGGTATAAGTAAGGCCATGGATCTTTCAAAAACATCAGGGCATAGAAACCTCCTCAGCCCATTATAACAGTTAAGAGATTTGCCTTAACAGATTGGCTACAAAGCATTTTTTTTTCTTCACTGAGTGAGATTGATCTGAATGTCAGATGAAGTACTTTTTAAATGAAAATAAAAATGCAGGTCCATTTAGAAGCTCTCTTATGTAAGAAGGGAAGGTATGGAAAAATCACCTACGCTGCAACATTGCTCAGGAAAACACAGGATTCTAGAACAACTAGATGTTGTGCTTAGCAGATCGCTATGCTAGTTAATAAAAAATCCAACTCTTGAATAAATGTTCATCAGGATGAACCATCAAATTATGTGGTGTTGCTGTGTGGTTTTGTTTAAACTGAGACTTGAGGCTCTCTGAAGCATTTGCCTAGACTGGACGTGCAAGGTGCCATGGATTTAGAAACACGGACCCGCATGGAATGCGTTTGAAGTTTTCAGGAAGGTGTCGTGCCAGACTTCATTCCGTGGTGACCTTCGGTACACCTTTGATAGTGGGAAGGCAGGTCAGAATCAGATCTTGTGATAATAAGATTTTGGCAGCTATCAGAAGATGAAGGATGTTAGAAGTTAAGGCTTTTATCCACAAATGATGGTGTGTATTAATAAATTCTATACCGTATTTACAAATGCTTTCTCTTGTATGAAAACTAACAGTATTCTGTTCACAGTGCCAATGTTTATACAGGTAGCAATCCCACAGTACTCCAGTATTTTGGCATGGGAATCAGTAGCGCTTTGTATTTACAGAAAATGTACACATATGAATATAAACATGTTATTTGAAACAGTACTTAAAAGATACATCTGTTCATGTTTCAAAGGTTTCGACTGTACAACACCTTCCCCTTCACTTGCGAGGGAATACTGTTCCTTGCAGTGAGAAGATGCCAGTCTTTTATCCAAAGTGGCATAAAAATGATTACCAAAATGAGCTTTTTTACACTGGAGTTGTGTATACGAAGAGCAACTTCAGTCCGAAGTTTTTAGATCGGTTGTTTAGTGCACAGAATACAAAAGTTAAAAAGGTTTTTCTGTTTGTTTGTTTTAATTACTAAAATAACCAGGCTGTCTCTGCCCTCTGCAAGCGCTGTCTTGCCCAGCCAGTGTCCTCTGGATCTTGAAGATGCTGGTGGCTTAATGTGCAGCCCAGCTGCCAGACTGAAAAGTGTAGGGTGCTCGGGGCCTATATACATATGTCACAGCATGACTCATGGCAAATGGATGGGTATCCAGGAGCGCCTTTACCTGCCGCGCTCGCTACGGCCTCCTGCGCGCTCAGCGGCCGCTGGCCGGGCCGGGTGCCGCCGAGCGCCCCGCGGTTCACGGCCACGGGCGAGCAGGGGCCCGGGCAGGCGCGGAGTGAAGCGGGAGGGGGATCCGCGCCGGCCCTGCGGCAGGGCCACGGCTTTGCTCGTGGCAGCCCTCACAGCTGCTGCCCTGCTGTTTCTCCTCTTTTCCGAGATGTTGCCAACAGGCTCCTTCTAGCCCCTTAGGATTTCGTTTGCTGTTATGATCAAGACAGCGACAGCAGTGCTATAAAGGAAAAGTGCAAAGCTGCCACTAAGGAGTCTCTTCTTCATTTAAAGTCTGTTCTTGGCTGCCAGTCACTTGACCTGAGTGGTCGCTGCTTCTGTTACTGCTGTGTTGCTTGTGGAGCAAACTCCTCCACTTGGCCTTGTTCCTCCTGAGATGGTTTAGCATGTTTTCAGAGAGGGGAGTGTCTCCTGTGAACTGGGCCCACCTCTCAAACAGCGGCTCTACGATGTACGTCATGAACCCTGGGGGGGCACACAAAATAAGGCAGGTCAGGAACAAATCCATTCACTCAATGCATTTCCCCACGGAGAGGGGCAAGAGAATGCAGCGGTGTAAACTGCAGAAACACCGAGGAGAGAATGATAATGCCTCACACAGCCATTAACTCTTGCAAACCTGACTAGCGCGTGTGATAAAGATATGTATCTATCTGTATGTGCAACACTAAAATCTGAGAGAGAAATTCCTCTCTCAGATTCTTCTTTCAGGGAGAAATGGCATCCTTCTCTCACAAGGTTTCACATCAGATAGTTATCTGTATAAAATCACATGGGATGGCTATGATTTTTCTCTACAGATATAAGAATGACCCCCTCTCTTTTTTTTTTCTTTTTTTTTTTTTTTCACCCTCATGAAACCTTGGGTAGGTTTCCTGTTTGAATGTTTTCAGAGTGTGAATCATGACTGTTAGAGCCAGGATCTAAGCTCTGCATCAATGAAATTATTCATCAGGCTCACTCTAATTAGATGTCCCTGAACCAAAAAAAAATGAGTAGTTACCTGCAATTTTATTTTTAAGACAATTTATTTTTAAGACTTTTTTTAAGGTAGATATTCTGTTTTTAGCATCTGTTTTACTTAGTTGCTCTACTCGGCTAGTTCCTTAGCTGTGGCTGTGAATGAGAGAGCCGAGAATAGATTATAGTGTGTTTGAGCCCTGTAAAATACCCAAGAGGCAGAGATGATCATTGCAAAGACAGGGAGTGCTGCTGTGGCTATTCTGCTTCCTAGTACACAGCTTGCTGGACTTATATGAACCTGGGGACTTCTGCACTACCCGATATTATGTATCTATAACATACCTATATCTATTTACAGCCTTTGTTATAGAAAGGTATGTTGTAGATGCCTCTTATACTGTAGAGTGCAGACAAGAATAGTAGTTGAAATTTGTACGCTGGCCCTTAATAGCACACGAGAACTTCTTTGTGCCAGAAAGCTTTGTCTGTTCTAACCTAACGGGGAATGGCTTTTACACTGGGCTGCTTTTTGTATCAGCTCACTCTAGAACAGCTATTGTGCACAGTATTGGTTTGTATTTAAGTAAACTGCTCTTAAAATGTCTTTGATGACACAAGAGAATAAATCGAAATACTGCTTTTAAGATTTAAGCTGCAGTACAATTCCAACAAGAAGGAGCTCAGGAAGGGAACGTTTAAAGCCAGAATTAGAATTTGGCTGCACTTCCTTTGTTGTATGGGGATAAGCTACGATGTAGCAGGTTTATCTGCAAATCCTGACTCACTTCTGTCAGCAGGTTGCCCCCGATGCTGTAACCTTAATGCACTTGGATTTATATAACTCTGAAATGACCGGAAAGGCCTGACACTGCCAATAAAACTGCTGCGTGGGGCTTGAGCTAAAGCCAGGGCCTGTGTGAGGTGTCCGGGCCCGGCCGGGACCCCTCCTGAGGAGGGTTTGTGTCCCTGCCGCGAGCTGGGCAGCCATCCTGGGCGCTGCGGGGCTGGCCGCGCGGCGGCCGGGACGGGCAGCAGGCCTCGCTTGAGGGACCTTTAGCTTTTCTCTAGATGTAGCTTTTGTCACGACGAGCTGATTTTATTTGGGGGCGCAACTTAGGTTTTAGAAAGGCTTGTTTCTGTTTGGCTGTCTGAACTTAGCTACGCTGTATTTCCATTGCAGATGATCTTGGTGTGGTAAAATTTCACATTGGTTAAGCTGATTAAGCTAATTTGATCTCTGCGGCAAAGTGAATCTGTTTTGCTGAACTTAAAGCAATCACATGGGGAAAAAATACCACGATTATTTATTATTAGATGATTTATTTTAACTCATTGCTTCTTCCTCCTGCTTTTCTGGCAAGGGAAAAGGAAGATAAACACTTTAGCAGCATTGTTCAGTTGTGAGACAAGGACGTTTTATGGTTACACAACTGTCCAGTTAACATACTATACATATGGTGTAAAACTGCAGATGTATTTATGAAAACACAAATTACAAAGTAGCTATTAGGCTGCTGAGGTCATACTGCAAACATTGCCCTGGAATCACTGCTCTGCTCATGTGCTGTCCAGCACAAGGAGGCTGTGGGGACGCCAATATGCATGAAAGCAGAGGAGGGAAACCTTGAGCTTAGTGCTCTCAAGGCAGCGAGTCTTGATCCAAAACGTCCAGAGAACTGCTAAGGAAGCAAAGAAGTCTGAAAGCTCTTAGGATATCACATTATTTCTTTGTTTTTCTTCTCCACTGGATCATGAAACCTGCTTCTGCTGGAGAACTAGATCATCAAGTGTTTATAAAGAATCTGGAGGGGACTGGACAGAGGAAATAATGGTGATACTACTTCAAATTGGCAATCTTTGTTGCAAATTCAACAGTTTTGGAAATTCTTGCCCTCATCATCACATATAGTCAAATTACTTCATTAAAACAATCTTGCAACTGGCTGATCATCTCTTTGAGTCAAGGTCATGCTTCACCTCATAAGTAAGGCAGCAAAGAGTCAATCCTAGATCAAACGTTCAGGATTCACATAGTTGACCTTGTGCTAGTTCACTGGGCTTATGAGGCAGATGGATTTTGTTTCCTCACGTATCACATTTCAGTTTCTGCTTGAGCTTGTGCCACACTGGGATAAACAGAGTGATGGAGATAACAGAGTGAAACTGGTGCTTACCAATTTGTATGCTTGGTATTGTGTCCTTCTGCTGATTACAAAGAGGGCTTATGTCCAGTTCAAATTTTTGTTCCAGGTCACCTACAAAAAAAGAAAATAATTTGCTGCCGCTTGCATCTCTTCGCATTAGCTATGTGAGACTGCAGCTGCAGAGATCCGAGCAGTTGGAATATTGCACCAACAAAGACTACGTTAAGTGTCTGAATGCCTTTGTTTTGCAGACCCTCTTTTTATTTAATTTTGGGTTATCAGAGGAACTAACTAATCTTATTAAGAAAAGTATATCTTAGGAGAGGTGACTTCTGAATGAACATTAAATCTGAGCACTTAAGTGTTTTGAGGACTTTAATTTTCAGAAATAGTTTCTCTTACATGAGAAACATTTCCCATACGTTTACGACATTCTAGTTTGTTTACTTATGGCTCAAATGTGCTCCTACTGGAAAAAAAAAATGCATAGTATGTATTTCAGAAACTTTGAATCTCCATTCATAGCACTGTTAGTGTGTCTGTGGTACCAGGCAACTGCTGCTGAAGGGCAGCCTGGCGGAGCCGGGCCCTTAGTCCGCAGCTGGGTCTGCACACGCAGACTAACCAGAGCCAGGGCATTGGCTTGAGCAACAGAGGCTCAAGTGTCAAGAGCTGTGGAACAGAAGTTACAAATGTGGATGAAGCTAAGGATGAAATTAAGTTTGCCTTTCAGTTGTGATATAGCTGAGTATCTGGACTGTGGACAGAAAACATTAATTCCCTGGTTGGTCCAGGAAGTCTGCAGGGAGTCATCTGCCCAGGACTGATTTGAGGCAGTAGATGGACTGGAGACAACACAGCTGGCTGAGCTCCTGGCCCCATCCACAAGCCAGGAGTTGACCAAGTGGAGCAGGAGGGCTCTAGCTGGGAAGCGGGGGCTGCTGAACACGAGCAGGGGTGTCTGGAGGCGGCGAGCAGCCTGCGGGACGCTGGCTGCTCCAGAGCCTGCGTCAGGCCCATCCTGCTGCAGAGCCGGCCAAACTAAGTGTCCTGCAGGTGCCGGAATGGGCAGGCAGGACGGCCTTTTGTACGGAGCTAAGGCAGCTAGGAGATGCGCTGTGCGTAGCTGACGACGATCAATAGCAACGGTGCATCGGTGAGAGAAGACCACAGCGGGGCTGGATATGTGAATTCATCAGAGCTCAGGGAGTTTCATTTGCTCCAGCAGAAGCTGCTGTTGTTCCCTACCCCATCCCCACTAACAGTTTTCACTTAAATGCTTTTGCGCCACACAGGCACCCATAGGCATGTATAAAATACTATATGCATTTTTAAGCCTTGCCTTCCTTCTCTCTGCAGTACACAATTATTTCATAAAAATGTGAGGAGATATTTTTGTTTTTAATTAGGTATTTAGAAAACATTATTGATACATGTAGACTTTCACAAACAGTCAAAAAGAACCATTCAACAAAAAAGACGAGTAAGTGTCATGTTTCCAACTGTGCAGTTCTTCTGTCCTCTTCTTCCCCCATATCCCCTCCAAAAATCTTTGTCAGAGAAAGTGTCTAACTTTAGTGACATCCCCTCTGGAGATATTCTGGATTAACAGGGTTCATCACTATGACCGTAAGTGTCCAAACATCCTCTTTGAAAAAGTCTTTTACAATAGAAAGCTAAGATTTTCCTTTGCATGGTAAGAACTTTAATTGATGGTCAGTCTTCTTATGTTGCTATGAAAATAACTGCATGAATTAGAGAATGCTGAGAACTTTCACACTGGGAAAACCACCCAACCAATGTTAAAATGCCAAATTTACATTGCCAAATCCAGTTTTATATAAACAAATCAATTTGCATTATTTTCCTTATGTGCCTACTTAACTTTTAAAATGCCCATGGAAATGATCTAGCTTTAAGACTGATTAAAGATTTTCACCATATGGAAAAAGCCCCGATCACCTGAGATCAAGTTAAAATATTTTTCAGGAAAGGTTTGTGTTAAGAACCGTTGTAGGCATCAATGTGTCTGATTTGTATATTTTATTTTAGAGCACCATATAATTGGAAGATCAGGATATGAATTTCTTTTACAATGACATTAAAATATTTACTACAAAGAATTTAAAAACTTTGTATGTATTAGATAAGGAAGGTCAAGCAAGGCACTAATCATGATGACATCTGCCTAGTCTATAATTAAAAATGACACTTGTTCTCAGTAAGTAAGAGCTACAGCTTTCAAATGCTAATCTCAGTGTCCTGGAGTCCTTTTGTGTCAACAAACCACCTTCAAACCCCAGGATCAACTGTAAGGGGAGACAGAGATCTACAAATAATTTTTTCTTTTTTAAATGAAGACATAATGATTTCCAAACACAAAACAAAAAAAGTACTGAATGCAATGTATCACTTAGCAGGATTTACAGCCACCAGTGATAGTCAGACCACAGTTCTGTACATTCTCCTCAGTCAATTGCTAACTAATTTTTCCCTCGTTACAGGTGTAACTGGTCTTGTTTGCTCCAACATCCCTTTCAGAGGTCTATCTGACGGGTTATGCTAGTGAATCGTGAGCCTTGGGGAAAAAAACGTAAGTTCATAAGGGTTGAGACTGCTGTCTGTTTCAGCATGGTCCCTCATGTGGTGGATTTTGATTATGTCTTGATTATACATCTGATTAAATATAGCTACGTCTTGCTGTTTGTCCCACAGCACTTGAACAGCATCAGTGTCAAAGACACTTCACCATTCTAACCAACACTGGCTGAAAATTAACTTGTTGGCCTGTTTGTCTTTCTTTGTTAATGTTATGGTCTAACTGTACCAGCTACCATCTCGACCAAAACTGAATTTTGTCACGCAGAATGAATTGTTAAATGAACTCTGCATTTCACTGTGCTTTTCCAGCATTCCTACTAGTTGCCTTAGGCTCTCAGGATGCTGCTAACAAAGAACTTAGCAGTGATTAAACTCCGCTGCACCCCGTCTGTGTTGTAGCACAGCATGACCTTGCCTTATGCAGATAGAGCTAAATGGTGTAATTACTGTGCTTAAAAAAAAAATCCCCAAACCTGCATGACTGAGCTCTCTGCGGGAGTTTGAAAACATTTGCAATGGGTTCGAGCAGAGCTCTGGCTTCCCTGCCTTGGCGCATTAAGCTGTGTTAGAAGAGTTCGGCATAGCAGGACTCGCATTCAAACTCCTCCTCTGCGTGTGCACGCAGGAGAGGATGTTGTGTTTGGGAAAGGACGAGGGAAGGACTACCCCAGGAATTGCACTGCGTCGGAACAGGCAGATGAAGCGCAGAGGACAGCGCTGCGGCTGTGCCGCGGTGCCACCCTGGTGCCGTTTCAGCTGACGGTGACCGGAGGCTGCTCGAAGCAGCGCCGTGCTCGCTAAACCCGCACGGCACAAGCAGACACGCGCTGCTCCTCCCTCCTCCCTCTTAAATTGAGGCGATGGCCCTGTTCAACAGCTGCTCTGGTTTTTGGGGGGGAGATTTCCGGGGCACGGGCGGCCGCGGCGCGGCGGCCGGCAGCACTCACCCTGCCGGTAGAACTCCTCGCAGACCCGCTCGCTCCACTGCTTGCTCAGGTCCCAGAGGCGGCAGGGGTTGCAGATGTCGGCGCACTTGAGTGCAATCTGAAAGCCAGGCGTAAAAAAAAGTGGTGAGAGGAAGAAAATATTGTCTAGCGGTGTTTTGGCAGGACAGCGGTACAGTCACGAAACCCCTGGGTAGGGTTAATATTACCTTTTAGAAACTGAGCCGTGCCCAAATGTGCCTTTTGAGGAACGATCTTTTACTTAAGCAGCAAACAAAACTTTCCTTCAGCACTCCGCTCTACTGTAGCGAGAACAAGGGGAGGGCCGCCTTCCAAGACTGCAAAGCCTTTTGGATATTCCTTGAAGGGAATAAGCCAACAAAAGCTTCAGGCTGGCTCCCGCTGACTCCTGGGCTCGGCATCCATCACTGGTGACGAGGAAGGGAGAAGCCAAGCTGCTGTGACACTATTTGGGCATCGTTTCTCTGTGGTCTTGGTGATTGACCTTGTATCTCACTTCAATTACATTTCATTTTAACGTCTGCAAATTTGTTTGCAAAGCTAAGCACAGGGCCCTTTGCATTGCCTCTGGCTTGGCTTCACTTTATTACTTAACACTTTCAAAGTACTTTGAGGGGAATGAGGAGAGGAAAGCAGGAGATTTTTAAAATTGAGTAACTGCTTAGGAAAAGTAAACTATGCAAAAGTCTGCCTCTCTTGCTGCCTTGGAACAAGATGTCATGTGCCTATTTCTCTGGGGATTGAACCCATCTGGTTAGGCTGACAGAGGACAGAATTCACTTTGGGACCCAGACAGGAAAACGTAAAATATTTCTTGTATAAGTTGAGACCACCTCAGCAGTTCTTCTAGGGAACTCTCCTCGTCACTGCTGCTATCTGGAAGGTCCTTCCAAATAGTATGTAATAATTAACTTATTATCAGTCAGGCTGTTTTTGTTTGTTTTCAAGTTCTTCTACAACTAATCCACCAAACAAGTAAATATCAGCATTTTTGTGCCCTTGACTTCTATCTTCAAGAAAGTAAGGAGCATGTTTTTTTTTTTTTTTTTTCCCCCATAGATGAGATCTGTAATCCCTGTGCCTTTGGCATTTCTATAGCTTTCTTGCCTAATCTGTCAGGAAATGTGATAAGCCATCACCCTGCTACGCACAATCCATGGAAAAAATCTGATAGAAGGCTGCTTTATGGAGGCCAGTCAGGCAGGTTATTACATTTCCCACACTTCTGGAACGGGAAGATTTAACAGATCAGCACTCTTCTCCTTATTACTCGCACCTTTCCTGTCACCTCAACAAACTGATAAAATGTAGATGTTTGTTTTATAACTGATGATCATTACCTAAACTCTTTTTATGTGTTTAAGAGCAAAATTGATGTCTGGTCTCCAGCTTGTACATGCTGCTACTTTAATCTCAGTAATGGAATGCTTTAACTGGCAGAGGTTTATTCTGCAAAGCCTGTTAATGACCACAGTTTAGCTGTTGTAGAAGAACCCATTTGAATCTATTTGATTTTTAGAATAAAACTCGGCTTCTTCATCATCTCCAATGGAGAAGCACCTGCTGGCATCATAACAGCTGTCCCTGCAGAGGCAGGTTAAGGACATTGATCCTGGGGGCAAGATTTGGGCACCTGGTGTGAGGTTCCCTTGGAAAGAACACAGAGTAGGAGACTCTCCAGCTTATGACTGCTTATCTTCACTTCCCAGCATTTGATGGTGTCCAGTATCTGTTGCATTCACAGCTTTTTGACTCGAGGAATTTACTTACGGAAATACTTGCAGACCAGATGCACTTTCTTATGCTATTCCAAAGCTTTATCAGGAAATACTGTGATGTGAAAAGTGAATAAAGACAATAGTAGCAAAAATAATTTTAAGTTACCTGAAGCATAAAATGTCTGTCTTGTGCATCCTCCAGTCTCAAATCCTGATTGTCAAGGTGAGATTTCAGACGGATCAAAAACTCATTCTGTCTATTGATGTCTGTTGCCAGGATTAAGGAACCTAATTGCTGTTCGATATCCTGTCTGCAATTAAAGGAAAATAAGCCCTTTCAGTCATGGAACTGTTGAATGTAATAGCTCAAAACAGTCTTCTGCAGATCACAGCTATCATAGGGCTACTTCTTTCTTTATAGATTCAGCTAGGTCTATTTGGTCATTCTCTGCAGGGTCTCTTGGTTACGACTGTTCTAGCTGCCTAAGTTGATTCATGAGGAATAGATAATGTGGAAGAAAAATGCTGTTGGCATAGCTGGTTCTGAAAGCTTCCAAAAAGTGCCAGGGAAGTGAATATTAAACAGTGTGATACACCTAGAAAAATGTTCACATCTTACAGAAGAAGCCTATATGATGTAGAGGATTTCTAGAGGGATATGGAGCTTGTTACTATTAGGTAACGAGCATTTGTTCTTGGTAGTCACCTGTAAAGTCAACTTACTATTGGAGGCTTGTTGGCTGGCTTAATTGCAACTCAATGCTGGAAATAACAGTGCAGAACTAGCTGATAAGAACTTTACATCAACTTTGCCTACATAATCAAGAGCCTTTTTTTTTTTTTTTCTCCTTTCAATCTAAAAGATGGTGGAGACTGAATGATGCTTGCCTGATGTGTTGTGCATGCAATTCCCGAGCAGCCGAGCAGCCTCTGTACTGCTTGGCTAGCTCCTCAGCTTTTCTCTCTGCTTGATTTTTGTGTTTTTACTACTACATCTTTACGTGTTTGGTTGATGCTATGTAAAATCAAAAATGCCCACAACGGCTCTGCAAAGTCCCATGTGCTGGGATTCCCACATTCTTAGCAAACACTGCTGCTGCCTAACTGTGCCTCATGGGTTTTGTGCTGGCAGCAGCAGAGGGTCTCTCTTGCAGCATCCCTTCAAGAGCAGCGAAGGAAGGCAAGGACTAGTCTGAGCGACGTGTTTCCTTACGTGACTTCCTTCGGCAGGTGCGCCAGCAGGCGGGATTCGCGAAGCATGCCGATTGTAGACCGCCAGTGGTGGTTTTCTAGCACTGACACGTTCTAGGGAGGAACAAGAGAAATAAATCCAAGGATTGGGCAGCTACGCAGGGTACAGATTCACCATATCACATGACAGCTGAAGCTGACTGGAAATGCTGTAGCAAAACTGAAGACAATGAGGCAAAAATGTTTGTTTTCAAGCGACCTTTTGGGTTTAAAGGAATTGGTCTAGATTTCCAGAGTTAAAGACATTGTGCTTCTAAGTGTCCTAGCTAGGGCTGGCCCTGCTGTATTATCATTTTTTTTGAGTTCTGCTGTGAACAGATGAGTTAATCTAGTCTAAGCATGAGAAAGATTACATTCCAGCAGATTTAATAAGAAATAAACTAATCTATGGTTGCAAAATCTTATTTAGTTCATGGTTTACCTCATAACAGTCATAGGCTGATTTCTCTGGTTTGAGTGCAGAGCTGACCAGAAAACTACACTGCCAAATTTCCCTTGCAGTCAGGTAACTGGAAGCCCCCTGCAGCTGCTCAGCAAAAGTAAGGAGAGCATCCGTATCATTGAGCATCTTGCAGGGTTCAGTATCTTAGTCCACAAAAAAAAAAAAAAATTGTATTGTTTCTGACTAACTTGAACCAAAGTTGGGGGTAATCCTAAAGAACAGAAGCACAGCTTTCTAGGGAGTCTGTAAATAATAATTAATTGAGTATCTTGGGTCTGCTGACATTACACTACAAGTTTCTATGCTAACACAATGGATTCATGTAAAGGTGAGCAGGCAAACTTGATTGATTTGCCATTATATTTTTTTTCTGTAGTAAATTCTATTGTTGAATTCATGCCATATCTGATATGTTGTTTTGTGTTTTTTGTTTTTCTTTTTTATATAAATATATATATTTATTTCCCTTTTTCCTAATAGAAAACACAGATACTACAACAAAAATACTTTCCAAGTCTGCAAAGCCTAAGTCCTTTTCTTTTGAGGATTGAACAGATTCAGAAAATGCTATGCAATGTCTAAATCACTTATGACAGCAATCCTGTTGTGCAGCCAACTTAAATACCTTTCTTCCCCTTTTGCCTAAATACATTAGGATAGACTTTGTACTTTGACCAAAGAAAACAATTGAATATAATGGCACATAACGATGTTTTTCTTTCACCTCCAAGCTCTGAGCTGAATCCTGGTCCCAACAGTTACCCAAGCTCATACACTGCACAAAGGAAAATCCTGGGACAACAAGAGTCAGTACCACCTTCCTATCCAAAGATTAATTAGACCAAGCCTGCCTGCCAGTCCCCTCTAGCCTTCAAGAACTTGCACGCACAGTTCCTGTGGTGTTATGGAGGTCCTAGTCTGATTGCTCCAGCCCTCGAGACATCCTCACTGCAGAGATTTGCTATGCTGCAACCTGTGTCCCCTTCCAGAGCTGGAGCATGACTTGCAAAGGGCTGCTTCAGTGACTCCTGCCTCAAACACAGAGCAACATTTATATTGTAGCTCTATACGCAGCTATATGCAGTTGTTCTAGTCCCCACAGTGACCACTGAGGCTCTGCATTCTGATTTTATTTCTCTTATTTATCTGAGAAACAGCAAGCCCCTATGCCTCGTTATTTGCTGCCCCCTCATCAGTTTTGAATCTGTTTTCATAAGATGCTTTTTCCTGCCCCTTGTGTAGTTTTTTTCCTTAAGGAATTTCTGAAAGAGAACTTTCATAAAAGATTGTGGAAAATCTAGCTAAACAATGCCCACTGGGTTGTTTTTATTTTTTTTTTCTCTTTCAAAATATTGTGAAGTTTCAGAGACAGTCTTCCCTTCTGTATTTCAGAAGCTAGTATACTTCTAAGTGCTTAAAATTAAACAGCATCTTATTTATTCAGTTAATTTCCCTGGAAATCAGAAATTGAGGTTGCTGGGATCTCAGGTGATTTGAACAATCAAGTTGTCCTTTGAGTTGCAGTCTTAAGGTGGTATTTGTTGATTACTTAAGAGGTTGTTATGGCAGCATGGTTAGGGACCTGACATTTTTGGCGTCACTGTGAGTGTGAAATGTTTTCTGTCAAGACAAGTATGAAGAGCAGGCTTGTGAAAAAGATCACATGTGGCTACCTGAGGAAAACTGAAGGAAAAATGATGGAAAAAAAAAGAAAAAAAGAAGGTAATTTCAAAATCTAAACACTGTTATGCTAAGTACCTATGTTATTGTTGTGGAACTGTTTTTCCTCACTGCTATGAGATGCCTTCTTCCTTCTGTTCTCCTATAGGACCTCAGGTACAAAAGGAACCACAACAGAGGAGTCTTGTTTTTGTTCCTATGTATCCAAGCCTCTCTTGGCACTACCCCTTCCTAACCACCTTCACAGAACACAACGTGTGGTTTGCCCTCACCCAGAGATCTAATTTTATTCCTGTAAACCCTTCCCCTGACCTCTCTGCCTCCAAAACTCTGTCCTGGCTTTTTCTTCTCCTCCCTCTTTCTTCCCCAGCTGTTAGGAAGCCTGAATTCTGCTTTATCTGCTAAAAGAGGAAAAATTTGAGACAACAAAGACCAGAAAATACCACCAGGTACCAGCCTTTTCTCTTCTGCAATGACAGAATTAAGATGAAACTGCTACCTTGGAGCCCTGGGAATTAGAGATTATCAAGAAAGGGGACTGCCTCTGGCAGAAAAGGACAGTAAGGTTAGTTAAGGAAGAAAGCATAAGGAATTGCTTTTGCCAGGAAGGAAGGCTGGGCTCCATGAGAGACTTTGAGGGCTGAGGAGCCCATCAAGGTACTGGAACTGCATCAGAGAGATACAAAATGATCAAGTTTGGAGCGGGGCTGACTTCTGAGAGGCAACACTTTTAGCAGGGACACGAACAGCTCCATGTCCCAACAGCCACCTCAGCTGCAGGGATACACTGGGGCAGGATGGATCTGGGGACTCTTGCCAATTAAGGTTATTGAGGCACTAAGAAGGGTACATGATATAGTTATTGCTGGAGATTAATCTCCATATCCAGTCCTGGAGCCAGGCTGCCGACCTGCAGCAAAGTCCTCGGCAATCTCCGCTGAAGCGCAGGCCCCACACTGTGTCACTGCCACTAGCTCCCTGCACACGCTGCCTGCACGTGCTGGAGTGTTGCCTGTTTTGTGACACAAACGCTTCACCTACATGGCTAGAACGCCTTTTTACCCTTTCTCTCCCGCTGGCGCACAGGTGGATTTGTGAGCCCTTTATCCTCAGCGTTTTCTGCTTCTTGCCATGTGCACGCTGACCACGCTGATGCTGAACTCGCCCGAGCTCTGTGCGGAACACCTGCACTCGCTCCATGCTGAAGGCCATCCTCGGCTGTACAGGCGTCCAAGAACGTTCTTGGTACTAATCACTCAAAGGGAAAAACCAGCTCAGCTATCCAGTCCAGAGCAGTTCCATTTCTGTAAGTTTCTGATCTTTGCTCACTAATATACTGGAAAGCTAAATCAAAGCTGCTACAGTGCCTGGTTTCTCACACTTAAAAGCTCATGGACACGGTAAAAGGAAAAGTCGAGTTAACAAGTGACAACCGAGCGCAAAGTCATATGACACCCCTGCAAGCAGCCAGAATCCCTGAAGCTGTTGGCAGCAATTAGAAGAGTCAGTTTCCACCCAGGAAGCCTCCTCTGCCTTAGGAAGGCTAATTGCCACTAGCCACCTGACGTCTCTGCCCGGCGGGGAGATAACCTGTGCATCAAAAAGGCTGTGTGATAGCTCGCTGCTGTGAAGTGCAGGCTAGTAGTTTCAGCTTCCAGCTCTGATTTAAAGAGAGTTTGTGTCCTCTCCTTTTTTTTTTTTTTAAAAAAAAAAAAAAGGAATAGCATAGGTTTGCTTTTTTGGCTAAATGTTATGAAGCCTCTGTAGCATCTAGAGCCTTAAATTAATGGAAGGCTTCGTAACGGGGTGGGCAGAGTGGGGAAATCCATTATTTTCCTTTGACTAACACAAAATCGCCAACCTGTGACTTTTTTCTCTGAACTATCCACTGGCTCTTCAAATCACCACAGTGACTACAGTTGCATATGAAAAAGGGTAGTAAGTTGAAGAAAGGAACATTAGCTATTATCTAGTTCCAGAGAAAACTGCTGGTCTGGATCAGAGGGGATTGGCAGCTAGATATCTTGCAATCCGTTCTTCCAGCCCTAGGAACTGGGTACTGAGAATCTACAAGGAAAAGAAATCCAGAGGTGGAAATGCAGCAAAAATCTGCCCCTATTACTGAAGGTCTCACTCTGGTATAATTATACCAAAAGCAACATTCACCACTAAATAACACAAAATTATATGGTAATTGGTTTAACTATACAAACTTAAATTCCAGAAAATAGCATTTTAATTAGAAATGCAGCTTTTAAGAAAGGCTGCAGAGTATGCTAGTTATAACTGGCACTCAAAACCTATTTCTAATTTTACTTTATATACAGATATAGTAAAGCTACTTTCATATACCTCCAAAACCATTTTTGTAGTATAGATATTGAATGTGATCGTTCTAGGCTTATAAACTATTAGTCTTCACTTGAGATCCAACCAAAGATAGAAAATCTTAGCTCTCTATTCCTGAAGTTTTAAGATAAAATTTTGTTTATATCAAAGCTATTTGATTTCTTTGGGCATTCATACTCCTTTCTCAGTAAAATGACAGTAAAATACAGAATATATTTTTAAGGAAAATGCAATATGACTTTTTCAGGGGTTGGGCTGATATTTTAGTTTGGGTAATGGAAAAACAGGATTGCATCAGACTGGACAACCTTGTGTAGTACACTGCTTTTATTCAAAAGAAGTAGAAATAATGTTGGCTAAGCTAAATCAGAATTAGAGCTAATGGGAACTTGTTAAGTCTACAGAGACCTAAGACAATGACTATCCAACAAGAGTACAACTTCTTTTTTGCATTAATGACAAATGATGTCTAGAAGCAACGCCAGCATCACTTAACAGGGAATGCTCCTGTGTTCCTCATAGAAGGGTGAGCGATTACAAGGTCCCTGATGTCACCTTTTACTCTGTCCATGCAATGCTAGAGACCTGAAGGAGGCACTTACTTGAACTTATGTGCAAAATTCTGGTTCCTGACGTGCAATAGACTCATGTGGAAATATCTTACACCTTACAAGAATGCTTTCTACCCTAAAATAGTGATTTAATTTTAAAATAAAGATGATTGAAAATTTTCAACTTTTGGGTGATGACACCCATCTTTCTGAAACACGATTCCTGAATATACTCATGTCAGAAGCTGTCAATAGCTATAGCTGTAGCTGTGTTGGAAGATTTTAAAAAACACAAAACCCTAGAAAATTTTTACCTCAGTTTCAAGCACAAGTTAAAGTTCTAACCTTGAGCAAAATATAATTGCCTTTAAAAATAATCTTACTAAATCTAAAGTTTTCACACGAAAAATCAAGAAGTCTCTCCAGGTTTGATTTTAAATTTATTAGCATTAATTTATTGAATCTAATATTGCTGTCAACAATTAATTAGAAAACAATTTAAGACTAAAGAACATAGATTAAACCTACCCTATCATTAACATCAAATACATGTCTTGTCATGAGCATCCCTTAACATGGTACTTAAAAATTCCATTTACTGTCAAAACACTGTATTTTCTGTTTTTGTCACTTCCTTTCCTAACCAACATTAGAAAGTATATTCCAGCCAAGTTAGGTGAGCAGGAATCATCTCTCCAAGATACTAATATTTTATTTTAGCTGCACCTTTTTCAAATTAGCCTGCATTTTAAACGCAGTTATATTTTACTGGTTCCCACTATTAACAACAACTTGTTTACGACCTTTCAAAGGGCTGGAGTTTATACCGAATGGCTCCATTCCATTCCTTTTTAAAAGAGCCTTAACACAATTTCTCTAAGTCCTCTGGCTTTTTTCCCCCCTCCGCATTCAATTGGCTCCAGACACGTATGGCGATGACTTAACCAGGCACATCAGCTTGTGGCAAGGCCAGGCACGAAGTTTTAACTGCCTGCTCATCCCTGTGTCCAGGCTGGGGCTCCCGCAGCCCTGACTGTATCTCGAGGCAGAAGGACCCCCTGAGCAATCAACTGCTTGTCACAAAACCCAAATGGTGCTCGAGTACGGGAAAATGAGAGAGAATCTCATTGCAAGTACACAACAAAGCACAGCAGCTTCTTGACATAACAAGCACATGCAGAAGCTACGTAGCTAAGAGTGAATTTACTTTAGTTGGGTGAGTTTTTAACCTAAATTCTGTTTCTGAATTTTAATCTCAGAATTTTAACAAAGGCTAAATTTTATTCTTCTGAAGGCTAGAAATCAGTACAATAGCTGTATATTAGTTACAAAATAAGATCAGAGCAATGGAACAATGGTCAGCACACATACAGAAGTGTAATGGAAGAAACAGAGACTCGCATATGTAATAATATATACATATATACGAAGATAGGTTCATTACACTGAACACACATATATAGTAACTGCAGATACCAGCTCCATTAATTGTCATGGGCCAACTCTACAAATATATTCAAAGACTAGAAAATCAGTGGAGGATGGGTTCGCTAATGGCCACTGAACAAGAGAAGCTGTTTCTTTTTGATACCTCTATGCACATGTGTGTAAATATCCACAAGGTTTCTTTTATCTTCTATTTTTCATTAACTGCAGTGTTTAGCTTTACTACAGCCACATGAAGCAAAAGCTTCTTTTAACATAGCACCAATTTAGAACATTCCTGCTGTTTACTTGCTCGCTGAAGGAAAAGGAAATACAAATTATCTCTCTTGTGATTTTAAATCTCCTACCCACGTTTTCTTACCCTAGATGATCCACAATAGAAATAACTCTTACAGCCACAAGAGAAATAACTGGATTTGGTTTAAATGTCCCCAAAAGATATTGGCATTTCCACCTTGTTTCTCAGGTTTATCAGCTTTGCTATGAGAACAGATACCCAACGAGAAGCTTTGCTGAGACCATCCAGACTCTAAAATGTAGGTTAACTTGATCACCACCACCCACAGCCCACCTCGACTTTGGTATAAAAATGTTCACTGCACATTGCTCTACATATTCCTCTACGCGATGAGCAGTGTTACCTGGTACAGGCTGGCAAGGTGGTGTTTAGTTTTGATCAGAAAGGGTTGGTTGACTCCCGGGTGATCTACATCATGAGCTGCAGCAGCTAGCAGTCCAAGCATGATGTCCAAAGGGGTAAGGAAGTTGGCAAGCTGAATCACATATGTTAATCACAACAAAAACACAAATGGTAAAGAGTTTCCTTCTTCTGGCAAATAAACATACCAGCAGACATATCATGACATTGCTCTGTTTTGTGGAAGAGTACGCAAGTGATCAAATACATTTTGTAAACAACCTTGTTGAGGCAGCTTGTAGAATAGCCATCTATAAAAATAGCAGTCTATATATGCACTGGTACATTTCTTATTTCTCATCGCTTTACTATTCATGGCACTATAGAGAAGGTAATTAACACAATTCTTGATCTTAATCTGAAAGATTCAGTTTTAAAAAGAGGAAACAGTTATGCTAACCGCTTGGCATGTGTTAGGATATATGACAGAGCTCTGACATACTAAATATTTAACAATACCAACAACAGGTAAGACCACTTTTCTAGCAAAGCAGTGTACTGTAAAATGTAGAGCGTTTATAATTTTCTGAAATTTCAGACTTGTTTGCTAGACACCTCAGTGCAAATAAAGATGTTTTATTAGAACACAAAAATTAGCTTCCTAGCTTCAAACATACAAGTTTGAAAGCTTGTCCAGATTCTTTTCTACTCTACAACATGCAATTCAGAAGCAATTGTTGGAAAATAACAGCAAGTCTTATGGCTTTCTACTTTGGAGAGTTAGTTAGCTAGTTACCAGCTCCATGAGTCTGTATGGAGTACAAATCTGTGAACTCGAAGAAGCAGCCTGTGCTGAGAAATTAATAGAATGTATCCTACAGATGTTGCATGTCAGCTGTCCACTGCACTTTTTGACAGCAGGGACTTGCAGATCTTGCAAGAGATAGAAGTGCAGGAAGGCTGAGCCTGCTCCTGTCCTCACTTGCTACTGCTTTATTCTGGTCTATCAGTTTACTGCTTCTAGCAGATCCCTTCATTTGAGTCACAATCAGGTAGTGTCAGTTATATTCTTATACTGTGCTTAGCATTAAAGTGCCTCCCAGGAACATATTAAGCAACAACCCAGTCCTCTGTCATCCTAACTTCGTTAGGACACGCTGTAGCATTCAAGAAGTTACTGTTCACTCTTTTAGCAGATACTTCTACAGCAGTGTCGGCTAAAGGGACTGCACACCCCTTCTGTTGCTTCGCTGCCAAAGCTGGCAGTTTGCAATGCAGGTGACAGGGGCCTGTCCCTTGAAGGAGCGGAGGCGCGGGCACGCGTTCCCTCCTACAGCCCTTCCTGGGAGGCCGTGCCCAGCGTCGGGTGACTGCCGCACGCTGCTGCAGGAAATCCCGCCAGAGCTCCCGCGGCAGCGCGCTGATCCATCAGCCGCGCAGCGAGAAGGGACCGGAGCTACCTGTTTCCAGCAGCTGAGATCGGTAGCTGACTCTATTGACTCATTGCCGGCTTCAAGTATGCAGTCGTGTACCACTATCTAAAAATAGTTTGTTTTTAAATCTTGGGAAAGCAATTTGAGAATTATCTGAACGCAAGATCAGTGTGAAAGGCTGTTCTTACCTTGGGCTCCCTTAGATAGCAGTGCATAGCTTGGGTAACGTCAGCAGCATGGACGGCGTTGTGATACGGGTTTTGGCTATGGTAATCTTCTTGAACCATAACTAGGAACCAAAACAGAAAACAAAGATCCTTTGGTCTCTGTATTTCATGGCCACAATTGGAAATTGGGTTTAAAATACAATTTAGAGTTTTACAGTCAGCTGAGTTTCTTCAAACATCTCAAATGTGCATAGACTGGTGCTCTTATAGGGATGCTTTTAGAAAAAAAAAAAGTGTATGAAAGGATTTGTGAGGCCCAAGGGAATATACTGGGCCTAGTTCATAAATCAACTCTTTCTTGTCCTAGTGAAGGCTCTCATTCACGAGTAAAATAAATAAGGAAAAAAGGGCAAACTTATCCACAACGGAGTGTAATTATTTAGGCTGCCGTCATAGGGGAGTAATATGTCATTAAGGTAGTACCACCTATTTTACAACAGCAGGGGGTGAGGCTCTAATAGCCTCACATCATTTATCATTTGAGTGACTAGCTCTAGCCAAAGGTATTTCTGCATCCTGCAGGCAGGGAATTGAAAGATTTGGGTATTTGAAGCAAAACTTTGTGTGATAGTGTTACTCACATCTATGTTTCCATTTGGGCATACCAGTCCCTCTTGTTTTAATTTGTAGTGCTGGAACTGTTCCACGTGGAAGACTGTGAGCCAATCTTTTAATTCTCAGCTTCCACTGGCACAAGAAAATCATTGAGATTTGTGCTTCAAACTTGTCTGTGCTTTGCAGCTCTGCCTGCAACGTTAGATGATCTACTATAAATCCTGGGGCAACACCACTTGCGCATAGGAAACTGGATGTGATTTTGTGCAAATTGCTCTCCTTGAAGAGCAAATTAATCAAACTAAGAGGTAACAGGCAAAACTGCAGTGGCACTACTCTCCAGCATGGAGTGGGCCAAAGAGCTTTCAGTTTGTTTTCCTTTCCACAAGCATCTGAAGTTACAGTTGGTAATCCTCTAAACACCTCTTATTAACCGAAAGCCCACTGCATATCAGCCCAAAGCAGCTAGAAGAGGTTTAGAGATCTTGTCTGAGCTGAACTGGAGGAATGCTTTCCAGAAGTGACAATTCTGCATTCTTAAAGACCACACTCTGCCTTTGAAACTCTCTCTGACAGTCTGACAAATTGGCATTCAGCTGTATTCAAAACATGATGCAAAAAGTAATTGATTTTGGCCAATTTCTTTTTTTGGTTTGCTGACAGCATGGGTCTAATATTTCTGTTGGCAATAACAGCAGCAGGGGCTTTCATCAACACTATTCAGTGTAGACAGCTTGATATAATTTGTTAAATTTTGCACATAAGCTTTTAACTGCCCTGGGTCTCAGTGGTCTATTAGTCACTAAAATAATGACATTGCACCACAATTTCATTGTGCCTGGGTAGGTTCTGCAATGTGTGCCTGTCTGTGTGGGCCTGCTCTGTCTGCCACATCTCTGCATGACAGAATTATTTGAAAATCATCAGTGCAACTGTGGTAGTGGAAAGCCCAATACAGTCTTCTGAATCCTTCTCTGACTTGTCAGGTACTGAAATTAGTACTTAAGTGCCTGTAAATTGGATATTAATATATTTCACAAAACTGTTTTACTGAAACATTTGCAACAATTTCACTATTTCACATAAACATTCGGATCAAGACTATGTCTTTTTCTGTGCCCTCCTTAAGCTGTATGCTGATTTGAAAGAAGATTTTGAGATGAGCATTTACTTACCTAAAAACCTGTGTAGTGTAACCATATCTAACTGGAAATGGTGAATAAGTCCATGCACATTGAAGAGGTGACAGAGCAATGTTACGAGACTGTTTCCTACAAACAGAAAGAAAAACTGTTACGATTCCCTTAACAGTGAGCAAATTACCTATGTGTAGTGGCAAATCAGGCATGACTAAAAATCTTGATAGTTTTCTGCATCTCACATGAGCCTGGATGATGCTCATACATATGCTCAAGGCTTGCTTATATAAATTACTTCCATACGTAATCAAGACGGCCTGTCGGTCTGTACGAGTGGAAAGCTGTTCTTGTGTCTAGATGCTCTAGCACTCATGCTTACTACTTCAGTGTGACACAGACAGTGAATTGATATGCTGTCATCTGCAAATCTTACGATAGTATGGTTTGAGAACCATATCACCTTCATAATCCTAGCCTGCTTGCAGAAACTATGGAAAAGGAGAATGGCTTTTCTAGCACTTGCTTGCTGAATTATATTAGTTTCAGTTAGGTTTAAGATCAAACTTTAACTTTTTCTTTAAAAATTTTATATTAAAATTTACTGGTAAGTCAGCAGCTTGTAATTAAAGCTTTTTATTTTAGTTTATACATGACTCTGCAAACATGCAAATAATGCACATACCTACCACATAACAGGATCTGGCAATACCAACAAGCACAAGAGAAAATGAGTTACAGCATTCATAGCCTCATGTCTCACCTTAATGTTATGTGTGTGCCTTATATGAAATCAACACTGGCAACTGACAAAATTGAGCCTAACTGGTGTTGCATGATCAGCCATGTGCATATACAACGTTTAGAAAAGTTTGCACTGCGTAATCCAGTAGTAATGTTTTGAGAAATGTAAAAAAATTAATAAAAAAAGAAAAAAAAAGTAAAAAATCTTACTGTCATTTCCTAATTACTGAATGACAGGGTTCTTTTTCTGCCCAAAGGATTTTATGCGGATTCACAACTGATTGATTATAGAGATCTGGACTATGTTTCTAACAGATATATTTTTAAGTACCTCTAGGATTTCCAGGACTGAGGAAATTGAATAAACCCTTCACAATAAACAAGCAAAAAGTGACCATAATAAATGCAAGAGATTAGATTAATGTGAAAAACATACTTTAAACACTACACTATAGTCGTGAAAGTTCTGGAGAAAGCCTGAATACGTTCCAGGTTATGATTAACTATGCACAATTTTTCTTCAGTAATCTAAATGGAAAAAGCTTACCAAAGATAATTAATTAGATATTTTTAGAACAGTTATATATGAGAATTCTTATAATAAAACTTGTTAAAAAAATACTTACCATTTGTCAAACGGTCAAACAAGAAAATGTCAAAATCCCACATTCCCACTTTGGATAACATATGCTAGAAAACAAATATGAAAAGGCAAATAACTGCTATGTCACACTGTAAAAGGCACTTAAATTGTTATTCCACATTATTCAGGCACAGAATTGGTTGCTGCAGTTTTGAACTTCTGTTCGGGAAAGCCACAAAGATGTATATGAAACATCAGGCTTCAGGAGGCGGAATTTTACTGTATTGCTTGAAATATCTCTTTTACTTTTAAATAAGGAAGTGTTGAACTTAACAATAAAAAGACAGAATAACCTAAATGAAATATGATGAAAAATATGCCATTTTAGGCACAGTTTTCATATTGGTCCTTCATAACAGAAAATGAATTCAGTATTTCTTTTACAGTAAAGAATAATATAGATGACATGCATCAGTCATGTCAATATTCATTATGTTTTGCTAAACAAAACAACACAGAAGAATAGTTTTTGTAAACTTCATAGTTGGAAGAGTTGGAAAATAAACTTCATAATCAAGAGTTGGAAAATAAAAGAGCTATATTTGAGTATCATGAGGTTCTTTGCAGTGAATGTTCCCTGTTTCCTAGTTTTTGTCATGGAGAAGTTGCCTAACAGCTGCTAGGTATCAGCTGACAGAGTGCTGCATGTTTTGCATGCATGAACTAAATCCTGTGCCTAGGCTGCACTCATTTAATTCAAGAACTCAGTAAGGGTTTGAGCTCAGCCATCATTTATTAAATCTAGATTATAACTTCAGTGAACAGTATCTGAAATGCTGAACAGCTTTCCCTTTTGCTTTGGGACTCAATTTTTTAGGCTATGACATAAAAGTCAGAAGAAGCCTACGGTATGTTTTGAGTGAGGCAGCAAGCAGAGCAGATCATTTTTGGAAGATCAGCCATGCACTTACTTATCTGAACACTGAAACAGAGCTGATGCTCTCTGGAGTACTGCTGGAAGAAATGCAGAGGTGGAGACCTGTCTTACCCTTGCTTGCCCAAGGTAGTCCTCATCCAGTAAGTACAGAGAGGCTTGTGGTACAATTCCACGCAGTAACCGGGATGCATGGAAATACCTCTGAAAACTTAACAGTCTTTTCACCTTTTTCTTTGTGCCAATTTCCCCTGAGAGCGTTGTATCTGTGGAAAACCATTGGTAGAGAAATCATGAAGCCCAATATCAGAGATGATGTTCTCCATTGCTTAAGCAGCAAAGTAACAAAACCTTTAAATAATACCAAAAAAAACAAATAAAAGTCATTCTTCTTGCTAATCCACAGAAAAGAGCAACATTCTGAATGCTGAATTCCCACAGACGAATTCCTACAGATATATTTGTTTAGCTCAGGAAGCAAATATGTTCCACTAAATAGAGTAGTAGTTTAGGATTTGGAATACCTGAGTTCAAGACACTGCCTGCTACAGACGTCTAATGTAATCCTAGGTAAGTCACCTAGGGTACAATTTATCACCTAGAGGTTTGGGAAACTTGCTCTTAGCCCTCTGTGTCTCAGTTCCCTGTCTCTAAAAGAGAATATAGCAGTACCTTGCAACCTCTTGGGAGTGTCCCTAAAATCAGTTAAAATCGTGTCGCACTAGCATAGAACATGATCGTGCAAACAGTGACTTGAGCCTTACTGGAAACATAGCAGGAAGATTGGGAAAAGTAAGTATTTTTTATTTCAATTCTTATGGAAACTGGATATGTTAAAAATGAGGCACAGTGAGGAAGGTGAAGAGGATGAAGCAGAAATCATCCTCTATACGGATGTTTGAACCTCTAGACCTTCTGAACAGCCTCTTGTACCACGCAACAGGGGAGTTTTAATGCACAGTTTAGACAGCAAATGAGACAAAGCGCACACACACATCCGTGCTATCAAGCCAGGAGCACGAGTGGCCCATTGTGAACGGACAGCAGAATTCATTTTTTTGTGGTCTGTAATAAAATTATAAACTCCTTGCTGGCATGCACGGTGCGGGCTCCTCCCAACAGCTGCTGCGTGTAAGTTAACAGCACTTCTTTATATAGGTTGGTTTCCAAGAGGACACTGATTGCCCTACACACAGCTTTTGCCACACAGTATCTGTTCTCACTGTAAATTAATAAAAACAAAAAGGACGAGACTTCAAAAGACAGATTCAAAGCACAAACATATAACAATTTTGGAAGAAAACACTAAAGAAAAAAGAAGGAAAAATAAGTTAGTGATCCTATTGTACAGTCTGCAATCCTTCCTTCCTAGTAAGGTACCTTACAAAACAAGGCAGTATTTCAGTTCTCCAGTTAGGAAAAGAAATATAAAAAGTGAACACAGGAATTTTTTGGTTACAAATAGGATATTTTACTTTTTATCTCCCTAATGCTGTATTACGAGAGGAAAGATAAATGTAAAAAAAATATACATACAGTTTTATAGAGTGACTAAATTAGTACTTAGAGTCATTAAATGACTCTATTATTAGTAAGAGTAATATGTGGGCTTCCTAAAGCTGATTGTGACTTAGCTCACTTCAGCTGAACTTTTAACAGAACTTCATGTACAGTTGAGATGTCTTTATATTCTAGTCTGGTATAGGTTTTGGAAGAGAGGACAGAAGTAAGACAGTTGTCAGAAGGTAGTAAGATTCTACTTAATTTTACTCAGAAGAAGAACCTTGTAAGAAATTGGAGGTTAAACGTTCGTTGTTTAGGGAAGAGTAATTGTTGTTTGAGATAAAAAGCTGTCTAGTAATTCACTGAATTTCTAGTCTAAATAGCTAGGAAAAAATAGCTATAGACTGAAGATTCCTCTGCTTATTCTGCTATTTCATGTTATGTATATGGTGTGAATTTGTTATGCTATGAGATGAAATTTCATGCTATGAAATTATACTAAAAAATTAAAAATTAAAATACGACTTTGTATGTTGTTTTCAAGGATATTACTGCTCTGAAAGTTTTTTTTTTGAGAGAGAAATCAATAGGTTTTTCAGAACCATTGATGCTTCAGTGTTTGATTTCTCCAACAGTAGATGTGTGAGGTCTTTCTGTAACACATCTTCCTTATGGAACCCAACGGCTACCAAACATCACCAGCTACCAAGTGCCACAAGTCAATCACAACAAAAAACATACTCAAATACTGAATAAGAAGAAATATTTTTTTTTTCTCAGACCTGTAAGTCACAAGCTGTTATTGGGCCCAAATACTTTATAGCCCAAATACCTCACAGAGTTTTAATAATACAACAGGCAGAAAATAATTTTATCACGACTTAGAGCCATGTGTTTTCAAGAAAGCAAACAGTAACAATGTCCCTACTGTACCAGCCTGAGGGCTAGATTTTCATTTATGATGTGCCAGCACCTGCCTTAATTCTCTCATACATTTTAAAAGTTGGAACAATTTCATGGCCTATTGAGGAAGAGACTAGTAAGCGCTAACAGTTACCCAGTGACAGCAATGGGTGGAGGAACTGGTAGACTAATTTTGCATCCTTCCTCTTTATAGTGCTTCTAAGAAGTTGCAGGCATTCAGTTTTAATTCCCAGATACCAAAGCACTCTTAAAATTAATTCACTTTTTAAAATTTTGCCAGCTTCTTCTTGACTCCCCAAATTTCCAAATTCCGTCTTTGCCCTCAAACTATCCCTGCTTTCAGGTAACATGGTTAAATTTTACAGCACATAACTCTTCCCTTTTGTGCACTAAAAATGAAGGATTGCTGCAACTAATTTTTATCTAAGTTTCTATCTGGCTTTTCAGTCAGACACAGATGACTGAAATTACCACCTACATTCCTCTAATTGGACTTTAAAATTCACGTGTGGGATTCCTGTGGGTAAACTAAAGTGAAAGCTGGGCATGTAACTCCAATGAGCAGCAGTAAATCTATTTTGAAGTGGGTATTTTACCCTGTGGATCACCAGACCGTTTCAGTAGCACAGATAATACTTAACCAAACCACAAACACATCAGGCTGAAATGTCTGAATCATAAATGACTTCTGAGTAACAAGCACATTTTGTGGATTGCTGTTGTGTGCCATATTGCTCCAAATACTCAACTGCTATGGATCTCAATTGAAGTTTAATAACTGGACCGACAAAAGACTTTTTGCTGCAGACAAGCAATTTATTACAATATATTAAGCAAACATTACTCAAAATAATCCATTGCCCTATATTTTCATTCTTATGGGAAGGAATTTATAATGTAGACAAAGAATGCTAGGAAGTGAATTTTCAAAATAAGGCCCTTAACAGAACCGTCCAAATCCCATACTGCAATCTATCCACATACAAACTCTGAATATTATCTTAAACCTGTTAAATTCAGGTTCGTTTACTTCATTTCAGCGATAAGAGATTTGTCTGCAAAACATCTAATTTGTCAACTCAATTAAACATTTGCAATGTTCTTTAGTTTATTATACCATTCTCAATAGTATGCCTCACCTTGATGGTGTCTTGCATAAAATGGGACCAAGACTCTGCCCCTTTTTGAGCACAATATACACCAAATTCAGTAACAATTTTAATTTCCATTTCCCATGCTGAACAAGAAAGAAAACCCCAACAGTATGAAACTGAGAGAAGAAGAGGATGCCTAAATAATAACAAGAGCCCAAAGTGAAGCTGCTCAGAATAAATGCTCAAATTCTGTCCTCAGCTCAACAATCGTATCAGAATACTAAAGACCTATTCCTCGCACGTGGGAGTCAGTAGCTTATACAAAATCAATATGCAGCTTTATATGAAAAAAATGGTTTATGTGAGTGGCTTTTACATTGAACACGCCACTTCTTTACTGACTATTTTAAATTTTAATTTAAACTTTATCTATAAAATTTTGATGAAGACACCTTTGGAACACAATGGATTATTGATAACTATTTCTACTTAGAATAAAATGAATTACAAGAAAAATAATCAAAAATATCTTTGCAGATATCACTGAACTTCAATCTTGGAAATATGCATACTAAATTTAATGCTATATTATCTAGTTAAGGGAAACAAGCTGAAAGCTCGCGTGGGAAATATTTAGTAATTATGTGCAATTTTAAAATGAGCTTCAAAGATGAGTAAGAATATCTTTTGATTATACCCATAAAAATTCCCTTGAAAACTGTGCTTATCTTCCATAATTGTGGCAACGTCTGAATACTCTGTTTACCTAAAACAGCATCAGCCGTATCTCTTGAAGATGCGCATCTTCTTACCGTATGGAGTTACTGCCCAACACAGTAGCCTTTATTTTGTGTACTGCATGAAGTTATTGCATAAATCACACACCTGCATCCACAGAAGCATCCCAGCAAAGCACTCCCAACAAAGTTTAACTTCTACCTCCAAAGACACAGGTCACTCACGCTAAAGGAAACAGGTACTTGAAGGCAGCACAAGCAGTTTCTATCGGGCCACTGGATTTTAACATCATGGCTATATGCTGCCAGATCTTGGTATGGCTACTGCATATGAGCCACGGGAGGTTAATGAGTTAGAGGGAATGAATGGTTTTCTCCTCGCTCCTAGCAAAGAGCCTCCAGTTAAGCAAATCTGCTTGCCTTAACATGATATACAGAGCTAAGCTCACTATCCCCACACTCTCCCTTCCTTCTTCCAGGACAGGAGGTTTCCCGCACTAGGAATGGCTCCCAGTTTTCCTTCAGATCTCCCTTGCGCGCTGCTGTGCCAGCATGTGCCCACACGCAGCGCTGGTACAACAATTCCGCAGGCTCTGCTAACAGTGGTTAGCATTCAGAAACAATCACATAAATCACATTTGTACAAGGATGTACTTAGCTCTGCACCAGCCATCCATTACATTGTTATTGTTCTCTTAAAGTAAACAAACTCAGTTAGGCATTCAAATAAGGCCTATGAGTTTTCCTTCACGGCATCCTCTTTTTATTTTATTGCACTTCAGCGTGCAATAAAAACAGGTCATTCGGCTGCGTAAGCAGATAACAACAGGTTTATTAATTTTCCAGTAGCTAACTGATTCAGAAGCAGGAAATGTTTTTGCCATTCTTCCCACAAAAGGATGCAGAACAAACCCAACACATATAAATTAGGTCTTTAAACACCTGCCTTAGACTCATACAGTTGACAACACCCTCTACCCGTCTTCTGAGGAGGTGAAGACTTGCTGGGTTCATCCACAGCTCTTTAAAGAACAGCCCAAGGAATCAGACACGACAGATAACGTGAGAGGTTCAAACTGGCAACGGAAGAAAAGCTACTGTCCAGACAGTTTGTAAACAGAGGGGCCTCTAGGAAGCAATTTGATCCTGATCCTATATGTGATGGGGGCAATTTCCTGTGCTGCTTCCTGTTTTGACAACTGACTGCAAAGGCTTTATTTAAAAGCTCTAGCTATATTTGACTAATGAGGAATAATGGGTGTTTGCCAGTAGTTTTTTTTTTTTTTTTTCCTCTGTCAATTCATGCCAGACATTTAAAATTTAGATTTTAAATGATCTTTACTGAAGTCTTGTTTGGCATACTCATTGTATGACTTGGTGGCTAAGTTTCTTTTGTAAAGTGCTGTGTCTTCTTGATAGCTACTTTCTTCACAAATTTATCATAGCACCCAAAAGAAAACAGTCACAAGAAAAAGAACAGTTGAATTGGTACAAGTAGCAACAATTAACCCCAAGATTGACATTTCGTATTTGAATTTCTGAGAAGGCAACCTGAAAGATGTATAGGTAACCTCTCCTCTCTCTTGTGTCCTAGTCTTTCTTGTTCCCCTGAACTCTGAAGTTCAAAAAATTTTTGTGGTATATCTCCGACAGCAACAGCACACATAGGTCTTCATAGATTTTCAAAGACTAAGAATGATGTTTTGGGGGCAAGTATCCTGCCCATGTGTTTGTGACTACTGTAATATACATGTTAATTATTCTAATACTCAGCATACATAAATGCAGCTGAGTAATGAATCAGTAGAAATAATTTCATTCACAGTCTTCTTTATCCTTGCTGTAAATTAATACACAAATCACAGCACACCAAAACTTTACGCAAGTGTAAACAATGGCTGTTTTTCGTTCCTTGACGTTTGATAATACTCAATACTAAAGGTCAGGTGCTTTCCATTAGCTAGGATTGTCTGCATGGGTGACAAGTATTTTCTTTGAACAGATGAACATAATTCTTCCAGCTGGAAAGAGTCTGTGAGAAAGAGCAGGACTTTCAACACAACAGAGAAAAGTAAAAAGTTAGCAGAATGGAAAAAAAAAGCTTTAAAATATTCCATTTTGAGTGAAGATGCCATTTTTAACTAGATGTGCAATTGCAATGCAGAATCCTGTTTGCAAACGAGATGCTTGTATGCTTCTTTGGCACAGGTTCTGGGACACTATCTTGCCAGGTCACTTACTGTGGGGCTTCCTCCTCTTTGAACATTATCCTGGAAGTGACAGTGACTTAAAGCCGGTCGGTTTCCAGATCACCAGGTTCCCCCATAATTGTTGGCACTTTGAAAACTACCAGTCACGCAGTTTCCCTATCTCCCAAACATATTTTGAGACTGTTCGAAAGAGACTACAGAACTTCAGAAGATCTATGCAGATACTGAATTGTCCCATTACACTAAATTCTGGAGACACACGTGTTTCAAAGGCTAATTAAGTAACAGAATACTAGCCTTGGCAGCAGGAAAGGGAATAGATTCAAAGCTAAATATAAGATGCATTTAGATTTGTTTCTTTTTACATTTTTTCAGCCTTTATTGACTGTCATCTTTACACAAACATTTTGCCATCCTTTATTAAGCCTTCTGCAAGCCATTAGGAAACATGCTGCGCTCCATTTCACCACGAGGTTTGTGTTATCTCACTATGAACCTTCACTTTGCCACTTGGGTCCCTGTGTGGTGGAACGGTCAGGATCTTTTTCCCGTGACTGGAGACGGTCTATAGCTGATTATAGTTTCTCTAACAGGAAATGTTACATTCCCTCCCCCTTCACTCACCCGGAGAAAAAGCAACACGACCTGTAATAACAGCAAGCCCAACTTTCATTTATCATCTTAATGATCCCTTCTCCTTGTTCTTTCTTTTCCTCTGGTCATTTGGAAAGTGTCCTCAGTGTTATCTTCAGTACGCCCTTTCCCCTTGCTAATCAGGGGAAAGAAGGCGGCGTGGCAGGAGGAGACACTCATTTGGAAGCGTTTAAAGGGACACTCTCTGCTGACTTGAATCCCAGCGCCGCACCGTAGGAACGGACGCGTTACGAACTTGCACCCTTGTGTCAGCGCTCGCCGGGACGCTGCGCATGCAGCACAGCTGCCTGTTTGCTCTGCTCTCAGCAGTTCCCCTGAACACTTGCATGCCAAACTGATGCATTTTGTTAGCATATGAAAAACACATACGTGAATCAGCTTCACATTCCGCCTTTCATTTTCTACAAGGAACCAAGAGCCGAAGCTACTCTAGCAGCATGAACGGCAGTAAGTAGAATATACTTCTCAATCTACTTTTTCATTAAATATCACAGAATGCTCAAAACACACGCACAAGTGCCCAACCCCTCCAAACCAGCTGTCTTATAAATGAAAATAGAGCAGGGGGTGGTGGTGGTGGAGGAAACAGAACAATTTCCAGTGACAGGGAGGACTTTGTGATTACAGTGAAGCATTGCTAGAAAACAGAACCATCCTTGTGCTGAAACATTATTAAGAGGACTCCAATTCCTTTTTCTTGAATGAGAAATTGAAAGCCAAATTCACTTTTGGAGATATTCTTGCCATTCAAACCCAGCGCAGGCCTAACCAGATTAAACGGCCTGTGTGCCTTTGGGATGCTGATGAGTATCTTTTGGATGTACTTACCCAGGAGGAACTAAAGAAGGTATTACGTAGAAATGATGCAGCCCTCATAAGATCTTTCCCTTTCTAATTTAATAACCATCTGGGACTTTGGTCTCATCTCTACAGGCTGGGCTGGGATCTGAGTGATCCAATGAGTCCTACAAACTTCCTCACAAGACTTGTTGTGTCCTAATGTAACCTGGGTCAGAAATATCTAAAAAGGCATCTCTCACTCCCACTTCTTCTCCTAGCCAAAGGCAACAAAACAAGACAGTTAACCCAACCTTTTTAACCTCACTCATTTGGCTTCAGGTTACTTGATAGTTCAATTTCGGGTTGGTGGCTGTGGTTAGGTTTTATTTTCCCTGGAGATGGGCCCTACCTGAAAGCTTTGGAGTTGCTCAAAATCCAAAACCAAAATTGAATGTAAATTTTGCAAATGGATCTTTCTGTAGACAGGCAGAAACCACAGATTCAGAAGTCCACAGACTTTGGTTCTTTGAGATGGAGACTTCATATCTTTCCTTACTGACCCTGACAATACTTCTCATTTTCGCAGTATCTATCTAATTTTTCCCAAGCCTGCAAAGCACCACTTTACACTCAAACCAACTAACTGAAAAGTGGCTTTCTTGACCCAAATCAGACAGCAAGTCAAGGACAGAGACTAAATAGAACATAATAGTATCACTGTATATCACTACCTATCACTAAAACTATATATTGTCTATGTGAATTTAAATTTCTGAGCTAAACTTACAGCACTTTTTTTCAGACTTAACTTCTGCATGCATGCTAATAGATCTTAGGTAAGTTAATGTGCACAGAATAAAGCACTCGCTATACCTTTGTGGTACCTATGAACATATTTTGACCTTTCAGGTCTTCTTAGTCACCACAGAGATCTGAGATTGTACATATGTTCTGTGCAAGATGTAATAAAACAAAGTTTTGTTTGAGTTCGACTAAACTAAAGTAACACTATTTTGGTGCAGAGACCCCATTTTGCTTGGCTGAGTAGGTCATATACTTTTATATTTACCGTGCAAGCTTTACTGAAAACATATAGTAATTTGGAAACAAAAATTCAATACAAAGAAGGTGGGAACAGAAAAATGAGCATGTAACTCTTAAGAATCTCCTTGCTCTGTAACTGAAAGCTTGATAAGAAAGGTTGTAAATGAAATCCAGTATGTAACCTATGTTATTTTGTTACTCTATACTATTTAATCTATAGCACACAGTACTCAAAATTGGACCAGGGTGAGGTCTTCTTGGTTATGGCTATATGCCCATTGCTCACTCTAGATTTATCTCTCAAACTTCTGGTTAATGCAATGAAGAAGTGTTCCATCTCAGTCACCATCACAACTCATCATGGGATAATGAAACTTGTTTTAATCACAGCATATTAGTCACTGAAGGGATCCAGTTCAATGACTCATTGAGCGACTTGGTCAATCAGAGAATTAAATCACTGCTGCTTTACTACTAAGACCCTTTATTTCCAAAATCCACAAAGGAAAATTGGATGAAGTTAGTTTTCACAGTGTGTTTCAAATTTTAAATCACTACACTTTGCATATTCAAATTAACTACTCTTCTGTCCTGGTAATGCATAAAGGTTAATTTAATTTATAGAAATGCAAAAGTGCCAATAAACTGCCATCACTAATTTCAGCCGATGTTAGTTTCAGTTACAAACTTGATCTACCAAGTTTAGAGTCAAACTTTCCTACGATTTGTGAGGCTTTGGTTTGGAATGAATCTTATACCATTTATACATGTTGCTCTACAGCACTTAATAGTTCTCTATTTCATCATATTACTCATTCTGGAAAATAGAGCTTCTCAGTGTTAAATCACTTTTTTTTTTTTTTTAAATAGAATGAAACTCACTCATCTTTGTTCCACTGTTCCCATTTTAAGGAATGTCTTATTTGCAAAAGGAGGATAGTCTTTCCCATTTTTTTCCTTTCAATCTCTAAGACTGTGCAAAACTTGTACCTTTCAGTTTAGGGGACGTTTGTAAACTTGAATAATTGCTCATGAGTGCTGTAGTTAACATGGGGTTTTGGGTCTGCCATTTTTGGCTTATTTTTTCTGAGGTCTGCCTCTAGCCATCAGGAGCAAATGGTCCTCTTGTCCTTATTATGACAGGATGGGAAAAGGGGCAGCTTGCTTCTTAACACTGGGCTGGCTGATGTCACCTGCTTTCCTGAAGAGGGGAGCTGCTACGTAGCTGGAGTGCTGGCTCCATACCAGCAACAGGAATGAGCCTCTGGCCAGCAACGCAGGTCTCCACAAGCTGCAGGGACAACAAGACAAATGTGCCCTCCTAGCAAGATGGAAACTAGAAGTCATTGGTGAAGAGGATGCATTTTACATTCAATTTTGCATTCTAGAATTACATCCTACTTCCAAAAGTCACTAGTTACAGCTCAAGAAGAGTTTACAGCTACGTAGCAAAAAGACAGGAAGATGCTAAAGCCTTGCGTTTCCTCCAGATAGGATCCTGCAAAATCCTCATGGCCTTGACAACGTGGTACTCGCAGAGTGAAAGAACTCACACTAAATTTCTATATATCACAGACAGGCTCTGGAGGAATGTTTAGACGGCATCACAGACATTAGCTCGAATGACAAGAAGCTGACGCTAATCCAGTTGGCTTTGATTATGTCTATAGAAGATTCCATTTTCAGAAACAGGAATCCAACCCCAAAAGACTTAATGGGGTCTTAAATTACTCATTGACGTTACTGCAGGAATCCGGGGGAGAGGGGAGGGGGAAGATATGGTCTACTCAATATTAGCCAATATAAGCCAATTTACTAGCTTGACTGAATTTGGAAGTTAAACATGTTAAATCAGTTATATTTAAGCAACGTTGCTGTCATTAAACAACAACATCCTGAAATTTTAAAGAAAATACTTTTACTTATTTTGAAAAATGGTGGTATTGTATTTGGAATAACATTTCAGATGGTATATCAGATGGAATTGTCAAATGAAACTATTTAAGTTCCATTTCTCTGAATTAGCAAGAAGATTGAGTAATGTTTATGATGTGCTTTACAAATTCTGAAGGATATGCACCATAAAATTTTTATTTTGTACAGCAGTAATGTTTCTTTTACAACTTATATAGTATGTACAGAAGAAAATGATTTGACAGTTATATATGGACAACTAAAATAAAAATCTGTTTACTTCCTGGAAATACACATCTGCATGTTCAGGCACTGAGAACATTGGTGTACCTGTAGGACACCAGCTGAGCTTGTCCAAGGGCATTTACCACCTACAAAATTAGCAGTCAGGTGCCTAGAAATATCACGTGATTTTGCACCAAAAAAGTAACCTAGCGTCACCTCCAAGGCAGAAAAGAGGAACTACGCACACACACACACACAAAATCCCAAGGTATATATAGAGGAAGGCGTCTCTTAAGCTCAGGAGTTACACCAGAAGGGTTACGCAGACTGCCCTAACTCCTTGCATGATCAAAGGCTCAGCATTCACCACTCCATCTCACTTCCCAGATGACCCTCTAGAAGGACTTCTGGGAAGTGCTGGGAAAACACTAGCACTTCCCAGAAGTTGCCAGGATCTGAAGGGTAGAGGGGTTCAGCTACAGGGAGTAAAAAAGAAAAGTCTATCTCCATACAAAAAGCTGAAAAAAATAAGTTTCTTTTAACAGGAAAACATATGTGATGAGAATTTTAAGTAACATGCATACATCTAAAAAAAAAATGAAGTAATGAATTCAGCTGCATGCAAATGTGGACATTTAGTATTTTCCATCTTTACAAGAGAATCAACCCTAACATTTCCACTTCGCCTAAACCAATTTTTCTTCACGTTTTTCACAGGCAAGCCAGAATGAAATTATCCTCAGAACGCTGCTCAACCACTGTATTATTCCTTGTTTGTCCTCAGCAAATTGCTGGACCCATCTTAGCCCTTATGTCTTTCTAGCTCAGCCATAGCAAGCACTCTGATGGACTTATGACCTAGAAAATATCTTTTATAAACAAGACTGAAAGCAAGCACTTTGCCAGACTGGAGTAATTTTGCCAGCTTGCGGGAATGCAGCATATCAGAGCCCAAGCCCGTTGCTCTTTTCTCCTGTCTTCACGCCAGGCCTCACCCTTTTCAGCTGTTCTTCTTTCCCCCCTTCCTGCCACCTACCTCCCTGCTCTTCCCAGTAGTTCTGGAAAGCAGTTACAGCAAGAAGATTTAAAACTTTGGTTTCATAATTACTTTTTAATGAAAAACGTAATCACTAGAAGATTGAAACTGTAATCACTAAACAAACCGTCGGAGTTTCAGTCTATTTTGATGAGGACAGTAAATGACTTTTGTTTCAAATGCTAAATCAAGTGATCCATGCAGTACATGAGGATATATCTAGATCTGTCTCTATCTGAATACAAGGGTTAGCACTGAATGCTACAGCACCTAGGAGTTCACTCTATTTTTGTACACTGGTTAATGGGTTTGCATCAGCACAGAGAATTCATGAGGTGAAGAAAAAAAAAAAAAAAAAAAAGCTTTTTTTCTCTCTCTCCCTCCCTTTTTATTTTTATTTTTTTGATTAAGATTTGCCCTCCTTTATTTACAACAGTGGCAAAATAACTTCAATCAAAATGAGGTTAAGATTATTTTTAACAGATGTTCACTGCTGGCCTGACCCAAAATCCATTGACGTCAATGAGAAGACTCCATGGGGCTTTGGATTGGGTTCTAATTGTTGGAAAAATTAATGTTATTGTAAACCACTGGTCAGTGTTGTCACATGCTCCCCTTCTTTGCCAATTCTATATGACCGGATAACAGACTCACATAAATCTGTTCCAACTGTTGGCTAAGAGGCTAAAGGACATAGAGGTTTATGTTTTTAATTCCACAGCCCTCCCCTTCCTCCCCGCCAGCACTGACCATGGCACTACTGTATTTACTTGACAGACTCAGCGTTATGGACAGTATTTACATAATCAAAACATTTCACAGTCAAACACTAAGTGGGAATAACTGAATTACTAATGCTGACTGTATGAAGACAGCTAGACTACATACACGTTCGCAACAAAACACTTTGGCCATATGCTTTCAACAGTGATTTTAATATATTTAAAAATGGGGGAGTGAGTGAAGGGTTGCACTTACTGTTGAGAAGACGGAAGTCGATGAACGGGTAGGAGCCGCGGCGCTCAGCGAGAACCCCTGTCTGACCTCTCACCCGTGCATCTCCTGCAAAACACAAAATCCCCGGAGACGTTAGCAGGGGTCGCTGCCTCCCTCTGTTGTTTAGATCTAAACCTATTTTCTGTTCAAACTGGTGACGTTTACACTCCTCCAGTGGGAAAACTCAGGTCCAAAAAATTGTCTCCCATGAAATCCCTGTAGGCATCCATGCATTTAGCAAAGCCACACAGTTGATCCACTTATCAGAACAAAAGGTCTAAAAAGACATATCCACCCTACTGAACAGCTTCTCAGCCAGCAAGGAGACTCACACAGCTTCAGGCGCACGGACTCTGCGGTCTGGCTTTTTGTTTAAACTATCCCAGTTGAATTCTGGACACTGCGGCATTAAACTCGAAGGACTCAACCTGAGAATAGGCTCACAGTACAACGCTGGTCTTCAAAAGACCCAAGGCTAACAAGACTAATGCTGCCATCTGCTTCTATTAAAACAACAACAAAAAAAACAAAACAGACAAACCAGCCCCCTCCAAATCTCCAAACTCATGGGGCTGGTCTCAAAATCATGAGATGATAAAAAAGCAACATATTTTGGTTTCTTTTCACTTTGAGCATTCCCATAAAATTTCAGCCTTTTTCTCTTCAGACATTGAAATTGGTTTCTCTAAAAAGAAATTTGATGTTCCCAGATAAATACATATTGTAAATTACTGTAGTGATGGTTAAGTATTACAAAATTACAATGCAATTGTTAGAATTAGTATCACTGTGACTAGAACCACGAATATTGACTAAACAGGCAAAACTGATTTAAGGAATGAAATACTGTTCAGCATGATTAGAAGTTGCAAAATCTTAATGCAAATAGCAAGTACTGAGAAACAAATATTTACCTTTCCATAATCTTAAATATCTTGCTTTGTAATTTACTTGGGTCTTTACAGTTAAATTGCAAGACCAAAACATTTAACTTTCTTATACAGGACTGAGCTTGGAGATTTCGGGATCTGGGACTGAAGTACTCAAAAGTTCTCTACAAGACCAATTCCTCCTCTCCAGGAACACAGAGCGTGGTGTTGAAAGCACACCCATAGTACTTCCTGAGACAGCTCACCCTGTGGGCCTCGCAAAGTCTGCAATAAAATTATGAATTATTAGTTATCTTGAATAATGCTTCCTCTGGGATCCGAATGCAGCATCTGAGTAGCCTAAACAAAAAGAATTGAAGAATTTGGCTGCTAGCTTCTACCGCTTCAGTTTAAAAACAACAAAACATTTTGCAGCACAAAAGAAGGACTTAGTTAGATACTGTTATTTTTTCTATGTAATGTTCCCTTAAAATGTGCTTACAATTGTTTTTAAGGGATGAAGGCCAAGTAAAAACTATTAAGCTTAATATTCTAGGAAGGGAAAGTCTTCTGTGTCCTCTAGAAGTCCTCAGAGTTACGAAAGACACAGGAGCATGAAGTCAAATCAGGAATATTTCAAACACAATCACTTTAGATTGTGTTTGAACTAACCTGTTTTCTCCCTTACTTATATTTTGCTCTTTTGCTCCCAGAGACAGACCATACACTGACTATACTCGGCTCCCACTTGGCAACCTCAAGCTGCCTGTCCGTGGCTCTAGGGAACCAGCCTCAAAAAACTAAAGCAGTCACTGACCCCACTTGCAATGCAGACAGCAGGGCAGGAGGTGCAACCCTCCCCTTGCTCTTCAGCTGCTGCAGTTCAAGTAGGTGCTAACTGCATGGGCCCCTCTTCATCAGCTATTTAAAATAATGCTGCCAATATCACTGTGGCAGCTGAGGCATAGAAACCTAATTTTCCTGTGATGCTTCTGCATAAGGGCAGAAGGGTGGAACAGAAAGCTGAATTGCTTGTAAAACACCAAAGCGAGAGATTCATCAGCACCCATGAGTCAGAGTTCACAAGGCAGCGCCCTTACTTGCATGTACTGCTCTCTGCCACAGGTAGACCCATCGCATGGGGTGAGTCATGCAACGAGAGTAAGAACGGCAGCCATATGGTACACGTAACGTAAGCCAAAAAAATCAGACAGGCTGGAGCCTGTCACTGCAGCAAGCATCAGCTGGCTAAGAATGGGTGTAAATTCAGAGCGTGCCTTGATCTAGGCTTTTGTTTTTCCTATACGCACAAATGAACTACCAGGAAACTGCAAGCAGAACTGATAAACACGTCACCAATGTGAGTAAAACAGCAAATAACTCAGAACACTTTGAAAGAGAGAAATCCCAAATCCAAAAATCTGAAAAAAAAAAAAAAAAAAAAAAAAAAAAAAAAAAAAAAAAGAGACATATATGATAATGTAAATCCAGGACGAATGATTTTCTTTCTGCACATCAACAAATCTATCAGGTCAAGAAAGATATCGTATGACTAGAGAATAACAAAGGTATACACATTTAGAGATTGGAAAAATTATCCAACTCTGATACCAAATCATAATGAAAAGTAAATTAAAGGTAAGTAGACAACTGGAACACAGAAGATAATGCAAGCTAGGCTTACAAAAAGTAGAAAATACCAGATAAAACCTGATACTGAGTTATCTTGAATAAAACTGTTAATTGTTACACAAGAAAAAATGAATAAAAGTAAGAAGATAATAAGATGTGCAGAAAGAAAACTATTTTGCAGGGGAACAATTACTGTCATGGTCTTTCAAAGATTCATACTGGGAACAGTGTTAAAAAATTCATTAGCAATCTTGGCAGGAGTAGAAGAATACTAATAAAATTTGAGGATGACACAAAGCTGGGAAATATCAGGTATGTGTGACTGTGACTATTTTAAATACACCTCACTGCTGCTGCTAGCTTCTCTTCCACTGTTGCTTTATGGCCCAGCTACCTGTAGCTTCCACATTTTCCTGGTAGCCCAACTTCCTCTAGTGGTCTGCTGCTCTCTCCTGCAGAATTAAAACTAACTAACACAGAGAAATACACATTATTCAGGCAAGGTGACTATGGTAAAAAGGGGGAAATCTAGGCACATACTGACAGTAGTAGACAAAACACCTGCTCTGAGTTTATGCAAAATACTTGAGAAAACTGAATTCCTCTAGAAAAAAAGTGCAGAGGGGGGTTTCTAGGTAGGTAACCAGAGAACTAGAGAGTCATCCCATAAAAAGAAAAGCTTCATGAAGTAATCCTCATTTGGAGAAACACCAGAAAGGGAAGAGAACCATTCAGGTCATCAAAAGAATAAGATTCTGAAGGAAGTGATGAAAACAATCTAAGTACCTGATGGCAAAGGCTGTATAAATCTTGAAATATGACCTGGAAAAATTGAAGATCACGCATGATGATCAACAAACTTACCACTAGTTCTGTATTCTTTAAGCAAAGGCAAAGCAAATGAGTTTTAAGCGATAAATCTGAGGACCTGGGGCTGAAGTAGTGGAAAAATACTGATGATTCTAGTTGACTGTATTATTTTACATTTTTTTTACGGACAACAAAAGATTGGGCCGTACCTAACACTGCAGAAATCTATATGCAGAATAAATCTTCATCCTTGCTTGTTTAGTTAAAGCCACTAAAAACTTTATGTTCAAGGATTATTAACTTTACCCTCAGGAAAGGCAAGTTTCTGATGAGTAAAAGATGTTATCAAGTAGCTCTACTAATGAATTTGTTAATCTTGCCAGGTGCCACCTAGTCTCTTGCTACATCATTAGAGAAAGATTAGGTAGGAAGTGGAGGTGGACTAAATCAACCACACCTACCTTCCTCAATCCTCTTCTTGGCTCATGTGTTTGGAAAACACATTTATAGCTTTCTCTATCACTTTTAATTACATGTAAGTACACTCAACAGAGATAATAAAAATATGGATTACGCCAGATGTACATCACAGCCATGATTTCTAATTTCTTTAAGGCAAGGACTGTTAATGGCAAAACTCCAGATTACCTTTTTTTATTAGATAGGACTTTTGAGGGGGATTTTCATCAATATCCTAGCCCTCTACATCGGCACCTGCTATGTTACTGACTGAGTTACTACACATTAACACATTTACTTGCCAAGGATTAGAAGCCTGTGGTAGGTGGGGAGAAATGATTGGTTTATATATATGTCCAAATTTCCACTTGATATCCATGTTCCTGTATGGACTGGGGTCCCCGAAGCATGCTAGGAGACTTGATCTCTATGAATATATGAGATGAAACCTGGCTCGCTTGTGTGAGCTTCCATCCCTGGGCTTTCCAGTTTCATGTCAAACTAAACAATTGTTCTGACAATTTAGACAATTAGCAGTTTCAGATAAATAACCCTTTTTGCTGTGCAAGGAAGGATTCTGTGGAAAAAAGACAGGAAATTTTGACAGCTCATTGTGTTCCCGAGTGAAACAGAGAGGGCAAAGGGAAGCAAGAAGGGTACAGGTCCTCTGCTGTGTCCTCAGCTGAAGACACAGGGCTGCGACATTTTGGATTGCAAATGCCAAGAATTTGAGTCCTGGGGGAGCCAAGAACTTAGGGCAGCCACGAGAGCTTCCAGACGAGACATCTCTGAGCACTTTTCCCTTGTTAAAACAGATATGAAAAACAACCAAATAAATCTGGAGAAAGTGACAGGTGTCTGTCTATGTGGCATGTTATACATCTGATAGCAAGGACTGGCACACACAACAAACTGTGGTACAGGAAAGTCAAATATGGAGCGAGAAACACAGTATGACTGCAAATGCAGCGTCAACATAATATCAAGATGGGCAGAAGGCTAAGGAAAGAATTAGGCAGCTCAGAGCTGCCTTGACATCTGGAGCGAAGAACCATCCACGCTAACAAAAACAACTTCTCCAAGACTTGCCTGAAATGACGTGAGATTTGATTTCACTGAGCAAGCACAACAAATTAGGAGAGAAAACAGGGCCGCAGCCGTGACAAAACAACAAAGCTGCTTCATGCACCAGAAGCTAGGATAAGCCACCAAATTATTAATTTTATTTGGTATACAGCTCCATGTGGTAAGTCATAAATACCACAGAAAATTCACAAGAGGTTAGAGGTATTTACACTAGTCAGACTTTTCTACGATTTTATCCAAATATTTCTTAAAGCCGACTGTTTTAGGATACTGCAGTGGCTGAGTACTTTCCATGGAAAACAGAATGGCAGTAATAAGGCTTCTAGGGGACTCCATGGAGTCCCTGGCTCTTTTACTATTTCAGTTAATCAAAAGGCTTGGGATTCCTGAGATGGAAGAAGATGAGTTGTTGATGTTTGCAATGTCATTCCGGTTTTGCTGGGAAGCTTTCTAAGAGAGGAAAGCATTGCCATATAAAAATGGGCAAACTCAGACTTCAAGTTAGAAAAATCACTAGAATTATTTTTATTTTGAAAAAATTTCATGCTTGTTCATAGCTGATTCATATTTGTACTTGTTCAGGTTATTTTTATCCAGTTGTTTTAGTGTTATAAAAACTATAGTTATAAATTACTATCTGGAAAACACATTTTAGGCATAGTTCCTCACGTGCATAAGTTTTTCAGTGAACATTTCCTCTGAACAGGAGGAAATTGGAGGCTACAGAGTCAGGGTAGCTCTTCTCTCCAGCGGAAGAACTTGGGGTGTCACCTCACTTAACCCATTTTTAAGCACCAACCTCTTAAGCATGTAAGTATTTCAAAACATGAGGGTTTCTGCCCCATGCAATGCACACTCCTACTGTTTCTGGTAACAGTCCTAATTAGCTCTACAGCAGAGCTCTCCTCCAGGATGCTCTGCAGTTTCCTCTCAGAATATTTTGCAAAGCAAGATAACCGTTGATATTCCCTTATTACTGAAAAGGGATAAAATGACAGTGCAGAATATTACACAGGAAATCACTTAATTCCCCCTGCAGCAGTCTACCCTGTGGCTATACAACCTCCAAGCAGTAATGAGTAAATAAATGAACAGCCTGTTGCTTGCCCAGGTAACACATTTTGAGCTTAAGGCTGGAAACAATTCTCAAAGTTATCATCTGTTTTCCTTTTCAAAGCAAATACTTAAACAAGTTGAATGAAAATAGGCATTTCCCATGCAGATTTTAAGTCCTTGGAAAAAAAAAAAAAAGCCTTTATTTCACCAAAAAAAAAAAAAAAAAATTTTTTTAACCACTCAGTTGCTTGAATTTCAACTATTTAAAATGCCATCTCCAAATCTGCAACAGTTGAACATGAAACATTTCATGCAACTTCTGTTTTCTTGTCAAATTATATTTGGAGTGAATAGAAGATGTCAAGCTCAGCATGACATCTACCCAGCTGTACCGGGCAACTGTCTTTTCTTCCCTTTTGCACCAAAATCTGTAAAACTGCTGTATCTTAAATCATCTTGTTTAAGTCCCTTAAGTTGCTTGTGTCTACCTAAATACGTGCTAGAAACTGGCAATCTGCTTATAAAACCTTCCTCAATACCATACTCCTACTAAGATAGCTTTTGCATTGATATACAGTCAGGACAAGATACTGGGATCTACAGGCTTTTTTTTTTTTTTTTTTTTTCCCTCCTGACACCTGGTCTATTTTGGCAAATGGGCATCTGCAGTAAAGGTGACTAAAAATGTATTATGGACACCTTTGAAATCCTTCCTTAAACCTTGTCAGGTCACAACAGTAATTCAGGGGAAAAGATTTTGGAATGAACTATCTGGAGACAAAGCTATTACAACACTGTATCAGACTTGAAAAAGCAAGTGCTTTCAGACAAACTGTAATCCAGGAAAAAAGCCGTTCAGAGAGCATCAGTTAGCAGCACTCCTTGGAAATTCATATGCTCATCCAGTTTACATATAGTTCTCTTTGCCCTTGTGTTTGTGCTTGCATGAGCAAATATAGACTGCATAACAACGTAACTACCTCTGACTGAAAAAAAGAAGTGGTCTGAGAGGTTATGATGACAAGCAATCCTAAATATGCCAAACAAGGTAACTTCCCCAAGAGTCAGTACATTGCACTGCACAGGGAATGCTTCCAGTTGATTCAGGGTTTGATAATGGACTAGGAATTATTGCCTGAAGCCTGGATTTATTTCACCCCACCTTTGGCATAAATCAGTGGAGAGGAATAGGTGCCTCCACCCACTGATTAACTCTTAAATGGACTGTACTACCTTTCAGGGGTGCCTGTTTTTGACTTTGACTGCAGTGAGTCTAAGCTGGCTCTGTTCCTCAGTGAGGTGCCCTAGTTATAAGCACAGCAGAGCGGAGGAAGAATTGGAGCCCTTGTCCATGATGACAGTTTGCAGACAGCTGAGACCACACCAGGCCTTTTATCGGTAAGTATGCTACTAACTGTGATTATTCCTCTGCCGGTTACCATTTCTTTTGCAATAAAAGTAATAGATACATTCAGTTCACGCTGATGTGGGCACATGAACAAAATACAGTGTGCAGGTGCAGGCAGTGTAGTTCTGCCCCACAACCCTGTTAAACAAAAATTAACACTTGTTATGCAGTAGTAATTGGAGTGCTATTTCTCTTTAAACTGAGAATATGAAATAACTGTGTCCTAGTTACTAATGTGTGATAGTCATTTAACCACCGATATTTTCGAGTACAAAGGATCAAAGTTTATGGAGCGTTCATAAGATGTAACCACAGAGCACAAGGATAAAAAGGATGCATGAGAACATGGATGAAAGCCATAGACTTCTTTTTCACATACACATTTTTTCATTTTGGAGAAATCAGATGTAGAAGCAAGTTTTTCAGAACTCAGACAGTATCTTTCATATGTTAAGACAAAGACAGACAAGCCATGGTAACTTGCAGCACAGAAACTTAATAGCCAGGTATTGAACTAAAATAGAAGGCAGGTCTTGGGGAAAAAAAAAAAAAAAAACAAACACAAGGAGAAAGCACAGGGACTTGTAAAAATATATAAAGGCAGAAGATAACTATAGTAGTCTATATATAGACTACTATAAAGGCAAAGACCAAAATCATCGATCACCACCTCTGTACCTGAAGGGAACAGCTTAGACAAACACTTTGACTTCAGTAAATATTTTGTTTCAGCTATATAATAACCATCTAGCACTGACTACCTAGAAGGCTGAACCTGCTAGTCAAAGACGGAAGGAAAAGCTGGGCAGAACAGGGAGCCAGGCAGAGACGTGGCATACTCTGCTTCTCTTTTTCAAGCGATCCCTCTACAAGGCCAGTTCTTGCTTGAGCTCCAGCTTACAGCCCTCCAAAGCAGTAGCCCCTGACCAAGAGTGTCTTGGGAGTTTCTGGCCCCACATGGCAGTATTTTGGCTGGCCTGAGTCTTACTGAACTGCTGCTGCAGCTTAGCAAAATTCAGAGGATAGAAGTGGCCCCTCTGCTGGATCGGGAAAGCAGACTTTCAGTGGGCTGGATCCTGTGAGTATTTTGAATGCTACTGTTTCCCGTGTTAGAGCTAAGAACCAGCTGTCTGCATTTGAGAGTGTTTATATTGCCTTACTGGGACTTTAGTCCTGACTGCCTGCGAAAATCCATCACTGATTTTTTTTGTGGAAAGAGGGTAGCAGTGCGGGTAGGGTGCTGAGATATCATACTAATTCTTGCCTTCCTAAATTGTTAGATAGCTTGTAAATTACTCTGTATTAGGTGATGGGAGTTAAGTCAGCAGACTCAGTTACTTTTATCACTATGGTTGCTATTGCACTGCAGCCCTGCTGGGAAGGAACAAAAATTGCTAGTTTTCTCACCTATGAAATTAAATCTAAAATAATGTGCTAAAAACTAAAGGACACATCCTGAAATGATAAAAGCTGTAATAAAAGTCCTAACAACAGCTATATAGTGTGCTCCTAGCAACAGGTAGTAGGCTGCATTACCATGATAACTTTGAAGTCTTAGTGTCATACTCCTTCCATCCCCCTCCCAAATAAATTATAACAAGGAAAAAATACATTATTAATTACTTAAAATTGTTCTTGAAATCTAGTCTTCTGCCAGACTTCCCACTACTAAAATAAATATGTAATTAACAACAATTTCTATAGACCTGCACACTTCCGATCCACATATCTTTTGAAGTACGTTGTTTGATATAATACATTTCATTTTACATAAATGAAAGAGCACAGAGAATGCGTATTTTGCTCAAGATCAATGACAAAACCGCATCTAGAGCTTTAGTGTTCCTTTATATGCTTTATGTATTAGGCCAAGATACTTCTTTTGCAAATTCCCAAAAGATTCGATTTTCCTCAGTCATCGTTACCTCCAGACCTTAGGCTGTCCAGACTATAAATTGTTTTCTTAGCTGTCATGAAATTCTAGCTGTGGCTGCACTTTCAGAGATCTCTTTGCCCTTGCCTATCCTTTGCACCTTCTAAAGGAAACTGTCTCACACTATTACATGTGATTCTGTTACGTTAATTTGAACATTATCAGTGCTTTAAATTATTCCACTATGAGAACAGAACTGGACCAATGATGGTTTTAAAATTGAGGAGTAGGTTTTTCTTCTGCAATAGGTTAATGAATGTTGAACTTTTGTTCATATGTTTGCTTTCCTATTTCTCATTCACATTTCTCACCTATGTATTATATTTATTACAGGAAATTTTTATGTCCATTGTTAGTGGAATAATTTTTATTTTACATTTTCCTCAGGAATTATTTGGAAGTATATGCATTTTATTTTGGGTTGATCATCATTCTCATTTTCTGCTCTGATAGTATTATATAGCCAAACAGAAATTATAAGTACAATGCTGCAATCCACATATGTCTAACATAGGCAATTTTCTATATTACATATATTTTATTTACATAAAATAATAATTGATATGATGATATAAATGTTAATAGCAAAGCTCTTAGAATTTGAAGTGGAGCAGAAAAACTGAACTTGCATTTGAGAAATGTCCAGTAATCAGAAATTAACAGTTTTATTTCTGAGAGCCAGAGAGAGGACACTACTGGAATGAAAGCACTCAATGGTGGCCGTAAGCCCAGAGCTCTTCTCTTCATTTCCATGCCTCAGTTTTTCACTCCCCTGTTTTGTCTGTCCTGTGTAGACCGTAAGCTCCCTTACACAAGGCCTTAGTGGCTGTGGGGTACCTAGTACCAGTAGTGCAGTCCTGGCCACCATTTCTACATAACTGTAATACAAGCATCAATTCTATTTGTCTTCCATACTACCAATGGGTAAGTCAGACAATATTCAAAGAAAATAAATTCAGAGGTTTCCCCTCACACCATCAACCCTCAAATCTGCTTTCAACAATGAAAAGACCATGTCTGCAGCTTTGCTCGTGAGATTCCTACACCTTCCGTCTCCAGCGAAGCTATAACAGATAGGCATTGAGAACTGCCAGGAGCAACCCAACAATTATCATTATTTCTACCCATCTCTGTGCTTCTGTAACCACTCAGCCAAAACCTAATCTCTGCCTGTTAACAGTTTTTACACAATGGCAGTTTTGTTTGTGGAAAACTCTTCATTTTCTACCAGAAGTGCACGGCTGCTGTGTTCTCCTCACGCAAGAGAAGAATCGGTGTCCTCCAGCTCAGCCGGCTCCCTCTGTCTAACACTTCTCTCTGAAGGCTCTCAGGTGCCTACACAGCCCTTCGGGGTGCATCAACACAGAGTCGTCTTTACAGCGAATTCAGTGAGACCCAATAAAGAGTCTTGGTCTTGTGCATCAACCACATGCTTGTCCTTCCTCCCCACATTCCCACCTCCCCTTTGCGCCAGTTTTTCTGATCTCCAGTGTGACCCTCCCTCGTCCCCTTCCCTTCGACTCACAGCTCGCTCAGATCCCTCCAGTCACTCCAGCTTTCCCGAGGTTGGAGTATCACATGCAGGGCATGAGGAAGCAGCAGCCACAGCCTCCTCCTGACCTGACAGGGCAGCCCCAGGAGCCCTCCTGGCTGGCAGAGAGCAGTAACTGGTCAGGGAGGAGGAGGAAGAGGAGGAGGAGGAAGTGCATAGCGCCAGCTCCGACTTGGGCCAAGCTGCCTGTAATATCTTGCAGGAGAAAACTTTACTCACTGCCTGGGGCTTTGCTGCGAGGAAGAGTTTGATCGTATGCAAGAGACAGCAGGAGCCAAATGCTTCAGATTAAGGAGGTTCTTCAACTCAACTCATACATTCTAATACATTGTGTTTCATATTCAAAAGCAGTAGCTAGAGCCAAAAGCTGGGAAAAATCTTTCTTTTATTGTTTTAATCAGTTTTGCTTTCTCTGCAGAGCACATAAATACCTCCATAACTCAGTGAATTATTGAGCAATAAGGCAAGAGAACTGTTAAAATAGGCACAGGTACCCTTAGCACTAATTGCTTATTCAGGGTAAGTATTGCTTAAGCTAGCCAACGCTTTATCATGCAGTATTTTTCCACCAGAAAATATGATTTTGATAAAATACTTTTTTTTCCTCAAAGAATGTTCTGTTTAGAAAACAAATAAAAATGACATATGCAGATAATATAAATGTTTGGAGTGGAATGTTTTATTTTGATGCTAGATGCAGAAATAAAGCTGCATGAAGTGGAAACAAAGCCTGACTGTTCTGCAGCCCGGGAAATGGGAAATGCTTCCCTTCTCTTGCTTTTTGCACCCTACTTCCCAAACAACACGTGCAACTTACAGGCAGTGGGATGGATCTTCAAGCTTCCCTCACCACAAACCTACAAATTTAAAGACCAAATCTGGCTAGATTCTAACAAATACCTTCTCTCTTGTAAGAAAAATCTGTTTTTAACATGGACAATCTTGAAGTATCTGCTTTAAAAAGTACCACGAACCATTTCTAATACTCTTCATTAAAGTATTTGCTTCTAGCAGTCTTTGTTGATGAGATTAGCTTCTGTCTTATTGGGACTCTCAATATTTTTTCACTCCCAATATTTTATGAGAAACTAAACCTAACTGTTTCACTGCTTTGTTTTTCTCTATATCCTAGCCAAAAATAAAGAATAAGTATGCACCTGTATATATAAACCTTTATATACCTATATCAGCCTGAATGAATGTGAACATATTATGCTAATCACAGTCATATTAAACCACATTTTAATATGAATTTCAATTAAAAAGAAGTTCATACTGAAAACTGCATTTTTCATAAATTAAAAACAATAACTGTTTTTAATAAATATTTTGATTATCTGTATTAACATTTAAGAAGAAAGAATTTTACAAGGCCATCTTTCAATAAAAAAGCACCAGGTCATTAAAATATTTCAGCCATCTTCAGTACTGACCTATTCTGTGTCTTGTGCAGCTTTGAGAAACTTAAAAAACCTATGCGGCCAAGACATTCTGTGTAAGTCCCCTCTCACATTTCTTACAAGCTCTCAGAATCAGACTGTATTTTTCAAAATTGGAAAAACAACACCAGACTAAAGAGACTGCTGATCTATCTCATGTCAATGATGTCAATGCTATACACACATGCATTTAAAATGTAAAACTTCAGAAAAGCTTCTGTGAGGGCTGCCACAAGTTGAAGAGCTTGTTCAGTCTCAGTATACATATTAACATACCCCCCATGCCTCATTCACTATTACGTTCAATTACATCAAATATTTACTGTCTGAAGGACAATTATATAGTAGTTTTCCTTTCTTTCTTATTCTTTATTCAATGCACATTCATGAGAGGTGAACATAAGCTGGTTCAAGCACAAGTGTTTAGTTACATTTTTTTTTTCATGAGAATACTGTCGATAAACATAATTAGGTGCTCGCCATTGGCAAAAATATCTGATTTCCCTAAAACTCTGTTCCATGCTTCCCTTTGTTTGCCATGGCTGAATCCCGTGATGCCAAGTGGCTTCATCCCAGCTGCCTCCCCAACAGCCTTCCCCAGCCCCGCCAGCCTGCCTGGGTGCAGCAGATGTGCAGGCTGCTGCCACGGAGCCTCTGACTGGCATCTCCTATAGACTACTGGTTTCTATCCTAGTTCCTAATTCCAGAAACTGCAAAACCTTAATATCTAAAAGGAAGAGAAACTACCAGGGAAAGGAGAGAGAATTATGCATAGCTCACTGTCCTTTCCAACGATTCTTTGCATCACAGTTTCCTTCCCAGCATCCTGTAATTCTGTACATCTAATGCATGCATCACATACGCACTGTAGGTAGGAACAGTGATGTCACGTAAAGGATCTGCACCAAACACCAGCCTTTGGGAGGGGAGAGCAGGCCTGCCTGAAGGGAGAGATACCCTGGCTTGCCCTGGAAAGAGAAATGGCCTGGGCTTGGCTCTTCTCTGAGGAGGAAGGTCAGAGCAGGGATGGGAATATTCTCCTTCTTCCTTGTCCACTTCCTGTCCTATGTCCTTTTACAAAAAGTGGGGAAAAAAATGGTTTTCAGAGGGCAAACTACTCAATGTGCAACTTTTCATTGATAAATGTCTGTTTAATAATCTTTCAAACCACTATAAAGGTACAGGAACACGAAATAACATTGCAAAAAAATGTATTACTAATATGTTACTTAATTTACTCTGTGGCCTAACTCAAAGCTCTGGAGACATAAACCATGAGGCTGGAGCTACATGGAGAAGCCAGGACTGCGGTCTGGCTTCACCGCTGGTGTGAAGTTTGCCAGAGCTTATCTATTGCATCGGTGCCAAGAAGAGAGATGTGCACAGGCGCCCCACGCTCTGCAGGAGCAGAGCAAGGCAACGGTAATGGGAGAGCTGCCAGGATCATGCCCTTTTCCTTACAAAACTAAGCATCCCCGAAGAATTCTCTTTAATGTCTTCCAATTACTTCATCATTTAAGAAGGGCTGCTGGTAAACATATTTAATTGTGCTATCTACATTGGTTTTTATTTAAAGTTAACAAAAAGCCTTGTGCCTTTTCTGCCTTTTCTTATTATAGAAAAAGCAAACAAAGAAACAAAACAAAGCCAACAATTATGATAAATATTTTAAACACATTTATATTAGAAATGCCAGGTTTGGTCCTTGATAGCCTGTGCTGCAACGCTGCTTTTCTCCACAACTGGGTCTGAGAACAGAAGCTCAGGCTTTTGTCTCCTACATTTTAACATGTTCCTTGGGAACTCAAATAATTGCTAAAGTCTTTCAGAAAAAAAGGAGGAAACTGCAATATAATATTTCTAATATAATAAACAAGCAGATTTTTGGGGGTGGAGGCAAAAAAAATGCTGAGATACATTTTTTATAACTCTCTAAGAAACAATAAAGTGTACAAACAATATTTTAATCTTGTTTTGTCTCAAAATTTACCTTGAAGTTACATCTTAGCAACCCAAGAGCTCCATTTTAGATATTCATTGAAGAGATCCTTTCCTGAGCCTTACAGCTTTCAAGGCTCCTCCTCAAACAGGAGTTCTCAAAGGAGACAGAGCAAGACAGTTGCTTCAGTCTTTGCTTTTCACAAACCCCTGTAAATTCCAGTTGAGTATGACTCTGGCAAAGATGTTTTTAGCACGTTGCATGGAGGCATATAAAAAGGTATTTCTCAACTCATGATACTCTTGGGCAATTCAACTAAGCAGAGCATTTATCTTTTTTAGGTTTTCCTTTTTTGTTCAGACATAATTGCAAGACATAATAGGGAAACAAGCAGTGAGATTATTGACTTTTCTTCAAAACAGCTCAGCTGGAATAAACACTGAATGTGTTGTAAACTAACATGCAGAAAACAGTTGTATTTTTCCTAAGCTCTATCTTAATAGACAGAGTAGCTAACACTTTCCAAAGAAATTTCAAGAGCTGTGTGAAAAATAAGCTTAACTGTTGAGATTATACTTACAAATGATAAATAATGAAAATGTTCTGCAAATTAGATTTTGAATTTATTACAGAAAAAAAAAAATCAGAAACTCTTTGCTGGAAATCTCACAAGAACTTTTTCTCCCCAAGTATTTGGCTAGATCTCATCAAATCTGTGAAACGCTTTTCTAAACACTTGAGAATTTCACAAAAGTTAAATTTTAATTTGGTTCTACACTGAAGAGAGAGTTCATGAAGATTTGTAAGAATCAGCTCATCATTATCACATTACAGAAGAATGTCATAAAATACTATCTACAGTTGTAAAACTGACTAATGTTTTGGACCAGATTCTAACACAAGATGGGCAAAATGCTATTCTCTTTTAGTTCCCATGCAGGTGTAGCAAGATAACGTGCACTGTCCTCACAGATATTCAAATGCAGATACCATGTCAACTACACAGATTTACCAATCTGTAATTTACCAGAATTTTACCAATAAATAGAGATGTGCCTACAATCCTAATGAAAGATACATATTCTCTCCTCCTTAAACTACGCTTTCTACTTTAGTCCTCCCCAAAACCTGATGGCTAAGCAATTCTCCCTCTGGAAAATAGCTGGATCCATCCCAGCGCAAAGACACTATTACAGAGACACATAAATAACTTGTAGCACCAGGTTCTTTGCGTGGCAAGTGCAACGCAGCTGTGAGCTCACCCTGGAGACTTGTTGCTTCAGTGTGAGACATTCCTGTTCTCCCATTTTTATAAAATAAAGCTCAGCAAATTATCATTATTATTTTTCCCTAGATCTCAGATGTCAAGTACTGGTTCATAACGTGATGGAAATATGTCTTTTATCATAATTATGAGCTACAAATCCTTTTCCTTGTATAGAATCCAGCTGGAGGACAGCTTAAGCTCCAGAGGAAAAGAACAGGGCCCATGTCTACAAAGACAGTCATAAAGATGGAAAGAACTTTAAAAGGCCATCTAGAAATGAGAGGATGGACAGCTTTTCTAAAAGGAGTCCTCTGGGAACACCATTCCCACAGCCTTTTGGATTACAAGTTCACATAAAACAGAGGATATGATGCGGAGAAGGAAGGTGAGGTCAATCTTCTTGTTCTGAATGTAATCTTTTCCCAAGTGGCCTGGCTACTACTGCTACTCATACAAGGCTGTACGGAAGTGACAAGTTTATCCATTTGCGAGCTTGTTATTTCACTGTATCCTTTCATATCAGTGTCAGAGTATCTAATGCCTGAGTGTATAAAATGTGGGAATTATATGACGAGTATGTAACTTGGACACAATTCTTAAGTATGATTGTCTAAGAACAGGAGCAGGAAACTAGCAGATATGCAGAAGAGAGGAAAACAAGGCAATGAAGATGATGAAATAATCTCAAAGCTAGAGATAACAGGAAAAGGGTTATGGAGACACCAAGGCACAGAATATCAGAGAAAGGATTTAAAAGTAATAAGGAAAAAGCAAAGTTATTACAACCCCTCTCTGATGGACAGCAAATGACGACAATGCTGCAGCGGTCATTGGGAAGAGCAGCGCCCTGGGAAGAACTCGGGGCTGCATCTCAGCAGGGATTTGCTTTCACAGGCTGCCTCTTAGGAGGGGAGCTCAGGCTGGCAGCCCTCAGTGCTTGCACAGGCTCCTATGGCTGCTCTGTGCCCACCACTGGCACAGCATCTTATCTGCCCTGCATGCAGCAAGATGGGACAATCTCATACACATAACAGCCGGTACGAGTAGCTACCACAAAGGACTTACAGTGTCCTTCCCCTCCCCCCCCCCCCCCCAAAAAAAAAAAAAAAAAAAGACAAATCTTATATTCCCGAGTTGATTTTCCATTGGTGTATAACAGGAGGAAAAGAATCAGCCACCCTGGAAACTGGAATGGGGCTCTGGAGATGGTCAGTCCCCTTCCCACTGCGAGATCTGCTCTGTTGTCTCACTTTCCTGCCTCAGTGGTTCCGTAATTGACCCCATCACTGGGACTCCTGGGGAAATAAACACATTGGGTTGGGTGCTTCTGAAGTGGGGAAAAAGAAGAAAAAAGGGTAAGAGAGGCATTACCATGGCCTTGCCACTGAAGGAATGGGCAACCAGCGCTCATCCATGCCCTGAGGCAGTGGCAGAAGCTCAAATCTTTCCTTTTATCAGAAAATGATCAAGGGGCTCCATCCAGATTCAAAGTCTGTGGAGACTAAGGATCCACTGGGGTCAATAAAAAAAACAAATACCAGTCGTTAGAAGAAAAAAAAACCCGGAAATCTTGGGAAATCAGGATCCCACAAGAATTATAAAGACATGTTATTCTATTTGCATATTACTGTGTAATCTTGACATTTCAGATGAGAAACTGAGTTGGAGTTCACAACTTGTAACAATTTAATGTATTCAAGACCTCAGTGCCTCAGTCACAGAACTTGCTCATGCCAAAATGAGCAGTGACACTGTACTTTCCCCAAGTCAGTCATGTCAAGCAGCAAGGACAATTCAGCAGAGAACAAGACGCTAGATCCAAAAGAATAGGTCCAAAATTCACTTCTTTATTCACCTTTTTATTATCAGGTAAAAACCCTGAGTCTTGAGTAAAACAGACACAAATTGCATTAGGTTGAGGCTATTATTTGCTTTATAAAATTAAAAAGAAAAATGTGTAACTTCATAAGAAGAAAGCCTTTCCTCTACCATCAATATGTATCGGTATACATACAAAAGCAAAACACTATTATACAACAATATTTATTGGTGTTCAGGACATTCTGGATACAGAATGTTCTTTAGATAAGTCAAGAATAATTCAAGAATGGATCCCTGTAAGAGAATCTAAGTTTCTTTAAAAAAAAAACAAAACAAAAAAAACCCAAGTTTAATCTGTTGGGAAATGTTGGTGATGGAAAAATTGAACCGTGTTTTAGCACCCTGCAAGTTTTGGTGAGGGAACAAGCTACTGCTTTGAGCAATGCCTTGCCCAGCTGTTATAAAATTCAGGCTATCAGATTTTTTTTCCATATAAAGTGAGCTTCTCAGAGAGAACAGAAGTACAGTTAACTAAGTCGGAGTATTACAAATGTCACTGAAGGGGAAATCTCCTTTCCCAACAATCTCTGTAACTATACTTACTATCCCTGGATAATATGATTCATCACGAAGAGAGGAATTAGCCATAGAGTACAAATGTTTTCTTTTTATGTGGACTACGTGTAGCATGGGGTTGAGGGAGGGGAAAGACCAAAGGCAACTCTTTTACATCTTTTCCACTGCTTAGTTCAAAATTCTTTCCCTATTTTTTTCCAATGTTTTAATTGCTAAGCTTGGTCACATTTTCTATTGAAATCAAATAGATTCTAGCTTTCTAGAATCAAGAGAATTTTCCAGTAAATACTAACATTACATACTTCACAGGGTATCTTCAAATATCTCGAGAAAATTTAATATTGTACTAGTTTTGGGGCATATATTGTCTAGCCAAGACAAGTTTACAGGTTTGATAAATACTTGGGAGAAATTCTTTAACAATCCTAATTCTCTAATCTTAGTAAAAGTAATAAAGAAGGCAAGTGGTAAGAATAGGTTCATTTTACTAAAAACTATTCAGCACGTCCAAGAAAGCTTCATTTCTACCAGTTCTGAAAAGGCTTTTATCATTTTAGACAATAAAATAAACTTTCAGTGTGGCCGTGACCTTTTTCTGCTCCATTCTGCTTCTCACTGAATTCTTACCCTGCTTAATAAATTTAAAGTTTCATAATCTTTTTTTTTTCAAAATAGCAGACACTTCACATTTCAGATTTATCAAAACTAGCTGTATATCCTCAAACTGTGCCAGCTATATGTGCTTGGTATTTTCTTACTTTTAAGAGGAAAAGTGGGTTTGTATAAGCAGCTCTACATCATTTATTTGGCAAACCACTTGCTCCTTGACTGGTCCTTTGGTTTGGAAGTTCCTGCTTAATTGCTGTGGACAGATGTTCCACTGCTGCAGTGCTAAACACCATGGAGACCCCTGCCATGTAATAAATCAGTTTAGAGAAGTTCCATTCCTTCGTTCAAAAGCCTCAAAATCCTTATGGACAGCAGAAGGGGAAGCTCTGAACTTACCTCCAAAGCCACATTTTTATAAATGCAGGATTAATATACACACACTCTGTGTGTCCAAGGCTTTTTTGTTGTTGTTGTTGTTGAGACCCCCAAATAACTTACCTGTAATTGTTCTGTCTCATAAAGATCATACTGAAACTCTTTTATAACTATCTAAAAGTTGTCTCCCTTCAGAGAATAATTATTGATCTGGTATACATACCTACTGGCATGTTGTAAGTCCGTCAGTGGTGGGGTGGAGGAAGGCAAGAATTGACATCTCATAGGAATGTAACATGTATACCTTTCCTTTTCTTTAGGCTAAATTGCAAATAATTTGTTTTCTTCCAGGAAGAAGGACTCCCCTGGAGAACACTGATTAAACAAGCCTTTTTATGAGTTTGCCAGATTTTCTGTATGCTGCTTGTGCAGCTATCTGTCATCCTGCTCCACCAAGGGCTAGACTCATAGCCTGCCTACAGTCTCCACCACCCAGACTTTCGGGAAAATATTTTCCCCAAATTCACAGGGCAGTAGACCACACATTGCAGCAGTCCTTACCTTGTTCCAAGACCTTCCTCAAACCAGGCTTATAAGAAATACATTTCTTATAATGGCACAGTAATAGATATATTTGTTTCATGCAAAAATTAAGAAAAAAAAAACACATTTGACAGGGTTTTCACCCCTTTAATACTTACTGGAATCATTTTTGTTGGCTAAACTTTTCCACTGTAGCTTTCTAAGCCTCTACCCTTCTAGTCTCTCTGTCTTCAGGACATATTTCCATCCCTCTCAGCCTAAAGCCTGCCAAAGCTTTTATAACTTGTTGAATATCAACAACAATAAGGGGAAGTTCATTGATGAAAACTACTTTTATCTCTCTGAATTAAAAAGCAGTCACCACCAAAGTTACTTTTCCAGTTTCTTTAATAAAGCCTTATCTTTTTTTGCCCCCCGCCCCTTATGTTTTAGCCTTAAAATGTACTGTAGCAAGGCAGTCCAGCCAGAGCTGCTTTTGTTACCCATTCCGTTGCATCTCCCATCCACCTGGATTATTTTTTTTTCCTGCTTCCCCCAATATGTGGAAACACCCTAACTTGGTGACAGAAGTAGGTTTAGTGGTGGCCTTTTCAAATGGTTTTGGACAACTACTTTGGGAGACTAAAAACATGCCAGAGACTTCCCCCTGTGCAAAGAGGAGAAAGAGTTTCTTAGTGCTGTATTGAAATACTTGAATGGCTTTCTCCATCCTATCCTTCAGAACATATCTATCTTTTTCTCGTTGCCTTTATAGCCCCATGCCCAGATGTTTCTTCTGTGGTGCTCTCCCCTTCCATTCACATTTTCCACCTCCCATCATTATTACTCATCTTTTCAAATACATCTCAGTACTAAAGTTTCCCACTCTGCTTCCCAGACTTCTAATGCTTTTAAAAGCTTAAAAAATAGCTTGCAGTTCAGGTTTACTCTGTTGTCCCTATCAGACCTGCATGCCGTATTTGTTGCTTTAGAACAGATACTATTTTTTTTTTTGAGGCTATTTGTGGTTTTTTTTATGAATTAAAGTAGCCTGGGACAGGGCCTGAAACATACTTAATGCCACTCCACAGAAGACAGAAAACTTTACTCCTCTTTCAAATTTGCTTGACTAAAACCAGCACAAGTCAAGCACTGGAAGCCCAGCAAGGGCAAGTCTCCAACCTTGGAGGCTTCCAAGACCAGGCTGAGTAAAGCCCTGAGGGACCCGATCTGAGCTCACAGCTGACCCTACTTTGAGCGGCAGCTGGACGAGACATCTCTGAAGGAGCTTCCACCTGCCCGAGCCTGCTGATTTCCAGGCACTGTCAAGTCAATCATGATACGATCTGGGCTAACAGTAGAGGATGGCAGAGGTACAGGCAGCTTTATGTGGTTCTTTACTACTACATTTGTTCCTACTTCTGGGCAGGAAAAGATGCCTTGCTTTAAACATTTAACAGCATCTCCTGTCTCCACTTTGGGAAATGAAGTTATTTTTTTCTTTCATGGATTTTTGTAGTTCCCATTTTTTCTCTGAAAGTTTAATTCCTATGTTAGGTGTTTATCCAAATTCTCTAGGCCACTGAACCTACCAATCATTATTTTTACACCAGCTTTAATCCTATCAAGACACATCTCTGCTGAGGATTTCAAGAGAGCTCATTTCTGAGACTAACCGATCAAGACCATCTCTGGTACCAATGCCAATTTTCCTTCTTTGCTTTGGCAGGAAGTAGAACAACATCTTTAACTCTATAAACATCATTTGCTGCGTGTTAGTGTTCTCCCTGTGAATTTCTCCCGGGCAAACTGCTTTTCAGATAGGTCCCCTGCTACTAGGACCTACAAGCAAGAAGCCCAGGTATGTAGTTACCCGTGCCAAGGCGCAATACCATAGGCCATCTCACCCAGAGGAGTTTTAGGTCAGCAACTTGCTCTTGCAACTTATTGCAGCTGTTTCCTGCTTCGAAAAAAAAGTCAAGATCCCTTTTCTCTTCCCCCACTATTCTTTTATTTGTTTGTTTCTTGATAGTCTCCTGTGCTTTCTGGGCTCAGAAAGCACTGAAAATGATCCCTTTAATATCAATTCAGCTATATTAGAAATGAGATAGGCCAGATACACTGTAAGAATTCTTGCTTAAGCGTTAACCTCAGCTCAGTGCTGTTGAATTATTAGGCTGCCAAGTTCATGACAAGAATTTGGCTGCTATTAAAATCCTATTATCTCATCTACACGATCATTCTTGAAGTACTCAATTGCTAGTTTTTGGGACATACTTCACACCACAATTTAGATTCATGTTCTCTAAGCCAATAAAGACTTTTTTTGGCTTCATGATGCATTTGACCCCAAACTGCAGGTGCATGGCTGGTGGCCACATCTCAGCCCCACTGCTCCCTAACTGTTCTCTTTTTATTTATATTTTGATTTTATAGTAGCTTTTACATAGACTCTTGCACCTTACTAGAGGTGCAGGCAAACTGTAACGTACTATATAGTATGCATATATCCTGTTTCCTGGACGTTTCTCATCTAAAGGTCCCTAAAGACCAAGGAAGATCATTAGAGGAACAAAGTTTAAAGAAATAATTACTCTAATCAACACACCTACTTAAATTCACTACATATGCTTGGAGAAACAATTCAGATTTTGCAGAAAAAGTTTCTTCCATCCTCTCAATTGTATGATATCAAAACAACAGTTTGTAACGGGCAGATTTATGCCCATCATTTATAAGAGTTTGAAAAATTAAACATTCTTAGATCCCACTTGGGTACTTGACATTTTTCAGATAGCATGCCATCACAAGGCATTACGCCATCGAATCATAGAATCATAGAACCCTTAAGGTTGGCAGGGACCTCTAGAGCTCATCTAGTCCAACCCCCCTGCACACTCAGGGTCACCTACAGCAGGTGGCTCAGGACGGCGTCCAAGCGGGTTGGGAAGATCCCCAGAGAAGGAGCCTGCACAGCCTCTCTGGGCAGCCTGTGCCAGGGCTCTGGCACCCTCACTGTTAAGAGATTTTTCCTTAGTTCCTGTGGAACTTTTGGTGTTTCAGTTTGTGGCCGTTTCCTCTAGTCCTATCAGTGGCCACCACTGAGCAGAGGCCAGAGACCATATTTTGAGCTACAAAGTTTCCCAAGTATTAAAATATCTTTAGAATGGAATTGCTTCACAATATGTACGATCTTTTCCCTTTTTTAAAAATTATATGTTCTAAAACCTTGACATTGCTAATACATGCAAACTATCCAATAGCAAAAACAGTAAACGCAAGGCATGTTAGTGTCATCATCAAAGTGTTGATCCAAGTGTTGAGACTCTTCTAACACAGCCCAGTGGAGGGGTGGCTCCTGGTTCTTAGCTCCAATCCACAAGCAGGCAGAATAAACACCGTGAGCTGGGGCCACTTTCTTTTTTTCCACTTGGAAGGAACAACAGCTGAGTCTAATTCCACATACAATTGAAGGTTTCTAGCTGACAGGTCAATGCACCCTGTGCTACAGTAATTTTTCATAATTGCCAAGAAGGAGGCAGCAGACAACTGACATTACCGATAAACCATCCAGAACTAAGGGAAGTATTGAGGCAGAGAGCTAAAAATCAGGTGAAGATTAACAGAATAGCCAGAAGCAAAGAGCATTATGTCCTTAAAGCATTCAAGTAACATATATTCCATCTTCATAAGTTATGGATAATGATATCTCGCTGAAGTTCTCAACCTCAAATTACTAAACTTCCACGGAACCTTCTCAAGCCTTATCTCATTTCATGATGAATACTACTGTAGAAATAGGAGTCTTCTCACTGTAGCAGATATGAGTCCTGATGAGACAACCCTGATAAGTAGAACAGAAATTAATTTGACAAAAGTCTTTCATTGGCTAAGGCAAGATAACAACCAGCGATCAGTATATACAGTATGGATCCTAAACAGCTGCATCATACCCAGTAAAAGTTTACCAAACCACTGCGCAAAATAAAATCAGTAATACACACACACGCTCAAAATATGTCGCCTGCGCATAAATGCTGCCGCACAGATCACTTCTAAAAGATGCGCATAGAAACAAAACACCCCCTGCCTAGAACATGATGTTCTTGAGCGTGTCAAGTCTAGTGTAACATCTTTAGAATATCTCATCTGTTAGGTACGAAAGATGATATGTAATTACTTCTTCACAGTTACAGAGTAGGTCCAACATCCTTCTTCCTTTGTGTGAAAAATCTATTACAGCCGGCTCTGAGCACTCCATAATTGTTCTCCATTAGTAATGATTTACATGATATTACAGCTGTCACTGAATGTCAAGGTAATTTCCCTGCTTTCTTTCTTTGAATCTTTTTAGCAATCCTAATTTGAAAGAGTACCTACTATAAACATGTTCTTATAGAACAGACTGCTAAAGAGAAAGAAAAAAAAATAAGGACAAGAGATAGTAATTTTAAAATATCTTGTCTTTACAGAATTGACACTAATCAGTTTTAGCTAAGAAGGCTTTACATTTCCTTTGGCGCCCAAGAATTCATCGTGAAAAGTAAAAGAATTCAATTTTCCTATCTGACAATGGCAGCAGGACAGGGTGGAACAATCTGTCACTCCACTTTGAAAGTCAGTAATGTGATGTTTTTAATTTATGAAGTTTCTGTGCCTCTCAAAAAACCTGAACTTTATTTTCTTGAAACTCACTTTTCATGGTTACATGCCAAAACTGGCTTTAAGCTTTGCAGGCCTGAAATCTGCCAGAAGGAGAATAGACCGTGAGTTGCCTCCAATTCCCAGCTGCAAGCCCGGAGAAGGAGAAGGGCTGGAGCCACAGGCTGCCTCCCACACCAGCCCTGCAGCCAGCGGAGAGAAGCAGGGAGCTGGCAGAGCAACATGGAACGAAAACATCCTGGCTGTGCACACGCAAGGGGGACACTGAAGTGAGGAAAGGTGCCGAAAAAGTGTCCTGCCAGGAGCTTGTCTAGCTTACACAGCATAGGCTTGGGTTCAGTGAGTCACAGAACCCGGGCTGTAGGTGTGGAGGTGTAACTTCGTGGTGGGTGCAAATCATACAGCTGATTATGCTGGTGTTTGTAACAAATTTGTTAAGAGCCTCTTCTGAAACCCTAGGGCTCCCAAGCCATCTCCTAACATGCTAGCCTTAATTCCTTGGCTAATAGCACTGGAAGAACAGAAGTGGAACAACACTGAAGCGGTTTCAGAGTTCATCTGATAACAATGTGTGTTTTAATTTGAAAGGGCAGTTCTAAAACAGATCCGAAAAAAAGGAACCCCTTTTGACATGAAGATCAAACAGACTAATTGTACTATGAGGTGATTCTAGCCACCTACAACAGGAGTTTGTGTCCTACCTCAAAATAGATTATATAAATAATAGGAGGCACACCAGTAAATTTCTCACATCTGAGTAGTTGTTGAGAAGTATAGTTAAAAACAGTACTGACTTCCAATCAGAAAGATTATATTTCTGAAAACAATCTGTATAAATTGTGCTTTATAATGGTCCCTGCATACAGAAACTGAACAGGCTGGAAAATAATACAAGTCAAGAAGATTGTACTGGCTGATGCAATTGGACTACTTCTTTTGAAATTGTTCCTGAGAGCAAATTTAGACTTTACCTGACTTTTTTTAGTACCAGCCAATGTTCAAGTTACACTTACTGAAGACTAATCAGGGACTACGTGTGAAAGCATAAGTGAGTTACAAAGCAGAAAGATCTGCAGAAAATGTGCCCTGGGCAGAACTTGTTTCATTCTGAATAATCCATCTTGCTTCCAAACATAAATCCTATTGATTATCACTATAGAAGAAATTTGCTTTTCTTTAAAAAGGTAACTAAGAATAAGATGGTTTGAGTTCTCTGTAATCAAGCAGTCACTTCATAAAACAATTGCTACCATTTACATTATTGGGTGAACTTCTCAGCAAGATTAGTAGGAAGTATAGAGGACTCTATGGGCCTGGGGAATGAAGCTCTCTGTGATTACCAAGGACTGCACTGCCCATCGGGTCAGAAAGGTGCAGAGAGCTAAAAGAGAACAGTTGTGATCCCTTTTGGCCACACTGTGACTGAACTGAGTAATTCACTCCTAATGGCTCCACGCTATCCACAATGATCTATCAGGAGTAGGGCACTACTTGAAAAGAGAATTCTTTCAAAGAGCAATTTTTCACATTAAATTTAAGCAACAGCTGGTCTGGAAGCTTCAGACTGCATCAAAGGTGATACCTTCAGTGTGTTCCTAATGACCACAGTAAGCAGTGAAAACATGGTAAAAGGGGAGCGCAAGAGAAAAGCATAAGGCTAGAACTGCTTTAAGCTGTAATTCATTACCAATTAAAACAACAAACGAACATAAAATTCCAAACAGAGAAACCAAAACCCTCCAACCCTGTAGAGATGCTTCACTACATGAAAGCAGAATATCATCCTGAATTAGGAAACAGTCCAAAATCATGTTTAACTTTTACATATTTAAGCATTTAGGAAAGACATCAAAATCATGCTTTAATTGCTAACAACTATTTCACAAGGAGTTAAGTGAAGTTTGTTCTTTGTTTTGCTTTTTCCTAAACTTATTTTTATCATCAAACCAAAGGAAGGTCATAAGAACATTGGCCAAACAGCAAATCTCCAAATCCTGTGAAACTTGCCAAAAAATATTTTGGTGAGTATTTTGACAAGCTTCAGAAGCTTTCCAGTAGCATGGGACGTGTGGCAGGAGGCACCTCCATGCTAAGCTGCTGTGCAGCACAGCTGTTGCCCAGCTACCTGCACTATCAGTCCTGCTCTACCTACATCTGCTCCTAGCCCACTGCCAGGATTCAGGCAGGAGAAGAATGCAGGAAGGGAAAAGGCTAGTTCCTGTCTGTGACTGGAATGGGAAGGGATGGGAATGAGCATCAAGGTCTTCATTTGCCTTCCCTCCCCCTTCATTTATGCTGAGGTGCTGGGGACCAGCAGCAGAGCAGGTGGGCAGGCTGGGGGCCAGGTCTGATGTGCCTCTTCAGGCTTGGGTGCGCATGAGAGCTCCTGGGTGCCTTCACTGCAGCAGTGCAAGAAATGGAGGAAGCCTTGGGACAAGAAAGGACTTAGAAGTCAAGATGTAGGTTTGTATTTTGTGTCTGATGTAGGCCTGGCACTGCCCCCAGTATGAGATTCCCCATTCACAGGCCCTACAGCCCACTGAGCTGTGCCAGCACATTTCTCCACATATTCATCCTTTTCTCCCATAGCTTTATTCCTTTGCACAGTCAAGGCCCAGCAGCCTTTCCCACCCTTTCTTCTTGTGAATATCTTTTCCCAGACCAAATATGGAGCTCTGCTGCTCCAAAGGCAAATCAAAAATAAGAGTTTCTGTTGTTCAAGAAGTGGCAAAAGACAGTTTTGCTGGCTCTACTGAGTGTTCTTGAGCTGCCTCTAGACTGGATCTTCAGAAAGTAACCTCACCGGAGTGTAACAGGACCCACTACTTTACACACTTGAATGTAGGCATTTTCATGTGAGTTACAAATCTAAGCTCACACTAGAGTCAAAGTCGTAAGAGTTGGTAGAACCTAGAGAACTATCCAGTTGACTAGATTTATGTTGGCTATAAGAAACTTTTACGCCTAACTTGAGTACCTTCAAGCATCCTAATTTGCAGCTGAATCACTGACCCCTAGTGACAAAGAATAAAATTCTCCAGAAGGACCACAGTTTAGAATAACATCTGTAAAATTGCTAGATTCACCTTATTTATCTGGGCAGGGATCCAATGAGGTATTTTCAAATGTTATCTCACCCAAAACTGACCTGATTTAAAGACTATCAGTTAAAATGTACCAAGGGTACAAGACAGCCAAATCTCAAAATTTAAAATTAACAGAAACCTATTTAACATGTATGACCCAAGAAGACTTCAACCTGCATTCAAACCTTAAAACCTATAAATCATTTCTATATGCAGCTAGTGAAGGTTAACGTAAAGGCTCCTGTTGACTCTAAATTCAGGCCAGCTACATAAGTGTAAAAATCAGCCACTCTTGTGAGGAATCTAATATCCCTACTTCCATGCACTGGCACACCAGATCTGTGTGAACAAGAGAAAATGAGAAATCTCAGCAAGGAGAGAGAGAGAAAAGAATCTCTGAAATGTTATTTGGAGAAAAAAAAAATATCAGCAATTTGTGCGATTTAATGCACTATGACTTTTTACAGCTAACCAAAGAATACTTAAAATCATCAAGATGGTAGTAAGTGCATTTGCATCTACAGATGAAGTTCTGTTTCCTTAACTAAATGAATAGTTTTCATTGGTAGAGATAAGGTTTTGCTTTAATTTCCTGCCTTTAGGTGGAGTAGGCTAATAGAAAGGCAACATTTTTGGCCTCAGCAACGAGTTACAAAAAAGTTAAATCATGTGTTGGCTGGATTGGAAATACAAAGAGAATAAGCCCTCCCATATATTTTTGTTCTGCTTCCAATAGCTTTTAGGTAAAGAATTTTTAATGGACTCTGATATAATTAAACAAACTTACTATCTTCAGGTCAGCAATAAAACTCCTTTAAGACATTTCCCTACAAGCACACAGATTAACATCTATGGCTATGAATGTTCCATATATGTAAGGTAGACTGTTAAGGTAGACCACTTATTTTGGTGCAAATCCAGCCAAAGACCACACAAACAGGCCTTGCATGATCCACAACCTCCCTATCCTCAAAATAATATTGAGGTAGGGCTACTTTGCAGGCTTTTGTGTAATTATACATTTCAACTCGTGTGGTCCCAACCCAGAAACTACAGGGGAAATATGTAAAACACTGCAAAAACAAAAAGTGAACAAAGCTTTCTTCAGAAGACACTGCATTGCGTGGTTTATCTGTTTTGGGGGTCTCCCCAAAAATTCTGAGGAATGTGTCCGAACTGAGAAACACTGAATCACAAAACTGTGCCTGAAATAGAAAACTGCATTTCAATATAAACTTTGCAAAGGCACCTCTTGATATAGCAAGCAATTACATTTCTGTACTTTTCTCGACTTTCTTGAAATTCTAAGGTGAATTGACAGAAATGGCAGTTTCTAAACATGCCGGTATATTGGCATATTATCTCTAGCAAGTTATTATCACTAGTACCTGTACTGTATGTCATTCTGAGTAATTCTGATTTTTTCTGTTGAAAAAACAAATGAACAAACAAAAGCAATTTAACTCCCGAGTATTTTTGTTAGGTATTTCTTTCTTTATACTGTCATAGCAGGAAGAGAGAAAATTAGACTGAGCTGTAAGGAAGGAAGGCTTAAGTTGTTATGTGAATATTTTCTGTGACTCGCACCTTTACACCTTACAGGAGTTCACTGTGGAGAAGTTCATTATAGACTCATCATTGCTGCAAAGAGAGAGACAAGCGCATGCTGTGCTCTCCTGGAGAGCCTCTTTTTATTCTTCTTCCTATTGCTTTTAATCTAAGGCAAACCCTAAGCGTAGCAGATATCTGTAAGCCCTCTTTATTTTTTTCTGAAGTTCTGTGGCTCAGCGACAAAAATTATAGTTGGAAGGAGGAAATTCTTCTCTCATCGGTAGAAAGTTTTTCCAGTTCTGGCCTCCTTTATTTCCCCTGTTCATCTGCCTCGGTTGCCGAGAAAGATCGTAGAATCACAGAAACCTTAAGGTGGGAAGGGGCCTTTAGAGATCACCTAGTCCAACCCCCTGCACACGCAGGGAAAGATGTATAAAGTTAAAAAGGTGCAGCACAGGGCACTCCTTTGGTGTGCTACCTATTTAGCCCTGCTAACCACTTTTAGAGCAAGAAGTTCACATCACAGCATCAGCAGCGTGGTAGAGGCTACAGTGCACTACGGGAGAGCCAGGGGAGTCTCACAGCCAGCAGCTTCTGCTATTTATCAGATTAAGTTCCCCTTCCCCCCCCAATATTCAAGCCAAATAATATTTGCATTTACTGCGCAGGTGACAAAGTTCTTCCAACAGTTCATAGCTGATTAAAACTGCTGAGAACCTAGATGTATCTGTTTAAGCAAAAGGAAAGTGGTGAGTAAATAAACCAAATTCATGCTTACCATTTAGTAGCAGATTTTCTCTCCTGATGATTTCATTTTTTTGTAATTTTCTTGTCAAAAGTTGTTTATTTCATGCACAGGCACTGCTGAACAAAAACCCACTAATCTGCCTTTGCCGCCTCCTCCTCTGTTTCAAATATAACAAAAGGCAATTTTCTCCCTCTATTCCTGTGTAATTGATTAACATGAAGGATGTGTACTTTTCATTTAAAGTCTTCTTTGCACAAGTCTGGAATACCATGTCTTAGATATAAGCAGTGGATATGTATTAGGTATAAACAAAGGTACTGGCAAATCTTGCATTCAGAAAAGTCCCCCTTTCTCCAGCACCTTTCAGTTCTCCAAGTGATAGGATTACTGGCTGTATTGAGCTTCCAAGTACAACAGGGACCGTTCTTGTTGGTAAATACTGTTTAAGTCTCCATCTATATTGTCATCCAGCACATCTGCTTGCCTAAAAGCTTTCTTCTTCATGTATTTTGGTAAGCACAGAATCCTGCAGGGAGGTGAAACAGACTTGGAAATGCTGTCTGCAGTCTTGCAGGCTGGGGCCGTCACCCCGAGCATGATGAGATGTCACGGCGGCACTTGCAGAGCTTCGGGAATGAAAGAAGAGCTAATTGGATGGGACGGGCTCTCTCACACAGTCAACAAAAGACATTATTAATCCGGGTTGCAGACAACCAAAAGAAATCACAGGCACTGGAGACTGTGGCCATTTCCAGGTTCAAAAGAGCAAGGTGAAGTTCAGGGGAGAAGAAAAGAACTGAACTACTGAAAAGACATCTGGTGGCTTGCTTGGTAGATGCCCAAAAGAGAGCTCAGAGGGAGTTAAGTGACTTTTTGGGTGCGCTGTCACTAGCAGGCTGTGTTCAAGCTCAGCGCTCGTCTGCTCTGCAGCAGCACGCATACTAAGACTGGGTTTATTCAGCTTTTCCTTCATAGAAATCATCATCTGTGTCCCACTGCGCTAAATCGTTCGGCGCCTACAAAACTACCCCAACCAGCTTGCTTGGACTTACATTCTGAAAATTCAAAGCCATTAAAAAGATTCCCAACTCAGACTAATTCACCATTTAGAAGTATGGAAGCAGGGAATGAAGCATAATATTTCTGTATGCCAGCTGTGTTTTGCTCCCATTCTATCCTGCGAAGGCCTTCAGGCCCAAACCCAGTACAGTCCCAGGCCTGCAAGATGGACAAGCTTGAGGTGCACATAAACTCCTCAGCTGAATAGCCAAGTCCAAATTTTGATTAGGCAAGTGTATTCCTCTAATTAAACAAAAAAGACGCAAACACACACACATATATATAAATATTCCTCTAGTTCCAAAAGGGTAAGATAGATTTAAAATGAGGTAACTAAGCCTTTCCACTCTGAACTATTAAATTTCATAATATTTTCATTTGCACATCTGTGTATAAAAAAGTATCATTCACTCCTGCTCCCAACAACTTACTTTTGTGTTCAGTGACAAAATACATAACCTCAAAAAGCCTCACCAACCCTGCATTTCAAAGGCATTTCATAATTGTTTACCTCTTGGCCTGAACAGTAGTACTGTATGTACAAGGTCCCCTTGAACTCGTGCAACTCAAAACTGCTTAGAAACTTTTCCTCAAATGATTCTAATTTCTTTAGGAAAACAAAACAAAATAAAATAAACAATAATTATTACATATCCAAACAAAGGGGTTTTGTTAGGGCTTTTTGTTAAAAATAAAAAAATAATTTTTGTTTTACCCCAGAAAAGCAGTTTTCATTCCTACTTATTTCAAAGGAATGCCTGCAATTTTGCGGTATTATGCAAACCCCAATTAGCAGTCCACAAGGTGTTTTGAAAAACAGTGCCTAATGTGTTACAGACACATTTAGTGGCCAACTTCCAGAAGCCTGAAAAAATGCCTTTTTTGAAAGAAAGTTTGGGAATTAAGTCACTTGAATTTTACAAGGAAATGCTGATAGATATAATTCTTCTAACAGTTAATAAAACTTTCCTCTTTTTTTTTTTTATTAGATGTTGGTTCATGTTCTCTTACAGGAACAGAACAGGATATTTGTGGCAGTTGAGAAATTTGGTTTCCTTCAGCCTTTCCTTAAAATCTACTTCTACAACTACTTACTGCTGAGTAAAGTGTTAGTATTACAAATAATAGTTCCTATTTGAGAACAGTTCAAAACATGTCCATTGATTACATTGGTTTATTTAATTTTTTTTTCCGTTTTTGGAACCTGCCTTTTATTTTCTTTTTTTTCCCCCCCCTTTACCTATCCAGTGCCTAGTGCAAGAGGGCATGGACATATGTTGCACAAGAGGGCAACCTCCATGATCAGGTTTTGCAGCAACATAAATAATAAAGGATGCAGAGTACTATTTATTTTGGAAGTTATCCTTAGCCATAACACTACCAACAAGCATAGTCACTGATCAGAATGTCTTGCCTGACACAGCTTATCAGCACCTCAGAAACAATACCCAGCAGGCAAACTAGAGAAAGTGTTTAAGAATATACCCCAAACAACATTCATGTACATAAATAAGTGACTGTGGAGTTATGGATAGCTGCAGAGGCTGAAATTTTACTTCTCCTTCTTCACCAGAATTCTGGAGGTGTTTTATGAACATGTCAGAAACAGGCTAAAGTGTATAAAAGAAGATATTACACATATGTGCATTTCAAATGGTTGTGACTATACCATGCCTTTCATTTTATATTCCTTAACTTCTCTTCCCTGCAGAGGAAAAAGAAAAAATGATCCTTTGTTAGTAATCCTTTGCAACTCATCACGCCCTAGCCAACTTTAATAAGTGTATTTTATTGCTCGATAAGTTATTTCTATCATGCCTAAGATTGGAAGCTTAAACTGTTTTTTTGTTTGCTTGCTTGTTTTGTTGTTTCTTTGACTTGAGTTCCACATGCTGTGATCCTAAAACTCCCATCCTTTCTCATTGACACAAAAAAGTCTCTGGTCTCTCCTCCTTTTCTCCAATTTCTCCTCCTGCCTCAGCTCCTCATGAGACTCCAAGAGACTCTGGCAGGCTTGATTCCTTTCTGCGATTCATCTTCTAGCAGGAAAGGGAGTAGAGTGGCCCTTACTGGTTGAAATGATAAAAGGGAGAGAGAATTTTCTTAAATTCATACTTGAAAGATTTTAATTATCATCAGGATGAACATGAAGGCAACAACTGTCTTAGACTTCGATCACTTTTTCTGAACTCATTTTCTAGTATAACATGCATTTCTAGAAACATCATAATTTACACATCAACAGTCCAAGGGTGTTGTAAATACATATGTACTTCAGAGGATAATAACCATTTAATTCCTTTAACAAGTCAAGACTGATTTTTGTATTGTTTTTACCTGAGATCTCTACTTTTCTGGCCAATTGCCATTTCACCCTTTCTTGTGTGGAAATTTGAAAAAGGAATGTGGAAAGAAAAAAACTATTTGGTTTACTGCTGTAAGTCAGTAAAATAAGTGTTTCTAAGGAAGCACCACAGCTTCAGCGAGCAATTCTTAACCACAACGTTGGCTTTACTTTAACATTTATAGTCAAATGGCCAAAATGGGGTCAGATGGCAAAAAACTTTTCCTTCTGGTTCACTTGCCAGTCTGAGATATTGGGCAACTTTCTGGGTTGAATCAGTTACACAATATGGGCCCCAGTCTTGTTCTCCTGCCACAGCTGTGCTGGTAGCCTGTCTTGCTAATACCACTGCTTTCAATAATGGAGATTATTCCAAGTTGCCACCACACTTCAGATATAAAATTGTCCTTTTTGTTGGACAGAAGAAGATTAAGTGATGATACTCAATGTCTATGTTGGTTTAAAATGTTGCTGCAGTTCTGCTGAAGGTTACTGTCCTTAGAGCTCTATTATGTTAGAAGAGCATGCAAATACTCCTGGCCCTCCATTAATGCAAAATAAGCTAGTTTATCCTGATTAATGAACTTGTGGGGAAGTAACTTGAAACTATAGCAGTGGTTCCCAAACCTACAATGCATCTGTATCCACATTCTGCAGGCTGGCTTTAGACATGAGCTTCGTATGACATTACGGGACAAACTTTGTTCTCAACCCCCCAGGAGGAATAATCTCTGTCCTGGAGACCAGCGCTTATGCTAAAATTAATCCATAATGAGAGCTGAGTTTGGCCTTCAGCTTACGTGTTAACTAATATGAAAGCTCTCTAAATCCATCCAGTTTCAAAGCTAGAAACTTGAAGACAAGATTATAAGCTTTTTTCTTGTTGAATTACAGCAGTAAGAAAAGCTTCCACTCTGAGCCTAAATAAAGTGCATTTAAGGCTTGGGCTCCATTTCAAATTCTTATTAGCTCCTGGAAGGGTGCCACTGCCGCTCAAAACCTCTGCTGCCCGAAGCTCCTGGACTCTGTTGTGCAAAGAGCTCTGCATCTGCCTTAAAAGAAGACTGTTCCTTTCGATTCCACGGTTGTGGGGCTGATTAGTTCTGTACAACTATATATGCTGTACTTATTCTAGATCTGCTGAGCAGCTTGGGCCAGAGGCATAGGTCTGCTTTCAATCTGCATGTCTTCCCCCAGCACAGGAAACGTAGCACTGTGCCACACAGCAAGAAAGCACCTCCAGACCACCACGGATCCAACGCTCACGTCACCTGCGACATGTCAGCACCGCTGGCCCCGAGCAGCTGCCGAGCGGCTCGTGCATAATTCATGCTCCCTCGGAGTGGTTTTGAGGCGCGTTTTGACAGTTTACACACCAAGCTCATTCCTGATCTGCTGCACATTAGAACCTGAGAGCTCCAAGTACTAGCAGGCTTCCTCGGCAAGTCATTAAGCCACACACAAAATCTTTACTTTCCACCAGACCCCCCTCAAAAAAAAAAACAAAAAAACAACAAAACCATCACCTTTCCTGTAAGCCAGTTCATTTCTTCAACAGAAAAAAAAAAAGAAAGAGAAGAAAGTCGGCTCCCTGCCCTGCTCCGCATCTTGCAGCAGACTAGCAAGGAAAGGCTGTTGCAGGGGTCAGCCATCCTCCCCTGCCTTTGCCGGGTGGCTTTCCCAGCAGGGACTGCTCTTTGAAAGGCAGCTCTTGCGGTAAGAGGAGTTTGCAGGTTTCATTTGCAGAGCCAGGGGATGATTTAGGATAATCCCAGCCTGCAGCTCAGCCAGCTTGACTCCCTGCCTGTCATAGCTGGCTGTGCTTTCAGGTGGCTTTCAGGTGTGTCTTTCCACCCAAAGAAAGCAAGCAGGAAGATGACACCAGTCTGACCTCTAAAACAGAACCTGGCAGGCAACTTTTTTTTTTTTTTTTTTTTTTTTTTTTTCCGTCATGATTTCTCCCTGTCTTGATTTGTGGAAAGATCCTGTAAACAGAGACAGCAGAATTAAATATTTGCCCAGCTCTTTGCTGGTACCATTGTAACCTCCCTGCCTGCAGATTTCACTTTTGATAATAAAGAGAGAGAAGAAACAGACATAACATTTCTAAATTTTTCTTTTTTTTTTTTTTCTCCCTCATTTTTTCCCTCCTGAGAAACAGTAGTCTTTCTCCAAAGGGCAGAATTCCACTGCTTTTGTATGCTGTTGTCTTTGGTACACTGGCCACCTTCCACAAACCCAAGTTTCTATAATTGTGTCAAATACAGTCAAATCAGAACAAACCACTCTCCTCCCTCTCCAAAAGGCCACGAACACGTACTCATCCCTATTAAGCCCTACAACAAAATGTTTTCTTACTAAGTCCTCAAGGACTGTAGCCTACAGAGAAGGCAATATATACTCTTGCTTTCAAAGAAAATTTTGATTTATACATCTCTCAAGTAAAATAGGCTACTTAGATTTGTGATGTCCTACAGCACTATATAAATAATGATTAGGAAGCCATTCTTTTCTCAATACAGTTCTGCATACTTGCGTTTTCTTCTCTGACCAGTGTGCTTAAAGTGCCATTACCTCCTCTTAAAATATTTTAAAACGTTCTTCTAACTGCTCTAATTTCCCATGGTTTAGTTTCATATACACACTAAAAACACCCACACACAAATATCCATCTGTCATTCTTACTTTTTGCACATTTGTCTCTTCACTACTGTTTCATGCTGTTTCATCTTATTTGATCTCTGCTCCTTCTTTTTGCTTCCACCTCTGTATGTGGCTCGAGTAGGAGCTGTATATCAGCCTCAAGCAGAAAGAGCAACATGGGCCAGGTGCAAAGTATTGCTCTTTTATTACCTACTTGAGCTTGCACACAAGAGGCTGGGGGCCTTCTCTGGGGGGTGGAGAGGGGAGATGCTCCTTGGAAACAAGAACAGAGCTTTTGGACAACAGTATTAAAGTCAAATTTGCTTCTACTGGCAGAACTTTTCCACTTTGTCTAAGGAAGCTGTGGACTGCTACAAGCCATAACGTTCTGGTAGTGGCAACATTCAGGATCCATATATAATGAGATTTTCACAAAAAATTAAGTTTAGGTACCTATTCCTTCCATCTGAACAAAGCTTCTCCCAAAGTAAAGAGTATATCTGTCCTATTTGAGCCATACAATTTATATCATTCCTGACTGGTAGCATGAAGGGCCTTGGTACGGCCACAGTCGTACCATTAGCTCTTTTTTACTCTTACTAAAAGATGTTGGGTGGTTCCTGGGATAAATAAAGAACTGTGTTAATTTGAGCCAGTCACTAGCTATTTACGAGGCAAAATCACAAGCCATTTATACAGAGAGGACAGTGACAACTGTATTTGTAGGGGTTATTAACTCTCTGATATTAATTAGAGTACAGGTATGGGAGCCAGGGAAGTTGCAGGCAGGAGTGGGAACTGCAAGTGAAGTAATTTGCAGTGAAGTAGTCAGCCTGGTCATAGGAACTTGGAACATGCTTAACTGCATGGCAGCTGGGGAATGGGCCAGGGCAAGGTGAAGGGGGAAAAAATGACAGCTCAGAGGAAAGGAGGGCAAGACGGTGACGGTGAGAAGGAAAATCCTGTGACAGACTAATGCTCTGGCCTAGCGTGGAGGAGAATTGGACCAGCAGATCAGATCCTCTGGCTGCCTCACATTTTCTCACCCTCACCTCTCCCTCTGATTTAGAAGCAGAATGAAAATTGAAGTCACTAAACCTAGATAAGACTATGGAAGGGGGAAAAAAAAAAAGTTGAGCAGCTCACTGCTAAAACCCAGCTCCTCAGTTATGACCCTCATGTCAGTAGCCGTGCCGCTACTCTGTAATGCTGCTCTTCACCCACGCTGTTAACAAGGTCACATGCAAAACGTTCTTCTGTCGTATGACAAGGCAGCTAAGTATAGCATGCTTTCTCCTTCTAGTCATTTGATCCTGTTCCAAACATATAATCTCGCTTATCTGCAGTGTGTGCAAGGCTGGACCTCAGCACATTTTTGGCTACAGGGCACCTACAAAAAGATTAGTGACAGTCTTGTGAGGTTTGCGTTGTAGATTCTGTCATGGGAACAACATCTGAACAAGGTTCCTTGCATTTCCATTTCCCAGTCCAGTATTGGCAAGTTTAGTTTAGTTTAGTTTAACTTTTAGTCTATTTTACCAGCTACTAAGTACATATTTAATGATGCATATTGCTGGTAGTGGAGCAAGGGAGTATCTACTCTGTTGCTACCCCAGCTAGGAAATTAAATGAGTTTGCAGTATGTGCCTAGTTAGAGGTTATAACTTTAATTTGAATTCCATTGCTTCAATGTAATTAAGATTTAATAGCAATGCACTTTCAGCATATGATCACATTCTAAAGATCTCATCTTACAAGTCAGAAAACCAGAACACTGGATTCAGTAGGAAGCTTGTTTGATATTAAGCAGGTAGCTTCTTGGTCACTTTGAATCATCTTTTTATCTAATGAATCAGAACTTCAGACCTCAATATTAGTGCGGGCTTGCACATCTAGGTCTTACCAAAGATCTGTGAAATCTTGTGCAAGATAATACATTTCTCACACGTACGCCAAGTAGGTAGGCCAGGGAGACCACCTAGAGAACACATCCCATTCTGGTTAAGACAAGAAAATTTCTTCCTCCCAATTCTTATGTTTTTTTTTTTTCCCCGGTCAAAATAGGGTCTTAAAGCACACCTCTTTCTTAAGCTATGTAATATTATTTGCTGTTTTTCACCTTGCATGCAGTATGCCATGTGCACTACTCTGGGTAAGTCCTTCTTACCATCCCTTTCACTTCTGCTGTGGATAAATTAACTCGCACTGAAGAAGAAATAAAACCCATCCCATGGAAGCATGACTACTCATGCAGCTGATTTAGATTACTCCTGTAAGTTCTCCTCTCCCCTCATTTCTTGAAATGCTATTGCCTATGCATGTCTCCAACATGAGCCTCCACACTGGCGTAATTTGAGTTCCTATCCTTGCCATTTCCTGTCACTTCAGCCGAGAGGCACGAAGCTGGGAAAAACAGAGAACTCATGAGATGCTCCTTAAAGAAAAAATGTTTCTAAGAGCCAAAGCACAACCGCATCAAGACCAACTTGCTTGTGCCACCATGCCCTGTATCCACAGCTGAATTATAGTTTCCCTTAAGAAGACAGGCCTAGTGTACTGAAAGAAGGTGGAGCGAAAGCTGTGGCAGCACCGATACCTCAGGATGAAACTTTAGTGAGATAACACCAGTGTATCATACAGCACCAAATAAACTCTTCTTTCAACTCCTGTCCTTTAATAGTCTTCTATATCTGCCTCCTGTTTCTTGCTCTGCTGCTTTCTTCAAAGTTTGGAGTTGCCTACTCTTCCCGGCATGCCCAGGCTGACCTCGCTCAGGGGTATGCTGTCACTGCCTCACCTAAAAGCCCAGCTCCTCTGGCCACTTTCGGGCTGTAGCCTCAGCTGTGCAGTAAATTCTCCTCTGCTTAGTCTCTTCGTCAATGGTTACAGAAAGCAACACACCTCTTTTACACGCTCCGCACAGGAGCTCAAGGCAGACCCGACCTATTGCCAGCACTAATTTATTCAGTTAGCTTAGTTCCCAAATGAGAGCATGATTTGTGTTTCTCTCTAGTGCTTCCAGGAAGAAGAGAAAGCAAATATAGTAGATTAGTTACAGAGTATGGATATGAGATTCAAAATCTCTCTCAAGTAGTTTTCCCAAGCACTGTTAATGTGTCTGGATATCATCTGAACTGCTTAAGTGATCTGCAAGCAAGGTGTACAGGATTCTTTTTTTTTTTGTTTGTTTGTTTTCTGTCTTTTAATGACACAAACCTGCATGCAAAACCTAAGTTGAATGAAATCACTCGTTTCAGCATTTCACAGAAGCCCAGTCTCTTTTACCCCCTTATGCTCTCAGTTCCATTTGGAAGCAGAGATGGAATTACTGAATGACTGTGAAAGCAGCTGTTCCTGCAGCATATTCACTCAGGCTAGAAGCAGGAAGCAAGAAATCTTTCATGAAAGCCTATAATTACAAGATTTCCAGCTTAAGTTTTGCACACATGAACTACTTGGAAGAGGTTTGGATAAGCAAAGTTTGGAACGTGCAGCTATTTGGATAAGTACCTGGCTGCTTCACTGAACCAGGTCTCCCCATAAGCAAGGGCCATGCATACCTCACCCAGCAGAAAGTTTGCACAGAGAAGCAGTTCTTATTAGACAGTGAAGAACTTAGCCAGAAGGTAGTACAAACAGACTAGTGGACTGCATGGTAGGGCACCTGTCAAAGTTTTGAATGCTTAAGAAACATTCTCTGTCTGCATTTTATAATTATGCTGTATGACTTCTCATTGAATGCTTATCTGAGATTTCTCTGCAACACATGAATTTTTGAATATTTTGACATATAAATTAAAAAGCAAGCTTAAAAAAATCCTTCTATCTAGATGAACCTACTTTATAATACAACTTTAAAGAGTAATGTTCAAACACGACTGTGAAGTATGTAGTTTGAGTTTTTCCAACTGATCTGTAATTCCAGCAGACACAAAGCTTTCAATCTCAAATCACTGCTTATCCAGTTGGGAATAAAGTTATGCCTGTCATAGCACAGTGTTTTCGGAAACTCCTCTAGGATATTGCTTTGCTTTTAACTGTACCTGCATAGAGAACCTCTAAGTAGGTCTTAAAGTTAACATTTTTGTGCTGTCTTTTGCTTTTACATTCATGCAAAACTCTCCTTACATATTTGTCTTGGTTCAGGGATAGCAGAACACGGAAGACACAGATGTTTTGAAGGGTAGCACCTCCATGCAAACCAGAATTGGCTATGGAGAGAGGAAAAGATTTTACACTCTCCCAAGGAAAGGGGAGCTTTACACACTTCCCCTTTGGAAGGGATGAGACTTAAGAAGGATTATAGCAATTCCTCCAAATGCACTCCTATGTAGAAAACTCACTTATTACACCTTGCATAGAGTTTCACCCAGGAGCCCCACTGAGTATTTTAGATTAGAGCTAGGCCCATTGATTTCCATGAAAGAGACTCTCTGGCTACACTAAATTTTGAACCAGGTTCTCATTTCTCTGGATTGGGAAGTGGTCCCACAGGGAAGCACTCACAAAAAAAAATGCTGGCAAGTTCTGTTAACTAATTCCAAAGGCTTCTCTTTCTGAAAGAACTTTGGGGGATATCTAAAATTCAGCATATTCTGTTCTAAGAGCAGTGAAAGTTTATTTTTCTTCTTTGTTGCCACTGCAGTAACAGGCAGATCTGACAGCAAAGCTATCAGTGATGAACCTGCTGAATCTCGCACGGCACTTGCCCTTCTTCTTTGTGTTCATCTTAGCCCAGACTATCTTCAACTTTGCAGCATCAAGCACTGTGTAAGGACTATGTCTCTCTCTAACAGATGATGGGTTAGGATGCAGTTTCTTGGAGGTTAGAGGAGAGGTAAAAGCGTTGTTAATAAAAAGGTGTATTCCTTCTCTCATAGGTTTTTTCAGCCATAGCAGTGACAAAGAAAATAAATGTTGCAAGCTGAGAAAAAAAAAAAAAAAAAAAAAAAAAAAGAAGGGCTGAGATGTTCTGTCTAGATCCCTTGGGTTTGCAGGTTAACACCAAGAACCAGCCAAGTACTTTAAAAGTACCTGTAACTTAGCCATGATTAAGCAGGCTTAAATGCTTTTTCTGAACAAGGTAAGGATGGCTTACACATAAAGTTTTAAACAAATGTTGAAGCACAGTTCAAGCTGGAAGACCCAGCAGAACTTTTTGTATTTGCGCTTTCTAATCCAGACCAAAGGAGGAGGACTAGCATCTTGTACCATCATGGCCAGAACTGGGTGCATAACTGCAGTGAAGAAAGTTAGCCTGAGGTTAGCCGAAATCTTTCAATCAGCCTAAAGAAGTTTCCATTGGGAAGTTCCTGAGCTATGACTCTGTTTCCAACAAATTCAGTTCAATTCTGTCCATTTGCAGTATTCTTCTTACAGATATAAAATAGTAATTAGAAGACACATTAACAATCATAAATAAGATTATTGAGAATGTGTTGAATGCAGAGTTTGGGGCAGAGGGGCAGTTAGGTTTAGAGGGAGCCTTAGAGGGTGCAACAGGCAGCCTTTTCTTTGAATTACCTGGAGAGCCTTCCTAACACTTTATAAAGCAGGGTGACACTAAATCTTTTTTTAAGTTTTAAGAAACGTGATAGAGCAAACTATGTTACAAAGAAAACAACTACCTTTAGCCAGGCCTGGCTAACAGCACTACTGCTTTCTATTGATAGCCATTCATCATTTTAATTCTTCACAAAATATAAAGCATGTAAAAAACAATTTATAAAAGATGAAGGAAAACCACCAGCTTTAACCCTAATGAAACAAGCAACAAACTAATCACAAAGTATGTTTATATTACAGTGCAGTAGCATTTTGTCTTGAAACATCCTTTTTATATATAAAGCCACATCTTTGAATCCTGATACTTAGAGCAGCTTCACTGAAAGCAACAGATTCCTCTACCATTTCACAAGTCACTGGAATTTGCCGTATTTGTGTTTATAGTTTTCAGCAGATACTGCTTCTTTTGTTCCTATGCTGACATTATCAGTAAAACCTCTGTCACTTTTCTAGCATACCGGCATCACTACCTTCTGTGTGCTGGCCAGCATCCGACCTGAGCAATTACATTTCATCTCATAAATTTATCCTAAAGTCTTAACTATATATTGTATTCTTTTTCCTTCTGATGTGGTCATACATAGTTCAACAGCTGTTCAAAAAGCTTCTCCAAATACTTCTGCGAATAAATTTTGTTTTCCAATGTTCACAATAAAGCAAACAAGAATTGTGCCAGCAAGACTGAACTGAAAGGCTGTTCAGAAATTGTTGAGATTTTCAATTTTTCTTCCTCTTTACTGTTTACCCTAGCTCTAGCTCTGATTTGCAAATATCCAAAAATCCTAACAAATCCACAAAAGAAAATTTTTGGAAGAATTAAGTAGAAGAATGTGATTAAACTCTTACAGGTAAAGTTGGGCGAAAATTTTCAACCACAAAATAAACACAGAGTACAGTTGACAAACATGGCAGCTCATTTCAGCTCATTTTGACATGTTTAAAACCAATGGATTTTAATATCAGTTCCAATCAACTTCTCATGCTAAACTATATTGTAGAAACATTTCTAAATTAAGACTTAGGTGGAAAAAAAAAAAAAAAGACAAGGAAAGGAAAGGAAAGGAAAGGAAAGGAAAGGAAAGGAAAGGAAAGGAAAGGAAAGGAAAGGAAAGGAAAGGAAAGGAAAGGAAAGGAAAGGAAAGGAAAGGAAAGGAAAGGAAGAGGAGAGGAGAGGAGAGGATGAAGACCATGATTTAATGCTTTAAAATGAATTTTTTTTTAATTATTTTCCAAGAGAATTCCCTAATCTTTAAAGTAAGTATTTTGGAAGAAAAAATAACTCCAAATTGCATACATTACTAACCTGTGTGTCACCAGTAGAACAAGGAGTTATGTTTGAAAGGCACTACCTACAATGTGATATAGGTATTTTATCATTTGCTCTACCTACATGCACTATGGAAGTGATACTGCATACGATCTAACTTCACTGTTCTTAAAGAGACCATCATTCAAAGTTCCACTGCTTTAAGCAGCTCTACACAAGAACATAGGAAAACATATTCCCTATTCCAGGGACCTGGAGTTTTGACACAAAAAGCAGAGAACAATCAAGGTTGCTGCAGGTAGCCTTGATTCTATCAAATTCACCTTCTTTGTCTCTAGTGGGTGTAATGGATTTAACACGTCTCAACATAAGCCCTTTTCTTTTTTTAACAAACTTCAGAAGGATATGGCAAGCAGCCCTGCTGCCTGCAGTGCGTCTCTCAGTGGGACACAAATGAAGTTGTTTTCAATCTAAGGAACAACAGGAGAAATGGGTCAGAGGCTGAGACAAAGCATTTGGTAGTTCTTGTGTTTTATGTATTTCCAGGATCTACTGGTGGAGCACCTATATGCAATAAGGATCCTTCTAAACTGTTAGCCAAGCTCCCATTTCATTTGCAGCAGCTCTCTGAGTCAGATTTTGAGCACAGCCATAATTCCAAAGGAAAGATTATTAATTATTGTGATGGGATTACAAAATATATACATCAATTTTAAGACACCACAAGTAATCACTCTTCAGCAAGCAATGGCAGAGACGAGGAAGCATGAGGTTTATTTTAACAGGCACACTAAAGCTACTGCACAGCACGGTAACACCCATTCATCTCAAAAGAAAGAAGTGGAAGGTATGTTTCCTTCCATCGTCATGGAAGATGATGTCTTGTAACTAACTTTAAGGAAGACTTCAGAACAAGCACTGAGGAAGCACACAGATGATTTAACTCTGACTTCTCTAACAGACATGTGAAAAAACTTATCAGCATCCAGCTGTAAGACTTGACATAGCGACGACTGTTTTGCAGCACACTTCTAAGAATGGCAAAAAGCTTGAAAGAAAATATATTTAGTAGGAAAGGAGAAACTTGAATGAAGAGGGGAGGTTCAAGACCAATAAGTGGGGGAAATTTTCCCCATGGCAAACTGAAAGATGATGATGTGTGGTGCTGCTTCTTTTCCCTCCTCATAGCAAAGGGACTCATCAGTTGACAAAGAGCATGATGCAGGCATGAATCAGAAGCTACATTTCTGAGAAAACATCTACTGACAGAAAGAGGTAGGTGGAAAAAAAACATTCAGAATTATTTCAAAAACCCACAGAGATCAGTGTCTCAAAGGACCTCAGTGATGCTAAGCACCACGATACTTTTTCTTAATGCCTTGCATGTCTGCACATGTTCAAGACTCAGACAGTGCAGAAGGTCTCACTGGAACTGCTGGGGATGATAAAGTCCAAGAGGTTACTGATGCTCATAACAAAGAGTCTTGGAGACAGACCTGTTCTCTGATAAGTGTATTTCACCTGCAAAGGCGCTGCTGAACTCTAACTAAGGGAGAGGGATAACAAAGTTAGAGTCAAAACCAGAATATGCTTTGCTCCTAGACACGGCACGTTTTTTGTTGAGAGCTATCTGAACAATTCAGTTGAAATAATGTCAACACATTGTTATTTTATTCAAATAAAAAGGCCTGGCAAATAATCTATTTGAGGCACTATTAAGAATAATTGTGAATTATAAGCATCTCCCACCCAACACTTTTCAAATAAATTATGTTCCGTTATTGCACTTTTCTTACTATCAAATGGCTAGTCTGAGTACACTAAATGGCTTTTGGCACAGCTGGAGAGAGCCTTCACCAAACCACAGATTTGTGCTGATTTGGTCAGGGACAGAAACAGGGAGGAAAAAAGAGTTACTAAGCAACAGCAGGCCAGGAGCAGGAGAAAGGTCTGCAGTCTTAATTGACACTAACTTTAAAAAGCAGTACAGCGGTAAGAGAGGGATCAAGATGTGAATTTTGCTGCCTTGGAAGAAAAAAAAATACCTTTCCACCCCAGGCAGGCAGGCAGTCTCTATCTGTTCTGCTTTTTCCCAACCACGCACTGCACGATGCACTGCAAACTCTTCTTTGGGGAGAGATTCAGTACCTTATTCACAATTCTGAACAAGAAGGTGAAGGACCAAGACACAATTCTTCTACGTGGAGCCCAAGAAACACTGAAAGCTTTGCTCTCAGTGTAACAGCTCTCTACTCCTAACTCAGGAAAGAGGACTGCAGTATGATTCACAGCAACACAGACGCGCTGCCGTCCACAGAACTGGTATCACATCCACACGTAGCTCTCCCTTGCTCTCACTACCTATAGTTAGGGGGGTCTCTTCTCTCAAAAAAGCTCGTCCAAAGCCTCGTCCAGTCACTGACATAAGAACAAGAGAATTTTTTTAGCTTAAATTGAGGACTCTCTCTAACGTGATCAAGCAATGCTGAAATCCCGACAGCTTCCTTCCAGAGCAGATATCTATTTCCTCCTCTTTTACTGTAAGAAAAACAGTTTCAGGAGCATGTGATAACAGACCATGAGTTATCACATGAACACTTAAAAATGTAAATGAAAAAGCCCTTGATGTGGAGCTCGCTGTGAGCTGTGCCACTGAACAATCAACCTTTATTTGCCTAACCAGCACTACCTTGAGCCACACAAGTTATTTGCTTTAGCTTCACCTGAAGAAAACCTCATTTCCTTTTCAAACAGTACCTTTTGTACCAATGCAAGCTATGTGATTTTTTTTTCTAAAAAAGAAACCAAACACACACAAGACACCCACAATGAGTGCACCAAGCAGAGTACCTTATACTACTGATCCTTTCAAATAATGATCTTTTCTTCCCATTTCTCTCTCCTTTGATTTTGCACAGGATTTAAGCATTTACTGATTTTCCCATGTACTCCAACGCACTTAGAGTACAAAACCACAAGAGGGAAAACTACTGGGATGATTGTTGTTGAGGAGGAAAAACCAGCAATCCAGGTCTGGTTCACTCAAACTGTCTGATGATTGGTATTACAAGTGTTGAAAGTCAGAGTCATCTCCTGCTCCGATTTGCACTGTTGCAAGTCAACTGAGGTTATGAAATAGAATCTGGCACCATGGGGAAGAATGTCCCTCCACAGGATACGAGTAATAGCCATTTGAGTAAACGCAGGTTACTCATATCCTGCTAGTGGAATAATCTGTCCTGCGCATTCATACACATTTTTAGGTGCCTCCAGGAATCTGAAAGCGATTCTCACTTGTTACTTAATGAAACTAATTCCACTAGATGTAACACAGGCGTACTGAAACATTGCTATTACTCATCCAGGAGGTGCAACCAATGCGACATTTCTTAAGTTCTGCTTGATTAGGGTCTATGTCTCTGTTTCCATTCATCATACAAACCTCAATCTCTCTGGCGGGCTACAGGAGTGTTCCCAAGCCATTTGCTCCAAGTCTCAAAGAGCAATTTGACCTCCCCTTTCTTTATCCAGAAGAATCTCATGTACTCTTCTTTTACAAAAGAGGTGGTAAATTGTGCATTTTCCTTGCAGCTTGCAAAATTCTTCCCATTTTCAAAACAGAAGCAAAAGAAGAATCTTTATTTCTTAGTTTAACTGCAACATTTAAAATAATGGACATACAACAACCAAATAGCCAAGCTTGCTGGGCATGCCAAAAGCAATACACATACTTGTGCTGTTCAAGTCCATATATACAGTCATAGACTTGCCAAATACATACATATATATGGGTGCATATACACATACACACGGACATGCATACGCATTTTCAAATATATGTAGTGATGTCACACTAAATAAGAAATTAAGATATTTCAGTATACGGTACTATTAGTTGTAGGTCTCAATAAAAGGTGTAGGAAATCAAAATAAGGCAGTCTTTAAGGGACTGAAGGCAGGGAAGAGTTTAATGATCAGGCTGCAAAAACCTGAGCTCTGAAGGAACTAGCAGCACAGTTTCAGCAAGTCTATGAAGTCAAGTAGTATGATGATGGGAAAATAACAGATTTATCAACTCTTTATCAACCCTGGGCCTATTAGCCTGACTTCAGCAAAAGGCAAGAGGTTTTGAAGGAAACGATCACAGAGGTAGTGCACATGGGATAAGACACAGTACCATTTAATCACAAGTAGGAAGTGCCAGGCTAACGTGACAACTCATTTCTAGATAAGGAAAGTGCAGCAAATCTAATTTGGACCTCAGTAAGGCACTTGATAGGATGCCATATGGCACTCTAACTCTTATGAAGTTAGGGAAAAGCTCAGACGGGCGTGCAAGATTTGCACAGTTACTCGAGCAGCATGTGCTCTTTACTCGGCAGGTAACAGCACGCTGCCAGAGAGAGCGGAGGGCTGGAGTGCTGTCACGGCACGTCTCCAGGAGCGGGTCCCCAGTTTTTAATGCCGGCAAATGACAGCGCTCGGCGCTGCGGAGGCCGGGGAGCGTGGGAGGATCATGTGCTACTCGCGGGGCGCCCGGGCCGGGGATCCCCCGCGGCTGCCCGCGGGGGCCTCGGCGGCGCGGCCGC
>VZSV01000023.1:7771346-7842261 GCA_013398735.1 Nothocercus julius | reverse complement strand
GGCGGCGCAGCCACCGGCGGGGTGGCCGGGGGGGCGGTTCGGCCTCTTCGTGAAGCCCCGCGGTCACCTCGGCTGCCCTCGGGCCGGCGGCAGATCACGGGGATTCAGAGCCCGAGCGGAGCAGAGCGCCGAGCGCCCTGGCCTCGTGCAGCGCTCCCGGGCCCCGCTCCTCGTCGGCGGGAGAAGCCCTGCCAGGCCGAGGAGAAGCAAGCCCAGCCAGCACGGAGAAGGGTGGCAAGGAAGCCGGGTCTTAGGGAGGCCGGGGCTGTCCTTGGGGAGGGTCTCCCCCCGTGACCGCTTTGATTTGGCTGCAAAACTCCACCTGAGCGGGTTCACGCCAGGTCAGTGCTCGGTAGCAGCGAGCACCCACAGACTGCAGTGAGAGGACAATTATTCATCACGAATCTTTGAAAACAAGCCGGAGCGGCCCGGGTGAGCGCTCTGTCACTTCCAGAAATGAGGTGGCGAGCGCGAGCTGTGCAGCCTGCGGTGACAAGCAGGCCGCCCGAGCGCTCCCCCGAGGTGCTCGCCACCTCCAGCCAGGCGCTGCAGGACGCCCGCTCCCTTTCACTTCTGGGTCTATCCCTTGTGTTGTCAGGCTTTCTTAGTTTTCTTTTACATAATGTATCTCTCTTTGTCCATATTCCTGGTGATACTGGGTTACCATTCGACCATTGGTTTACTGAATATACAGCCAAGGGCTTTGAGGGTGCTCTATGCAGCATATAGTGTTCAGCGAAATTGCAGAAGCCTTAATTAGTAGGAATTTGGTAGGCATTATAGTGTTTCTTTGTATGCATAGTTAATAGGTCTGTTTTCTCCAGGTTACATTCAATGTCCTGCCTTTTCTCCAGATGAAAAAAATAAACTGGCAAACAAACACGACCTTCCTTCACTGAGGAAGAGGATCCAAAGGAATGGACTGAAGGTTAACACCCTTATGTATAAAAACCAGAATGCACAACCATTTCCTCTTCAGGCCAATATTAGCAGGGGCAGCGTGATACTTCTACTGTTGCAGCATCCCCTGCCATGCTCCCACCTCAAACTGGTGACAGCAATGCTCTTCAAAAACTAGTTTTATTTTGTCTGGAGGCTGTAGCATATTGTAAGCACGCTGCACTTTCAGATGGCTCTGCTTTGAAAACAGTGAAGTGCTTCCTAAGTATTAAGCCATTGTTGTTGTACTGTTATTTTGTAGAGTTTTTAACGTCAGGATATCCTGACTCTTGGAACAAAGGGGTTAAGAACAAAGAAAACAAATAGAAAACAGACAGTACTGCAGCACAAGCATTAACACATTCATACAATGCATGATTATAATTCTATGAAAAAGGCAAAATTTTCTTGTTTTATGTTCACATGGCTTCTTACGGCTGTTTGAGGCTTCTCTTACTAGTGCATGTGGTGCAATTACTCTTTAAAGTAGTGTTGCCCTGTTACAGAGGGATAAACTAGGCAGCTGAAGTACAAAAACTAGGCAAGTTAAGTCCAAACTACTTTATTTTGTTCATGAGCTACAAGGAGTTCCATTAACTTTTTTTTTCAATTGTCGTTTTTCACTTTTTTTTTTTTTTTTTTTTAACCTCTGAACTTCCTGCTCCCAGCTGGGACAAAGAGCAGAAGTGCCAAAATACTGTGGAAGAAAGGCTGTCCTTGTAGTATTTCCAGCTTCATCAGATGCAAAAAAATACCAGAAATCTCGGAAGGGAATGCCCAGCTTAGTTTTTAGATGAATGGCTGAACATTTAGGTGCCTAATCAAATGAAACCTCCTGAGAGTAGCAGTGTGCAACCTTCTGAGTTTTCAAACTCTACACTACCTCTTTATATCCTTAAAACTGGGGAAAGTTTTTGGTGCAATTGGATCACTTATAGTGGATGGGAGCAAGCAGGCAGAATCTAAGCATGCTTAAGCTGGTTCTGGTACTTATTTTCACCTACAGTTGTAAAAATGCTGAACAGGAGGCCTATCAAAAACACATTGTTCTTGTTAGAGTTTTATTATTTTAAGAATCTGTACAATAAATGTAACAGACTATGTATTTTTGCTGGGGAAAGAGGTGTCAGATAAAAACAACAGCTCTAGATAACCTACAGTTGCTTTCTTACTGCCATCCAGTCAGTTAAAGGATCATCAGTTGGGACCAAAAACATTGTGCAAAAATGTTACTGCCATTAACGGATATAACTGTAAATTAATAGTTTCTTAATAAAGTGCCTCAAAATTATATGCAAAGCCAGAGTTTACTTATCCTTAATTCATCCAAGATTTTTGCTGTGATCCAACTTTCCTTTTGCCTCACTGGCTTCAGTTGTGCTGGACTGATGTACCCAGTTTGAAGATGTGACCTCGACACAACACTTGGCACTCAAACGTAACAGACTCCTACAAGAACTGCCCCTAGCTATTTGCAACTGCACTTAAACTGTTCGAGAACAAGCTCAGATCACCTAATACTTCTCTTTTGCATTCCTGATTTTGAAGGAAATCTTTGACAAAGATGGGTCACTTTATGGCTAAACTCCATTTCTCTGTAACTCCGAGTCAAAGAAGCATAGGAGGTTACTACAGAAATAAAAAGGTAGCAGCTTTGGCCCTATTTACCATGAGCAGCAATGCCAACAAATAGGCAAATTCTGAAAACCTGGCAAGGCAGTGCGCATTTTCACAGGTAGACACGAGAACTGAAGGAGACTTGAGGAAAGGAATACTGTGGTGGGAGAAAAGGGAAGGGAGTGAGCTGACAGATTAATAGCTGGTGTTTCATAATTGGTGTCTCCTAAAAAGTTTTCCTTGTTTGCTTATTCACTCCGAAGTTATGCACTAAGAGCAGCAGCAGCAGCAGAATTGCCTGCCAGATGGTAGAGGAAGTGTCTCGTGTATCTTTCCAGTCTACTGAAGCCTGCGGGGCCTTCATTAACCCACTGCTCTGGTTTTCATTGCGAGTCCCTTTCTTCCCCTTCTTTCTTTGCCTTCCTTCAAAGAAAAAGGAGGGAGGGGGAAAGAGGAAAAAAAAAAAAAAGAAAAGAACAGCCATGGTTTAACTGGCAATAGCACCATTCTTTTGGCTTTGAGCTACCCTGGCCTGTGCCAAATACACTGTCTCCAGCAGCTCTCCCACGACAAATCAGTTCAGACACACAAAAGCTGTAAAAAAAGAATGGTGAAGAAAGATCCTTCATTCCCCCTTCCCCTCCCCCCCCACCTTCCTTTTATTTCTTTTACTTCCCTCCCCAAACTTTATTCCCCAGCAATAACCTCCTTGCACTTGCCAGTACTCCAAGTGATCTGTAAGTGATACTGGCACCTCCAGTCTGCAGCTGGGCAGGGGGCTCCTCTGGGGACTTTGCCCTGAGCAATGTAAAGGACAAGGTAAATTCTAGTATTCCTGTTACTTCTATCTGAGTAGCGGATTCATTACTGCTGGAAATGTTCTCTATTCTTTCAGCTAATTCACACCACTATGCTGAGTCAGAATTTACTCACAGTACATTCCCAAACAGATGCCTGAAAAGATCTGATATTGCCTTGCTATACAGTGCATTTTATTTCAAAAACTGCCTGCAAAAAAAAAGACTATCAAGTTCTTCAGAAGTGATTAGCAAATATAAACTGCTCCAAACTTACGGATCAGTTTCGAAGACCATGAAAAGATACTAATTTTTAGAAAATGTAAGCCGCTTGTCTTTAGATGGCACTCATTACTGGAATCATCTTAAGTTAGGAGTAACTTAGGAACCTTTGCCTCTATCCTAAGGGTTGCAGCGTCATACAGAATGTGACAGGCAACTGCCTAGGGCCGAAACCAAGTGATGATACCATCAATGGGGATAAAGTCTTGAAGGCTTCCGGGATGTGATGTGAGTTTAAAAAACAAGACAAGTTTTGGAATGGTGGGAGGCAATTCCTACATATAAAGTAAAACCAAAAATTATTTCATATCCAAAATAACATTTCCTTATTATTTGCACTATATTCCTCCCTTTCCACACATTCTTGTTAATAAGAAGAGTTAGTTTTCTCTGTTACTGCTGTAACTTTATTATATATAAATCTTTTTTGTATTTATTTGAGGATAGTTACTATCATACTAGTAGTAACTAGCAATAGTAGTAATAATAATTAGTTACTATTATTGTTTTGGACTGGGCATTGTGAAACTAAATTCTTTAACAAAACTCTATCTCAGAGCTTCTTTCCTCCCAACCCTGACGTCATGTCAATACTTTTACTATGAATTTACAGTATTTTACTTCCATTTTTTTTTTTTTTTTTTTTCAATGCAGATTCAGGGTACCTGGTAAATTTTGTATCTGCTATCATCCTGATGTCAAGAGCAGGGAAAGGAATTTGTAAGGGGGTTGTGGTATTGGTTGTTGCCTCGGCTAGAAACTTTGTTCTGCTAGAGGCTCACCTACTGCAAATTGCTAAAAATGTCACCATCAGAGAGAAGCCATGGTGCTGTATGGGTTTGTGTTTATCCTATGGTTATTAGCCTGGATCAGATTCCTTGGAAAGAGGTTCTGGAAATGGGAGAGGGAGTTCAGCAGGGCAAGAAGCCAATTGGTTTTTCATTCTTCTTAGCACATATGAGATAGCACATTTTTATGATTAACAATTTGTACTACTAACTAAGCAAAAATGCTTGTGGTAAAGGAACAAACAGAAGTCCATAACTAATTGGAAACAGTGAGGTTGTGTAATTTTTCCATTGCTTCCTTTGGAAAATTAAAAGTTCAGCATACTCAGCCTGATGCTTAAAATCTCTCACAGTACATGGTGAAATTTTATGTGACTTTAAGGGAAATAACAGCGATAACAGCTAACAAAGTAATCTCACCTTAGTAAACAATAATAAAAAATAATAAGCTGCTAATCTTAATTTATTCTGATTTTTGCTGAAGGAGTAGTAAGAAGGGACTTGCCAGCTTTACAGTTAACTCTACTGCACAACCTATCTGATGGACTCTGTTAGATTATCTGCTCCTTGAATTCTTACATACAAGCGAGATTTACCTGAACCAAGGTGAAGCCGAGACCTTTTTACCTAAAAAAGAAACTTTCTGCCATCCTTAAAGAACGCTCTTAAGCAGTGACCACTGCAACTGTTTTGCAATGAATGCCTCATAATGAACTGCTGTGAGAGATTAACTATTCTCCATCTACTTTAAACCGTACGTAGAAAATAGGTAGGCAGGAAGTAACAACCTATTACAAAAGAGCCAAAATGCTAGTCAACATCTTCACCGAATAACAAAAATAACTGCAGACTCCAGCAGGATGTATTTGCTTTTAGTGAATACATTAGAGAAAAAAAAAAAGGAAAAAAAAGAGTAACCATGAGAAGGATGAGAAAAACATATCCCTCAAACATATAATTAATATAAAGTAGCTAAATAATGTCAATGTATTCAAAAGGATTATTGTTGTCTTTAAAGCTGAGCATGGATATATATATTTTCTCAACTAGGGTGGAAGTATCTAAAAATTATGGTGATAGTTATGGTGATAGTCCTTACGCTATATGGAAAAACGCTGGCAACGAGGATTTTGTATTTTCCTGTGTTTTCAGGTTATAAATTAAAGTGACTAGCCTAAAAAATCTTTCTGTTGTAGTCTAGAGCTTTGGAAAGTGAAAATAAGCTGTGAGTTGTCAATCTCCTTTGTAGCAACAGGTCAGAATTATGTTGGTGACAAAAACACAGACAGTGGTGCTGGCTACTGGCTGATCTGTGCTCTTTTGCCTTTTCCCTTTCCCTTTCCCTTTCCCTTTCCCTTTCCCTTTCCCTTTCCCTTTCCCTTTCCCTTTCCCTTTCCCTCACCTTTTCCTTTTCCTTCTTTCTGAAGCAGTGGCAAGCAGTGAAGCAACAGAATTCAGAAAGACCCTTTACTTATTTACTACAAATTCAGAATGATGTTCACTTGGCCTCAAGCAAACTGCATTGTGATATCTATATTGAAATATTGTTAAAGAAAGTACAGCCCAGTAAGAATAAAAAGGGCACAAATATAGTGATAAATGTGGAAGAACAACAAAGCTTGCACTTTCACTTGTAAATCAGATATTTCAAGATCTGCTTACTTACTTTTTTCTTTCAGTTTTCAAAATAGATAGGAAACATTTTTTTTTGACAAAGAAAAGAAGCACTGTTCAAAATAAAATTAATATATACTTCTCAACTTTTTAAACTTGTTAAATATTTATTGGCTGAGCATATTAAAATTGCAAAATATCCATTCCTTGTTTGCCTTCAGTACATATCTGGCAACTTTAATAATTAATGGCAAATTTATCTCCTTGCATAATCCTATGATGAGCAATAGGATGACATAGATTAGGGGTAGACCATGTGCAAAACCAAATAAAAGACAATATTTCTATTTGCAATGCAAGGGTAAACTAAAACAGCTGACTGACTGACAATTTTCCCAGCTCCATATGGAGTTGTTACTAGCAGTAGTTAAATATTCGACCCTTAGGTCAGGTCGAGTACCTACAACACTAAACTTTAGCATAATGAATAAGGATGTGCGTTTTCGATAAAATATCTATGGTAGTAAGAGAACCATTTTTACATTCATGTTCATGCCATAATAATATTCTGTGTTTCTTTACTCTGTCTGCATATCTGTTTCCCGAAGGTGCGCAAGCTCCAGGACTGAGGGTATCTGCCCTCTTCAGGGAAGGTGCTTTTGGCTTCCCTCCCTCTTTGCCTCTTGCCCGCGGGCAGCACGTAGCGTTTGCCGCGGGGACGGGCAGCACGGGCGGCTGGGGAGTCGTGGGAAAGTTGTGCCGGTGATGCACACACATACTGCGCATAACCGAGGCTCCCCCTGACCCAGATGCTCACGACTGCAGAATCAGGCCATATTTACTGTAATCAAGCTTTTAGCACTTCTTTCCTTACTGTAAATGCAGCTTTGGAGCTCTGGTGTCAACCATGTGCTGGCATTTTATTACTGTGCTATCAAATCTCATTAATGATTATGCAAACACATGTTGGTCCTGTTTCTTCGCCAGAGCTCCCATTCCAAATATAGTCTTGATAATGCTATAGGAAGAAAAAGCTCAGAGTAAACAATATAGGAGGAAAAAGATATCAATAACTGGTTAATGGCATCTACAGGATCTGCAGATGGAAAGGAAGCTTTCTGGAAAAAATATTTCTCTCAGACTTATTTGGACAGTCTGCTCTGAACAGTGTAGTGCCAGCTGTTGTAGGCTTTCCAAGATATCCTGACCATATGTAAAACCATAAATGTTTTCCAGTGTTTTATAAGATATCTGTTAAGATCTTTTTTTTTTCAATCTAGACAATTACATATCATTTTTTCAGGGCTTTGCACAGCTCCTATCATAGACAAATACATTTAGATATACAATACTTGTAAAATACCTTTAAAAAAAATTATTGGTCAGAAGACTAGTAAAAGACGAAAGCATTCAGGTTATTTTGATAAGATGGCCATGAAAATCCTTTACTGCATACAGATTTGTTTCCTAAACTTTAGCCCTACACGAGAACGTAAGCTTATGAGACACTATTGACATGCAAAACATCTCCCTCCATCAGTAGTAAAGGGATTTCATGAATTTTTAAGTGAGAAACTCAGGAAGAAATTTCTGTCTCCCTTGAAATATCGGTTCAATACTTGAAGGTCAGGGACTGCATTTGCCTGTGCTCGATGTATTTTTCTGAACTCTGCAACATCACATGTCGAGTAAATTAAATAAAAGCCATCACTGCTAACTTCATCTCACGATTTCTAAATTTATGGGTTACTCTCTCTAGCCTGCCCTCTGCTGACAGAAATCCTTGAGTAACTTCAAAAAAAAACCCCAACTTTTCAGCCACCTTGGGGCAGGGCAGGAGGTACAGCTAGATGCAGCGTGATTGTTCCCACACACATTTCTGCCATCCAGAGATGCTCAATTCAAAGGCAAGCTCAGATTCCTAGACCAATAGGCACTGCGTGGTCTCTATAAGCACAGGCTTGGCAAAATGTCACTGATTTTGAAGCCGGCAAAATACTGATGACCTTCAGAGCAGCTGCCTCAAAGGAATCGCTGTGTGTCTCCAGAGGCCAAGAAAACTTCAGTGCTCCAGGGATGGGATGGCCCAGGACGACTGCGCTCCCAATTCAGTACGCACTTTCCATATAGCTCTGACCATGATCTTGAGTGTTTTGAAAAAATGCAAGAGGAGACACAACACAGGGTTTGTTACTGTGCCCTAGAATCAGTGCTCTGTGCTGTCTTCTTGCTCATGTTGGCTTGTTTTTAATGGATTACTACACATATGCTAAATAACTCAAGTAAGACAGTTTCTATTACTTTTATCAGAAACTTCTTATGCACTTCAGTGAAACCCATTATGCTAGTTTAACATAGGTTTTGTTTTTGCTGTAATTTCATAAGTATTATTCAAAAATATTTCAAAACAATATTTCAAAAATATCTTTCAAAAACAGTATCAACATTCAAGTATTACCAGATGAAACTATTTGCAGCCACCATTAACTGTGGCTTTTCAGAAAGGGAAAGAAATCCTCTGATATTTCCAACTTCAATCGGAACGTTGGCACAGGAAACAATTTAGTAGGGCGAGCATGCGAGGAAGTGATGTAACTTTTACCAGATTGTGTGACTATGTGGAAAAAAAAATCAGCCTTACTTGGCCTATCACCCTATTAAACCACTAGTTTCCTGTGCTGATGAACTGGAAAATTAACTGCACCTCCTTTGCTGACATTTGCCATCTACATCAGCCGTTCTTTCAACACCTAAATCTCAGATTTTCAACTATGCCCTCGTATTTGCAGGCATAACTCCAGTAGCAAACACTTATTTAGATCTCATTTTGCATGAATATATACTTCCTTTCTTAGTCACAGCATAAGCAGAAGTGCATGCTCAGCCAGGACTGCCTGCTGATTCCTTACTATTTTCTTTTAAAAAACACAGTTCCTTAGTTCAGAGTACAATTACTAATGGAATAAAAACAGTGATAACAGGAGCAAGTTGAAAAGTGGAATTTCTTCCATGAAAGCTTCAAACTTTGTTGTTATTAGAAATTAGAAACAAAACCAAAACATCCTTCAGAAGGAATATAAAAATATGCATTAAATCATGTCAGAGAAAAGGCTGTTTTTTTCATTTTGAATTAACAAGCATTCTGTTGAGATAACTTGAAAACACTGTACTATTATAGATACTTTTATCTGATATTTGAGTAGCATATAAATAAACACTATCATCTAAACACATAATAGGACAGAGTAAAAAAATAAGCAGAAAAGATCAGAGTGTAATGCTAGTTGTTTTTTCAAAAAATGAGAAATAAGAAACAACTTTTCCTTATTGAAAAAAAAGTTAAGTAAAAACATATTTTCAGACAAAAAAAATAAAGAAACTGCCTTTTCTCATGCAAAACCACTCCATGAAAATTTTCAGATCATTTTAGCAATCCTGAATGTTTTGTATGTGACAGCATGAGGAAGCAGGAGCACTGCCTAAGGAGCGCTGGACAACATGAACGCAAGAGTGTGCGTTTGGGCAAGAGACGGCTGACTTGCCTGTGTGTTGTACATGGCACAGAAGAGAGAGGAAGATGGCAATCTCTGTAACCCTCTGAAATAACTTTGAATGAACCGTAGTAAAAACCCAGCCTTAGCAGCTCTCCAATTAATCCCCTTTCCTCCAGAAGGGGACTAATGCAAAGTGATATACCATGACGGAGGTCTCCCTCTTCAAACTATTTTAAATCATGGAGAAATAAATGGTAGGGAACAAAGTAAAGGAGAACTATATGCATTTGGTGATTGCTAGGTATTTACCAGTTAATTACTTTTCTTTTATGAAAAAAAGATAATGAAAGGAGCAGACATTAACCAGGTGATAATTGGCCTATATAAAATGAAAATTATTAGTTTTGTAGATTATATATTTAAATCTTAAAGGCAAATAGAAGCTTTATTTGATGTGCACATCATTTTAGGTTATTTTAATTATTTTACTACGGCATAAACCCAAATTCCCCGTTGCCTTTTTCTTCATTACTAAATGCTAATATACCTCGGTGTGCGTGCAGGGTACAAATCAGTCTGAATTACATCAATTTGTTAAAGGATGTCTGTGTAGTGGGAATCTCATTTTACTAGATGTTATACAGACTGTCCCTAATTCTCATTAAAATACAAAAGTGAATAGGTCAGTGTAATAATGAGAAACTAGGAAAGATGGGAGACTTTTACACTGCCAGCTCTAGACATCTAGCTTGGCTGCTAACTGAAAGAGAATGAGACAGTCACCAAGGGTGCAATTCACTGTACCCAAATTAGCCTTCTACTCTGAATCACTGTATCACAGGGCCTCTGACACTAAGAGGAGCCATGGGAAAATAGCTAGATAATTTAGGCCGCCAAATTTTTTGTATGGATATTTGGGGAGGTTGTTTGCACCCAACATCACAATAATGCATGCTGGAGTAGCATTTGGCACCGACTGAATGCACTATATTATAACAATTGCTGTTTAACAATTGTTTAACAGAACTCATCACATCTTTGGCAGAAATTCAAACAACTAAACTTTCCTTCTTTTTATTCGGAGGTTCAAAATGTTCCATTGCTTTCTAAATAAATAAATATTGGAATCAGCTGCGCTCCTCAGTCTCTGCTGAGATCAGAAGTGAAAGGATGAGAACAGGGAGGAAAGCATTATCCTTCTGTTACTTCCAAACATGAGAACTTCATGGGAAAGTTCTGAGCTTAGGTTTTCTGTCTGAATTCCATGATGTTAAAATAAATTGAAATAAACATTCAGATTTTTAAATATTTGTTTGAATAAAATGGACTCACCGAAATATCCATTTTTTTCCTGTTACCTACTTGAGAATATCTGCAATTTTTCTTGGAAAGTATAGACTCTAGAAATAAAAGCGCCGAAGAAGCTCTATGAAACACAAGGTAACAACTATACGAATATTCACATCTTAGGAGAATAATTTAAACAATCTTGTTTTCAGTAGTTTTTACAATATATATTCCTATTCATGGTGGTTCACTTTATTAATGGCATTTGCTCTTTTCCGGTCTCCCTTAAAGAGTCCTTATGGGAAAATAAAGGACAATGAACTGTGCTTTTGCAAAGGTCTTACATCTCTACAGATGTCAGCCCAAGAGCACCAAAAAAATCTGCCACACATGGTACATTGTCTTAACAGGTAGCCTTCTCCTTTTCCGAACAGATATGAATCCAGCTCTCTGGTCTAGTGCGTGCTGTCTGTGCGGTACTAAGAAATAGGTTTCACTGTCCTTGCCTGCATCTGAACAGCCAAAACTCGGAGTTCTTCCTACTTCCTGTGTTGGGAACGTGAGAGAACTCAGTGCTGCGATGAGATCTGGAGCCTACTTGTCCTTTCCTTCTTGACCCTTGAAGTCTGTGGAGAGAAGACTAGGCATATAAGCTGCAAAAGCATCACTGTATAGCTGTAACTGTTCTCAGTTTCTTATGGATAATATAGGAATAATAGCGCTACTCTACTTCACAGGAAGAAAGCAAACACAAATATGCTAGGAATAATAAGCCTTTAATGTACTATAATAACAGATCTTATACAGCTTCTTAGATACATGTATTTTTATGGGTCTGTTCTCAAAGTCTGGGCTATTATGGTTTATAGTACTCTGGTTCAAGTGTTATTGGCAAGACGGTACAAACAACATGCTGAAATGTAGCCCTGCTAGCCAGGTTCAGAAGCGGTGGTGCTTTCTGCAGGGCGCTGAGTAGGAGGGCAGCACTTCCCAGTGACTGTGAGTCACGCTAGGTAGACCTGGCCGCCCCGCAGGACCTGGGGAAGTTCTGTCTCCCCGGCTGACCCCGGGGCCTGGCGACTGCGTGAGCCGGAGTTGCGGGCAGGCATCTCACGGACAGGAGCGCGCGGTGAGCGAGTACCTGCAGGCACCACCGACACCCAGGGCGCCTTCAAGGGGCATTTGCTAGGTCCAGGTACCCTCGTCTACTGAGCATTGACTGAAAGGATCTTGCATCTGTAGCCGCTCTTATTCTGAAGGAGCAGTTAAAAGACTTTTTTCTATCTGCATTTGGACATGTTTTTTTCATTTGTTATTTGTACTGTCCTGCCAATAGCGTCTGAGCCATAAGGGTGAGAGGACTGTTGCAAACCATGCTAATAGCTATAAACTCTGCTGTTCACCCACAGATGAAGATTGACCAGTACTAAAAAGGAATGTGGCTAGTTGTATCCATGTAACAAGGCTATATTAAGAGGGAAAATTTAAAGCAGTGTAGTGGTCAAAGCAGTGTTTTGATGAGATGGGCTAAGAACCCATTCTAATAATCTTTAATAGTCCCAAGTAGCCAAAGCCTCAGTTATTTTTTTCCCATATATTGTTTGTAACAAGTCATTTCCCTTAATTTAACACAGGGAAAAATGCTCACCACATACTGAGTGAAGGGATAGGTATCTCTGAGAAAAGCTAATGCTTAAACACTTTTCAACATGAGCTAAAGCGTATGAAGAACTGGAAAACAACAAGACAGAGGCAGCAATTCCTGTCTGTGATTGTTCCACTCCAGCTGTATCTATCCATGGGTGGGAGAATGATCATCTCATCCTATCTGGAAGTAATGGTGGCTGGTGCCTGGATAGGACATATGTGCAGTAACAGAATTTGGAAAGCAGTTTTTCTCAATATCTATAGCAATTTCCATATTTGTTCTGTGTATGTTACTTTCTGCATGACAAGAGATACTTGTTTCATTTATTGTTAAAAGTTGCTGAGGCATAAAACTCATACAATTGTGCTAGAATAAAAAGCATATAAATATTCAATCCCTTTTCGTTATGAATCAGTAGATTTTAAAACTTAGAAGCCTCAGGTTTGTAGGAGGATGCTCATATGGGTGTCCTGATTCTAGGCAACCCAGTCTGAAGTATCTGAAATGATTTTCAGGCATTAATGAACAACTGCTGCCTGACTGTGAATGACATCCTCTTAATATGTTGCAAACTGGTATCAAAAAATCATAGCCTGAGGTTTTAACTTATGCTGGAAAAGATGTAATGGCTGAGTAAGAGGTTTCATAGTTTCTTAAAGAGCCAAGTTTCCCTTTTAAATATGTGGTATCTCTTTTCTTGGCTGGGTTAATTCTTCCCATATCATGGAATATTTTCTGCATTCATGGAGCACATCCAGTTTAGTGATTTTCCTCTCTTATACTGTGCAAAATGTCTTTTATAGTCACACTGTAGTACATTTCACTCACTTTGTACTGTGCAATAAGCTTTGTATATGCTCTAAAAAACATTTACCCCCACTGACATAGAAAAACAAGGCAAGCACTCCTATTCCCACACATGCACATGTAGGACATAGAGAATTAAAACTATCAATATGAGGTAATACAAATCTTTGCTCCTTTGGATGAATTACCTGAATGTATGAATACTGAGCTTATTTTTTTAAAAAAGCAAAACACTAATTACTGGGAACCATTTGCAATTAAGTGATTTAAAAATCCTTAATTAATCTATGATCAAAGACTGATGTTTTTAAACATATCTTAACAGTAGAGTAGAATCAGAAGATTTTGAGCAGAGAAATGAAAAGTGCCTTGGACTTTTCGGATTCTTCAAACACTTGAGCCCTCTCAAATTGTTCTTAGTATCATTCTCCTCCTCACAGACAGTAGAATGCCCTTTATTTATATCTACATAACTCCGACACTTGTTGGGCTAGAGCAAGTCATCCTTGGTTCCCTCCTAGCTAACTGACAGAAGAGCAAATGGTTGACTCGATTCCCCTTGGGATTTGGCATCACTGCGAGGTGAGCAGAGCAATGCCTGTGTCTTTCGGCTGACAGTCAGAAAGCCTCAGCTATAAACATCCTTCCTGTAAACACATAAAGGTACAAAAGAGATTATGGAGGGAAACCACACTGCTCCCTTTGCGATACTATGTGCCACCTCTGGAGAGAATTTACCAGTCTCTGTATTGCGTAATGTATATTCATTGCTCACAGCTGTTGATACTTGTTTGTACTCTTTACGTCAATCACCTCTTCCAATGCCCATTATCTCCTCCTGCTTTAAAAATTCTTTGGCTTTCTTTCTTTCCTTCCTTCTCCTAGCTAAACTTCCTTCTTAAGTAGTAATTTAATAAAGTAAGAGAAGACAGTCAAAGGCATCCATGTACAGAGATTTTTATTATAAAGTTCCCTAATTTTCCTTGTAAAGTTACTTAATATGTTCAATCTATGCATGACAAGAAGCATTATAAAACATGAATGAACAAGCCTAGAATCTATATGAGTCTTGATTCTTTGGCTCAGTTTCTTAAAATCTTTTTCTCACTTCACTCACCAAAAAACTCTAGAATGTCAGCCAGGGTTATCTGTTTCCATATTCAGCCTATGACAGGAAAAGAGCTTACAGACATTTAACAGCTATTCCATAAGAATAAGACAACAAAATTAAATACCATCAAAGAATTCCAGTAGAATATTATTTTTTCCTATATGACCCTAAAGAATCAAATCCCATTTAGATAGTCCAACTTTCAGGGGACGGTTAATGACAGAAACAGTAATTACAGGAAAGGCTCCCTCAGAGAGCCTGAGTTTCACATCAGTAACAAACTGTTACTGCTGGATCAAGAAGATAAGGCTACCTTTACGGAAAAACTGGAAAAGAGTCTAAAAACAGATATTCCTTTGTAACAATGGGAAAATATCTGGAGGAAAGCCAAAACCTCATTTATTTCTGTAGTCATTAGGGAAGAAGATACTATAATGTATAGTTGCCACGCTAAGAATTTGGAAAAGAAAATGAGCATGCAAGATGCAAGGCTAAAAATACATCTTTAAAGGTAGCATATAACATTTGTGTTGAGGTTTCCTAATGCTTGTGTAGAGATTTTGTGGCTCTTTATAATGAGAAACAAAAAAGTACATGTTAGCATATAAAAGAGGGGGCAAGCACAATAGGGAATCTGACTTTCTATCGCAAGGTTCAGTGAAGAATAGAACTAGGAGATGTATATCACTTTCCTGGTGACCAGAGGTGTGAGGGAGAAGGTAACTTGGATTTGCAGTTGGCTCAGGTCGGAAGAATTCTTGTGTTTTGTGTAACTTGGTAAGCTTTTGCATACTTGAAAAGGATTTGTTCCCTGGGGACAGGAGCTACAACCTGTTGTGGTGTGATACTTTTGCTTCCTGGAAACAGGAGATCCCTACCAGATTACTAATTGCCTAAGCATACTGGAACAGATGAACCAGGCCCTTCCTAGAAATCCCTGGATCAGCCAACATGCAATGTGATAAAAGCTTCCACCACAGTTCCTAGGAATGGATCAGGACCACTGGCACTTAGCTCTAATACAATTTCAGCAGAAAAAAGAAGAATTTTCAGCATCCAGAGAGCAGAAAGGAGGGCCCAAGAGGGAGCTGAGGACAGAAGTGGCAAATTCCCAAGATCTTGCGAGGTGTCCCAGCCTCTGGGCAGCCAAGAGGAAAGAGCAATTGACAAATTAAGGCACAATTAACAGCTGACCCCTCTGTACGCCACGTGGGATGTTGTTGCATTTGTAGAGGCACACAGGTCAGCGGATAGTCAGAACTTGATGGTACTGGCAGATATTTGCCACAGCTCCTCTCTGCTGGGTAGAGTTATAGCAAGAGCTTTGCATCTGCTTTGGGATGCATGGGGCTCTCACTTTTCCCAAGTGACAACTTCATGGGCTCAGTTTTAACCCTCCCAAGAGTGCCAATTCTGTAACTCAGCAATAAACATAAAACCATTACATCACAGATTTGTTTTAATATATACCTCTTAAATGATATACAAAGCAAACTGTAGGAAAGATTAAAGTGGATTCAGCAGAAAATGGTTATCACTGACCATGCACTATCAACTAGGTGACCATATGCCTTTAAATCTTGGGTAATTCTGGTTTTATCCAACAATATCCAATTACATGACAAGTAACCTTGGCGTCTGAGGCAGGAACCTCTGATATGCGTCACTTCTTACCTCAAAAAGACTGTTTATCAGAGTTATCAGTGCTGGCTGCTGAAAAATCAGCCTGCTATTGTTACATTGTCATTCAGAGCACGCTGTCTTCCAAAACATCCGAGCAGGCCTGACAGACTGACGGCTGGCAGTTCATTGACATACACTACCGCGGGAGCTCCTGGGGTGAACAAGCCAACAGCATTCACTGCGCTTCCTCCAGACTTATCACAGACCCCGTGATAATGTAGCAAGGGAATGCAGGGGGAGTCTCCTCTGTAAGAGACAAGGCAGCAAATGCATATAGGAAATCTTCCGTGCTTACTGCTGATTTGTGCTGCTTCCATGCCACGCTCCTGCTAATACCAGCAGTTGCAAAGTACAAAGACGGAAGTGTCTCTCACTGCAAAAGAAAGGTCTTTTATACACTGGGATCAATGATTCCAAAACACTGTGAAATGTTACATTTCTGGTTAGCCTTAGGTCCCATAGGCAATAAAGACACAAAATTGTTATTAAAACAACTGATTTTATCATTAAAATGCTTCCTAAGAATGGTTTAGAAAGCAACATGGATAAAGCTGACAGTAACATCTCGTGTCCTCTTAGAGTAAAAATAGTCTTTGTAAAGCCGAATGTATTAAAGAGAGAAGCATGAATTTTATTGCAATTGTTTAGAGCGTTCTTTAATAGAAATTGTTATTTGATGTATCCATTATTTATTTAGTAAATTAGCTATATAATGTGCTAATTATCTGGGGATTTGCACTTAATATATTTAAATCTGGTTTAAATTTTTGGGGTTTGGTTTAAAAGCATCCATTTCCAGAAAGAAAAAAAAATCTTCCTAGTTCTTTGCCAGAAGAAGAGAAGCTTTTTGACTCTTGGCTACTTGAACTATTATTAATAATTAAAGAATGCTGGTGATCAGAAACAGTGTACAGCTGCTATGACCTGATACTATGGATGAGACCTGACAGTGTCCATTTCTTACTGAATGTGAGAACATTTCATAGGCTGCCATCAAGATGTTAAGGACTAGATCCAAAAGAACTTCCTGAAATGGGATTTAGAAGTTCCAAATATGATTTTGTGCTTAAATCCCATAGTAATACCCTGAAAACTCTCAGTTAGTTTTAGCAGAGGCTCCGGCTCTGTACCTGGTGCAAATTTTTGTTTGTTTGCTTGCTTCTTTTAATCTTAAAACTCAGCAGACTTCTGAAAGATGTGATTCTGCATATATTTATAAGTAACTCAGTATATATATTCTCATGGCCAATGTAAAAAGCTGGGAAAATGACTAAAGCCTCCCCTTGCTTCTTTCTCCTCCCTTATTACATCCCCTTTAGAATAATGTGTTGCTCCACATTTCACCAACAATTAAAGGGAATAAAAGGCGAACTTACTTGTTTTATAAAGAAGTCCTTTTTCAGAGTATCATGATAAATGTTATAAAAGATATTCCATAGAATCACCAACGAGCACAGGGAACTAAGAGCAACTTTTATACCACAAGTAGAAGACAGCTCTGTCAGCAAGACACAAATCATACACTACACTGATGTAGAATTGGCATAGGCACTTCCTACATCACCTCCACCATTCCCATTATGTCATCCATGTCTACATTTTAACTCAATTCCATGTTATGTTATGTCAGACAAGTCAGTACCACAAAGCACAGCCACTTGGTTAAAGATCTTATTCAACAGCTCTTTTTGAACAGTCTTAAGAAACATATCAGAAAATTGGGTTGTTAGTTACAAAATATATTTATGAAAAAGTTACTGAATTCTGCAGGGAGTATCATTATCTGTCAGAGCAACTGAGAGATCTTTTTCTCCCAAAACCCAAATCTCATGTTCCCTCTGGAAAAAATTGATTCAGAGCCGCCGTAGGAATTCCTCAAATGAACTTTGGTGTGTTTCTCGCATCATCTTACTATTCTCTGTGACCAAGGCTCTTCAGCTAAGCTGTCCCTACTGCGAGGTGTCCCCAGGGCCACCTGACCCCATATACTGGGGTAATTCAGAGACACATGGTGACACACATTCTCCATACAAGAACTGAAGTGAGCACAGCTTCACCTACCATGTCTGTAAAACATCACATCAGCTTTTTTGAATCTATAGCTTGTTTCTGGCCAAAGGCTTCCTACCCCAAATTACTGGATTTTTGTCACAAGTTTTCATCTTTCTTACTGAAATGCAATTACTTAGTGCAATTTCAGTATGATAATTTTGTCAAATATTTCTGAAGGAACTCTTTCTCCAACCAGCTTGGTTTCATGCTTGTTACCAAAGGCAGGCTAGTTTTTGAGTAAAAAAAAAGATGTGAGCACAGCAGCAGGAGAACCAAACATGGATGCTGAATCATGGGCTGTGTGTCTAGGATCCTGTAATTCTGGTTATGCTCCTACCAAGGGAGTTAAGTGTGTCCATAATATGAGGTCTTGTAGCACTTCTTGTTGCTTTCGAGGCAGCTTCTTCAAGAATATAAAAAAACAGATGGACAACGATGCCAGTTGCTTAGTTCCTACAGATGAACTTTCCATGTGGAGGAAGAAGCTTCCTGACACGATAGTATCAGAGGGTATTCTGGTGTTCCCTCCCCAGAGCCTTTTGGAGAGGGAGGGCTTGAGTGCACACAGCTGCCAGCCTAAAACCTTTCTAGATTTACTACTGGAAATTCACTTTAAATTAAACACCAGCAACACCCTCCCCCAGCAATGATTAAGAGCATAATTGTCAAGTAGGAAATGTTACGGGTAAAGAGAGACTTGTGGTGCTTCTGATTAAAAACAAAACCAAACTCTCCCCCATCCCATCATCTCAGAAAGCTCTTCAACACACATCTGCCTTGAGTTTCCTCTTTGTTTATTCAGTCATCAATTATCAAGAGACTTTTTGTTTTGTCTCAATGAGCTGCACAATTTGAAGCAACTGTGGTATCTAAGATGGTTCTGCTTAAACCAAACACAGATTCCTTAATGGCAAAGAGAAACTGGATTGGATTAATACAAAAATATCCAAAAACAACAAAATTTTCTCTCCAAAATGTTCTGAGAGTTATTAAAATGTAATTTTTCCCTGTGAAACAAATAATATACAGACTTCAAAAGCCCCGAGTGTTGTTCTCAAGCAACAGAAAATAAACAAGATTGGGTATCTTGATTTATGATGCTTCCATTCTTTTTTTTTTTTTTTTTTTTCTGAAAAGGGAAATATGTTAAAAATTAAAGTCACATGAAGTTGGATTCTTTTGGCTTATAAAATATTATGACATGCTCTTCAGTTGCCTGAAGAGCCCCTTAGGGCAAATACACAATGACAGCACTTGCACTTGCATCTCGGAAGTGGTAGCTCCCTGGACATTTTATTACCTCTGATTAAACCAGTGGATTCATGCCTGTTGTTACGCTCTCCGCTGATAGGAGAAATTACAGCACAGCGTCTCTCATTCATCTTCCTTTTCAAGCAGAGCTCTGTCAGTGGCTGCTGGTGTTGCTACATCATGTAGCTACTGAAGACTGGAATAATTTATGCTTTCCCTTAGCTTTTTTTTTTTTTTTTTTTTTTTTTTCACATCCCACAGCTTCTTCCACAGGAGCTGTCACCTGGCAGTTTAAATCAAACGCTAACAGAATGGCACCTCTGTCTGTGGTTTCCGAAGCAAAGCAAAACAATATCAATTTAGCATTAATTTTGTTGCATGTAAGATACTGGCCTGAGTCTGTAAATATAAAATTTGGGAAACCAAGAGGAAAAGAAATTCCATTAAAAAATTCCATTATAAGATTCCATTAGAAAATTAGAATTCCATTAGAAATTTCCAGGGTAGTTTGAGCAGAGAGAGATAAATTATCTCTCTTTTCTTAAACAAACAATGACCTGTTTCTTGATGAATGCCCATCTTAACGATAAAAGTGCCAGAGCACATTCTGGATCTTGATAAAGTGCCCAGTCATGTAACTTAACTATAAATTTGTCTTTGTATTTTTGTAAAAACCCTAAACACAGTTCATGGAGTGAAAATGCAGAGGCTTCTTTTAAAGGTGATGTTAATGATTTCATATGTTATTTAACAATAACAACATCAAGACAAAATTACCGTTATCTGTTGGTATATCTAACGCATATTGATGGGCAATTTTTATATACTTTTTTTCCTAACTGACCAAAGAACTTTAAAAATAAGTATCTCATCTGTTGTCAGCGTGTTAATATATTTCTTGTCATGATGTAGTTACACAATTTGGATGTTGGTTTTATTCCCTGGCTATATTCAGATGGAGGCAAATTCTAGGCCATCAGTCCTTTCTTTCTTCTAAAAGTGCCCACTGATAAAGTGTGTGATGCCAGTATTTCTGAGTTCCTTTCATTAGTACTCTGTGTTATAAAAACAAAAGATACTACAATATGAACTTACATGTCATATGCACTTATATATGCATCAATAAAATTGTGAGGTTTCCATTTTTTTATGTCCATAAAAAAAGCTCTGGAATATTATTAATTCATCTGAAATAAGTATTAAATTGAATTCATTCTGTATTCACACATAGACTTGATGTGAAATCCTGTCGTGTAGTTAAAAGGCATTTTACCTTAAGTTTCACTAAGAACAGTACTTCACGTTGGATTAAATCACCTTGGATTTCCATTTCTCATAAACCTATTTCCATTTGTCACAAATACCTGAAGAACCTCATGTCAAGTAAGGAAGTAAGCAAATGGTACCCAGAAAAATACATACTTACAGCCTGTGATAAATTACAGTATATCTACATTCCCTCCCACAGCTCAGTTAAACGGGGTTACATGGTGCTGGAGGGACTCTGAGAATACAGAAATCTGAGCATTAGAGCAGCTGCTGGGTTGAAGCGACAGCAATTATTGATTCCCTGGTGAGGTTCACGGGAGTAAACAGCACACCACAATAAGAGCATTTCTGTATAGGGTTAACCAGCTGATGCTGAGGACTAAATATTTGCCCTATATATTCTCTGGAGGCTTTACTTAGGACTGTTGCTTATGTACTCCCACACAGCTAGTTGTGATTCCAAAGCACATGGTTCTCTTCATATTAAGTCTGTGTACTTTGAGACTGCTCCATGGTGCAAAGCAGAGTTCACAGTAAATTAAGATGGCACCTCAAAAGTTTGCTCCTGATCTGAGCTGGAACACTAAGGTAGACACACAGTTTTCAAAGAGAGGCTTTGTAGTCCCTTCAAAAATGTTACCATGAGATGAAATTTGTATTTAGAATGTTATGATCATAACCATATTTCAGATGTAAATGACTGAATTTAATGTTCATATCCAAACGTTTCACAATGCACTTGAATTTTCCTCCCACAGAAGGAATCAGTGTGACCATCAGGCCATTATAGATCCCATAAGCACCTGACCCCATAAACATCTTTTATAGAACATTTTTTTTTAGTAGAACTTTCAAACATTACTACAATATGCTGAAAATTCAGAAATTGTCCCTACATCTAAAAGCAACAATTATCTTACAGATGATGTTGTCTACCCTAGTTTTCTCTTATCACAGAGTCACAGAATGGTTGAGGTTGGAAGGGACCTCCAGAGATCATCTAGTCCAACCCCCCTGCTCGAGCAGGGACACCCGGAGCACGGGGCACAGGGCGGCAGCCAGGCGGGTTTTGATTATCTCTAAAGAAGGAGCCTTCACAAGCTCTCTGGGCAGCCTGGCCCAGGGCTCTCACAGACAGGGGTGGTCACCCTCACAGGAAAGAAGTTCTTCCTCATATAGAGATGAAACTTCCTGGGTTTTAATTTGTACTCATTACCCCTGTTCTGTCGCTGGCCACCACTGAGAAAAGTTTGGTCCCATCCTCTTTACATTCTTCTCCCAAATATTTGTACATATTGATAAGATCCCCTCTCAATCTTCTCTTCTCCAGGCTAAACAGGCCTAGCTCGCTTAGTCTTTCCTCGTAAGATAGATTTCTGAGTCCCTCAGTCATCTTTGTCACTCTACACTGGACCCTCTAGAAGTAAGTTCCCTGTCTGTCTTGTCCACAAACTTGCAGTTGCAACTTGGATAAGTTCCCCTTATCCAAGTCATTGAATAGTACTGGGCTCAGTACTGATCCCTGGGGGACACCACTGGCCACAGGCCTCCAACTAGACTCGGCCTCATTTATCAGAACCCTCTGAGCTCTCCCATGCAGCCAGTTCCCAATATACCCCAGTGCCCACTCATCTAACCCACACTTCCTGAGCTTCCCCATGAGGATATTATGGGAGACAGTGTCAAAAGCCTTGGTAAAGTCAAAGTAGACAACATCCACTGCTCTCCTCTCATCCATCCAGCCTGTCATCCCATCATAGAAGGCTATCAGGTTTGTCAAACATGACTTCCCCTTGGCAACAGTCCCCATGCTGACTACTCCAAGTATTATCCCCAGTACTAGAAATGTTAGAGCTCTGAATACCACACACAAAAAAAACAGTCTGTACTTTAGAAGTAGGATTCATGTCCTCTAACTGCACAGGTCATGACTTCAGCTCCCTTAACAGCCAACAGCAAGGAATTGGCACTTTCTGAGTAGGATTCATTGGACCAGTTTTAAAAGTGTAATTTAGAGTCTCTCCAAAGTTCTTTTTTTTTCTTGTCTTTTTGACTACAAAAGGAAAGATTAGGTGACAGCTCATATGTAGACTATTTAAAAAAGAGCCTACATTTACCCAAATGAGTCCCATCCTGGCTGTTTTCAACAGTATTTCATTTGAGTAGTGAGAGGAATGACATATAAGGTAAATACAGTAGGAGCACTCTGCACTCTTCTGTAGAAATACAGTAATCTCTTGATGTTAGGATTTGAGATTCAGAAGTTCCATTTCTTGTTGCTAACTGAAATCTTACTACGAATATTCATAGTCACACTTAATGGTTCCATGAATCTAGAGTCTTAACCATCTGGATCAAATCAGGGCTTGAGCATGCAAAATGCCAGACACTCTGACCAACCCTAGCACTGGAAGATATTTCCACCTACACATATTTTGGCTTCAGTGAGAATACTTGAATACATGCTTTAGTAGTTGGATGATCAAGGGATGTTCTAAGAGATCAACTTAATGCTTTAGGAAATAGAAGAAGGCTAAGAAATCAAACAAAGATTAGAAATGCTAAATTATAAAAGACAGAAAAAGGAAGCTGAAGATATCAGGGAAAGCTAGTTACCTAGCTAGCCAGGCCAAAAAACAGCAGGTGCTTAGTACTGGGGATTTTTTAACCTATAATGTGATGAAAAAAAATCCTATAAATAATATATACCTAATTCTCAATAGGAATGGTAAAATTATTAACAACAACATAGAACAGGAAAAAAAATATTTATCTCCAAAGCACAGTGAGACATACAGTGAGCAGACCAAAAGAAAATAGAGGAGAAATGCATTCTTAAGCTGAGATGCTTATGAACTTTTGAAGCCAGGAACAGATAGTTTGAAAGCACAGAAATTGCAGGGTATTCTCAAACATACATCACTCTTACTAAGGGTAGCTACCCAGTAATCTGTAGGAAATTGCAGAGAATTGCAGAGACTGTGAAATTACAAGGTATCACCAAGTAATAACCAAAGAAACAAAGATTAATTGCTGGAGATGAGTTCAACCACTAAATATGAATGTGAAACATTTAAATCAAAGTTTGGAAGAGTTTGCATATGGAGATATTATTATACTTATGCCATCATAAAGGTATGGTTTGTTGCAAAACTGTGGATAAGTGTTCTCCTCTCAAGTTTGGTTCCATTAATATCTCAATTAATTGTTCCTTTCCCCTTCTTCCCATTTTGTGAAAGAGCATTATTACTGCCATATGGTTAGTCACAGCAATTTTCTGTACAGCAAGTACTTTTGGTGAACATATCCCACTCATACCAGTTTGGGCAAAGAAGATAGGAAATTATATGAATGCAGTCCATGTTTAGGCACAAGGTTAGGCACAAGGAAAAATCAAACAGGCAGCAGACTGAATAGGCACTTGAAATCTTTTTTTCCAACAGGCCATCAGCAATAACTCACGTGACAAATACCATGAAATAAGATGTGAGATCATCTTCACTAAATCAGAGAAGCAACTGTTTCTACTTATCTAGTAAGGTTATTTATTTATTTATTTATTTATTATTAAGAAAGAAAGATCTGGGAAACAAAACTCAAGATTTTCCATGTGTAATGTTTGCATGTTCTCTTACAGGGCGTGCAAGTCATACTCCTATTTGCTGCCAATTTAGTAGTCCTCCCATCATTTTTACTTTGCAACATTAATAGATGAGCATCAAGTGCTTTACCCCAACCTGTATTGTTTTTAGCCTTGTGACTAAGAAAGGCAAAACATGGGTGCTGTGAGTTTTAACGATTTAAGGACAATGAAAGTACAGAATTCATAGTTTATAGTTTCAGCTGATGATTATGTATATAGGAAGGAGAATGCACTTCCTCTGTCTTCAGCATGCATTGAATGAAAATGAAGGTTCTTCTTGGATTTGTATTGCACTAAATTCTGCTGGTATTTGTAGATGGTCTTTGAAGACCACGCTCAGAGAGGACTTACAAATCAATGATTTTTTTTCTAAATGAGATACACTGACATTGTCAGTCAAATCAAAATGCCTTTTTGATGGAAATAGCCTAAGAAGATGGCGATTTGGGGCATTTTGATGTGTGTATGGGAATCTTTGCTATCTTTTTAATCATCTCCTGAGCTTTGGCATCTAAACTGAGTCTTAGTCCCAGTTAACGGCTTGTGTAGTTGTGGGCAACACAGCAACTTTCCTTCCTGGAGAAGGTTATCATGACACGGCAACTTTCCTTCCTGGAGAAGGCTATCATGACATGTCTGCGTCATACAGTGAGGGTCAAATCCTCATGCATGAAATCCTTATATTGTGAATAATTTGTTCCTCATATATTATTCTACATCTGTGACATCTTTTTCCTGTACCAAGGAAACTACCTATGACTCAAGTTAGCTTGCAATGATAGAAAAAAAAAAAGAAACTACATTTAGAAAAGTGTTTTACATGATTACTCAAAATAGTAAGAAAAGTTTCTGTCTCCTTTTGTGACCTTGTAAAAGGTAGAAAACTGGCAAGACAGGATAAACAGGTGGTAACTGCCACTCAGCTGCAAGACTATTCATTTACTTTAAATACTAATTAAATCAATATTACCCCACTAATAAAATGATACTAGAGCACTGTTTTCTCAAATGTAGTAAGAGCACCAGAAATTTCATTTCATTTTATCATTTCTTTCTTTTATTTTTTAAACATTTTTTAAGCAGATTAATCAAGTGGTCACAAAACATGAAAATGTGTTTAATATTTACTTTCTATGTGGTTTTGGGCACAAATCTCATGATTGTAGAGACAAAGAGCTCCTATTTTTTTAGCATAAAATGGTAACACAGTGACGAAGGGGCACAATGACGGCGTGTGTACACTGTAAACTCCTTGACAAAGGATCCTCTGTTGCAGCCTCATGCCCACCACTTTGCCACTCTCAGTTTCCAAGCTACACTCCAACGTAGTCAGCCTGGAATCTCGACCAGGGCCTTCCAGATAAAGCACGGGTCGATGCACCAAATCTTTAGCCTCCTCTTTACCACTCTGGTGAGCAAATAATGAGTGTTCTTAAAGAAAACCAGGGAGACTTGCAATATATGGCATTGACGAAAGAGAGAACCAGTGAGGGAGGAGGGCTGAGTTTCTTAAATTAAATGACATGAAGGAGCAATGAATCACTATTTTGTTGGTGAGAGATCACTTTTAAATCATTTAAAAGGATAGTTGCAAGGTCATAAAAGCATGCTAATACATTAGAATGGTATTTTGGAAAAAAAAAAAAAGTGTTAGAGGTGGTTTGAAAATATCTGCTTTTGTCTGTTCAAATGAGGGAGAGTTGCAGTTCCAGAAGTCTTATCTACCTCATACTATTCTAGTCATAATAAACTTTTGGTAGAAACAGTATCTTGAGAGACTTTCCTTGGCAGTTACAATATAAAACACAAGTGAAAAGCTAATAGCATGGACTTTTATGTTTAGATCTGAATTTATCTACATTAATAAAATATCAGAAAGAGACGTGATGTTCGTCTTTTTATATGCATTCACATCATTGTCTTAGCATGGAAAAATCTGCTTGCCTTCTTCATATGCTGCAAGCTGCTCATGGAAAAGAATCCTATGCTTTTGCAGTAGACATCCTAAACCTCCACCTATCACTATAAAGTTCTAAGTAATGCTTATGCGGCATCATGAATAGTATAGATTGCTTACCTGTCGGTGAAGATTTTTTTTTTTCCAAAAAGCATTGCTTAATTTTACAAAGACTATTTCATGTGCTTAGTTTAATGTCATTTGCATAGATAGAAGAATAGTCTGCATAAGGTCAGATAGTCTGCATAAGGTCAAGTGCACGTGTAGGTCTTCAAATGATTGGATATAAATAGAGCATATATTTGGCTATTTAGAGTACCATTGCTCATGCATGCCTATCAGTTTCAGTAGAACTTTTGAGCGTACAAGAGATATAAGGTCACATTTCACATTATGTCAGTGAAGGCTCCAGAAAGCTTTACAAAGCTGAAGAGTTTGACCAGGACAGAACTGTTCACTTTGAGGCCGTGTTTCTTTTTATCCTCCACTTCAGGGCGATTTGACACATTTAACATTTTTTTTTAGATTTATTTCTTTCAGGTTATACAGATATTTATCTTATTAAGTTTCTCTGGGTAAATTTAAATAGAACTTTTTTTTTTTTTCAGCGAAGATGAGTTCAATGTTTTTGTAAGTTAGAGGCCAGTCAGCCAGAGCCAGAGCCTTGCCAGTAGTACCCCTCAACCCTGGCTTTCAAAACAGTTGTTATTCCAGTAATGTCTCTCTCTCTTAAGCTGCAGCTGCCAACTCTGTTCAAATGTGCGGTGGTTTTCTGCAGTGGGCAAAGAGCCACCAAGACTGAAGCTGGATACATGGAACTCATTTCATGTCCAAATGCTGATTCTTTCAACCATAACTCTCTGTAGGTAATAAATGGTAAAATCATGCCACAAAATATCTTTTTTTGGAGGGAGAATTGGGAATATAAAAGAAAATGTACAGCCCCAAAACAGCAAATTTATGTTTTACTAGTCTAAGGAGGAAAAGGTTCTCCCCGCAACATCCAACAAATGCTTTTTTCTTTTTTTTTTTTTTGATTGCTCTTTTCTTAGATGAATTCTAAACAGCTATTTGTGAGGAAACTACTTTTATTCCAAACAAGGATTCATCCGTCTGCTTCTGCAAGGATTAATTCTACACCAAAAGGGAAAACAAAACCTACCCACATTATTCCTGTCTACATGGAATCTGCAATAATGAAAAGAAAGCACCTCAGCCATTTGCCATTGGGTGTCTGGTAGGCTTCTGTTTTCTTCTTACTGACTAGCTCCTTAAGGAGCTCCTTAAGGAGAGCAAATCACACTTCGCTTGGGAAGATCTCTGCATACTGCAGAGTTCATAAGCAAGAGGCATGACCCCTTCAAAAACTACCCAGTGCTTCAGTAAGGAGTCATGACAAAATCTGCTGGTGGAAGTCTAGTCATTAGAATAATATGCTTTTATTATCCGTTCCACTTACTCCACTGTCATCAACAAGGCTGAATAGATGAAACTAGTGGGATGATTTAATTTTGTGTACATTATGATAGGTAAGCCTACTACCTACCTATTGCATACTAGCAAATATACAGAAAAGCAAGCTTTCCCTGGGCTCTCCTCTACAGGCTCATATCTATTTATATAATACATGTTTATACGCTATATTTAAATTTGAAAGTGGAAAACAAAACTCTTTCTGGCAGACCTTTATTCAAAATAGCCATATGAGTGTTAAAAAAATAAATTATTAAGCCAGAGTAGTTTATACACTGTCAGGTTATCAGTGGCAGATTGACATGCCAAAGTGACCACAGTGCCCTGGGAGAGCTAGCTGACCAATATTTTTTTTTTTTTTTTCTGTACCATTACAAATGGCTGAGCAAAGAAATTTCAAAGAAATCTGCGTTACACAGGCAGATTTTTAACTGACCATCCCACAGTATACTCATCCCCAGGTTACAGGGACAGGTATATTCAAGAATAATGCTTATGTTTCAAATGTCTAGTTCCCCTTTAAGATAAGAAATCACCACCAAACAATCTTCCCAATGCTCATTTCTGGGATATCTGCTTCTTCTATACCACACTGGAAGAGGGGCAATATTAGAACAATAGAAAAGGATTGACTACAACAATAGAAAAGAACTAAGCGTAAAATTTAAGATCACCACAGACATTGCAATATAAGTTTCACCACTCAAATATTTCAACATGAGCACTTTCGTCTGCACCAATCCTAAAACCTGATATGGTTTTCCTTTTATTCCTTCTACAATAAATTTATAAAACTCAGTGCTCTGCCTTGTAGAGCTTACTGAGTGAGCTTTGAATGAGCTGGTTGAGATGTGAGAACTGGTAAAGTTGCATTAACTTTGTGCTCTTCCAAGCTTGTATGCAATTCTTCCCAGCAGAGTTAATTAGCTTAGGCACCCAACCAGCAATTTCACAGCAAACTAACCCAATTATCTCTGCATGATACGACATTGTGTCATGTCTGAGCTCAGAATATGTCTGTCTACATATGGGAAAAATTAACTACAGGTTGTACTATTTAAAATAGCAATGGTCCCTTCAAGGAGAGTTTCTTCTGCCCTGTATATTATGAATATATGAACTAATAATCATATACGGAATATCTTGCTATATTTTCAATTCTGTTGCAACAATCTCTTTTAAAACAAAACTAGCATACATAAAGGACATGAGAAATGCAGGGTTCTCACTTTGAGAAGGTCATATAAAATAAAATGTTTTTGACATCTAGGTCAGCATATCTATCAAATTTGTCATGGTTGAGTATCTGTAGTAACTTGATAACAAGCTAGTTCCAGTTTAAGAGGAACAGTGCAGATTTTCTCCCTGCATGGAAATGTTGATGAACTACCTGTTGCTCCTGAGAGACTCAGAACCTGAAGGGCAACTTCTGACAACATGCTTTTGCTGACAGCATGGTATTTCTATGACCTGTTTTGCTACGTTACCTCAACTTCAAAACTTACCCTCAGCATTGCCAAGAAGTGTGGAAGCACTTCTCTTCCTATTTTTCAGTGAGAAAAGCCTTACCCAATGCTATTCTCAAGAAATCTGTGGTGGATTTGAGACCTCATCTTGGGTCTTCAGAATGTTAAGGTGGTTCATTAACCAGCTTCCTTCTGCAAGTTGCAAGAGTTATATAGCTTTATCTAGCACAACACAAAGGAACAAATGAAGTATAAAGCATGAGAGGGAGAACACCATTTTCTGTAAGTAGTTGAGTACATGTTATTACAATGATAATAAGCATATCCTGGGCAGAGCACATAGTTGTTATCTATTATATACTCAGGAAGCACAGTTAAGTGACCATTTAATTTATTTGTTCAAGTTATTTTTCACACTTGGGATATAAAAACCAAGACCTCCAATGTTAAAAAACAAAAACAAAAACACAAAAAACGGTCAATAAATGATTTTCTTATTCCTGACTTTTGGTTAAGCAGTGACAAATCAGTCCTTTGAAAAGTTACTACTTTGACTCTACCCACTGTAAATATTTAGACATTTCTTTATCAAATTATTAGTTCTTGTTTTTTTTGTAACAAAAACAAGAACAAGAATAGGAAGAATAGAGCATGATTTTCAACGAAAACCTCTCTCAACTTTTATGGGAAAACAACTCTATCCACATAGTCTATGTAACATTAAGAAATTTGAAAACACTGAAGCCTGGCATCATTCCAAAAATCTTTAAATTTGAAGCAAAACCAGAACCAGTAGTATAAGCCATATACAGCCTTTTATTTTTTATGTTGTCTAAAATAATGACTATCATTTTAGAATAATGCTTAATAATACACTCTTCCATTTACAGACTGCTCTTGTTTCAAAGATACCTGGAGAAATACATTTAGTGTACCAGACTGTTATGTTTCTTTTCATACAAAATAATTACCCTCTTGCTGGGACTTACCCTCTAGATTTCTTTCAGCAGTGTGTCACTGTTAGGGTCAATGACAGCACGACTGTTTCAGCACATTTTAAAGACAGTGTAGTCAACAAAGATGTCCCTCTCTGAGGGCATGTTGTGCTTTGTTCCCTAGCTATACCCACAGACATTACAATGTCAGCTTTACACTGATTGGTGACAAATTTTGCCTTTCATTCCTTTGGAAATTCAATTCCCCTGTAAAATCTGAAATTGGATACCGCATGACGCATTGAACACGCAGTCTTAGATCTTTCATTTCAGCCTCTACAATTTCTGGCTCCTGTTCCTCCTCACAGAGTTTGATATCAAAACAGAAATAATTATAACTGAGGTTCTCCAGCGTTATAGCACACTCATAGCCACATGTATTTCCTTGACAGATTTTCTCTAATAAATCAAGACAGTGGAGCTTGTCCCCGGAGTTGCCCTCAGAGTGCCATACAGCCATATAATGCTTTCTTCAACTTCCCATACCGCTTGCACAGTCAGCTGTAGAATATCCGCTTACATTTAGAATAACCTCAGCTCCCTGCCCCATTTGGTGTACTCTGGAGTGAAATATACAATCTAGGGCACTATGGTGCTTAATTTGCTCTCTAGACTAATGAAAAACTTTGTTTATTTTTATATTTGCTGGATGAGTAGCCTCACCTCTGCCTGACAAAGTGCTTGAGCTGGCCACACCTTTGACTTGACCCCTTGGGGTCATTTTTTCACTCTAAACAGTTTCCTTACAAGAGGACAGCATTTGTTCTTATTCTCACATGCACAAACCAGGAGACATAGATAAGGGAAATAATGCCCTTTCACTGTGCAGTGCTGTGAAGGATTCATCTGCACTGTGGGCAATGCCAAGCCCCCAAGTTTGGACAGACTTGATATAAAAAATGTTAAATGAACTGACCAACCAGCTGAAACAGAAGACTTTAATCTTTAGTTCAGCTTTCTTTTTGTGCTCGATCTCCTTTTTATAACAGATAATAACACTTGCATGGATATAGCTTCCTTAGAACGACAGTATTATGAACTCAATGGTATTTAAGCAATAGATTATAACTGGCCTCATAAAGGATCACAAGTGTATCTCTTCTGTCAGCTTGTGCCATTTAGAACCTCTAACCATGGATCATTGATATAACAGATTATTATGGTCCATTGTGTCAGTTCATCTGCTGGGATCTGTGCACTATAAGCATGACAGATTTCCTCTACAGCAATTATGGTCTATTGTGACAATAGGATTTAATGAATATAAACAACAAACCACATAATCTGTTATTACAGCACACAGTCATGCACCCAGATGGGAATTAAGTTCCTAGACATTGCCAGTTGCATTTTTAAAAACTGACAATTTCAGCCTTGTGCTATCAGATGCAATGCTCTAGTTTAGAGCATGTATTTATTTCAGCCCTGGCTGGTGAAAGGTCTTCAGAATTTAAAGTCCAGTACTGCAAATGTTCCATTATTTCATTTTTTTCCTGAGTAAACATTATCTTCTAGATTTTTTGATACTTTTTCACTGTAGAACTAATGATGTTATTAACATTTCAGTACTAGCACCACAGATGAAACACACAAATGCAATAAAATTGGTCACAGAAATTAATGAAACATAGCAGAAAAATCCTGTATAGTTCCCAAAGACAAATATTTATGCCCATATTAAATTTTTACAAATGATGGGCAAAGTGTTCAGCTGGTCCAAATCAGTGAAATTCCAATGACTGGAGTTTTGCGGGTTGATGCAGCTGAAGGCCTGACTTACAGGCCTAGAAATTTATTTGTGATGTGTAGCCTACAAAAGTTTGCATTTTTTTTCCAGTCAGTTTTAAAAATTGGGTTTGAATACAGGAGTTTTCAGCTTTTCAAGATGACCTGTGAACCTGAGTACATCACAGTTTGCAATTATAGTGTCCATTCAGATGCATGTATAGATGGGCACTACTGGAATGATACCACTCAGGTAACTGAAAATTTATCATTAAGAACATAATAATGAGAACTACGTGTAGGTAAGCTATATAAATGCAATTATGAATCATCACAACAATTATTATTTGCTTTTGAGAAAAAATTTCCAAGGAAATATGCTTCTGCACATCTCCCATATCACGAGGGCAAAAAATTCTTACTCTTACCTAGCATGCGAACACATTTGGCATTCTGGTCAGGATTATCAAATGAGATTTCTCCGCACCTCTGAAAAGAAAAGAAATAATATATTTAGTTAAAGACTTTGCAGGAATGTCTCTGTCTTTGCCTTCTGCTGCCTCTGCTTGGCACTACAGATGCGCAAAGACACCTTGTTAATAATGTCATATCCAAATTATTTTCAAGTAGCTGAAATATTTTTGGAAGAATGGACAGTCCAACACATTGATAATGTATAAGGATAGGTAAGTATAAAATTTTCAATGATGCGTTGCTCAGTATTTGCCAAGAGAAAAAAACTTAAGCTAGCACATATTACCTTCTTTCTCCATGGCTGAAGCTCATCCATGGTACTATTTGTAAGCATCAGACCCAATTTTACAGGTGGCCTCACCTCTCACTGATGAAAATTATGACCCTTTCCAGCATATTCAATTCTTATCTGGCTGCACCTTAAACAAGATTGTTGAAATGGTCCAATTAAAAAATAACAACAACAAAAAGGTGGGGGATTTTTCTGAAGGTTTAAAAAAATGCAGTAATTTCACAGCTGCGATTCAGAACATCATCTTGCAAAAAGCTGAACTGGTATATGAATGAGGGGAGCAATTGCTGGTCACAGATGAGGGATAAGAACAGGCAGACCAGGACGGTCAATCACCTGTACCTCAGATCTGCCACTGACAGCACAGAAACATGAAACCACAGCCTGTAAGTGTATGAACGATTAAGCTTAGCATTTCATGCCATACTGCTGCTGTGGTTGACCTGATCAGTTCATCTGATTCTGGTTGATTTGATTTATGTTCCAGTGTCCATTCTGTATTTCCTCCTCTCAGAGAGCAGGAATAAAAGCCACACTGATTCAGCCATTTGTACTTCTGTAAAATGAACTTTTTTTAAAAAACAATCTCTAAAAAGTTATTAAACAAAGCAGTTGTTTCATACTGAATTTGAGCTCCACATATCACTTATGAATAACAACTTTTTTTTTTTTTTTTTTTGTAATGTGCAATTATCTTACGGCTCTATGCTAGTGTTCTGTTAATTAAAAATAATATTCACTTGTTCAGATATATTATCACAGTTAATTTCCCTGTTCATACCTTGTGTAAGAACATCATTAGAGCAAGAATCAGAGTACAATAACACTTGTTTTTTTTTCAAGGACAAAAGACAATTTTGGGGTCCTTTATGTAGACAGACAAGTGGGTCTTATCACCTCCTATTAAAGTCAGTGCTTCTGTAGTGGTTGACTCAGGCACTACCAAAAAGATCCAAATTTTTATCACAACGTTCAAAGCGTGTGACAGTGGTTAAAGACAGCCTCATATTTTATATGTAAAGGTGATCCATACTTGCTTATCTATATATATTTCATGCTTTTAGTGTCTATGACCAAAAGAGAACATAAACTCAGTGATGCAAGTTTGTCAAACAGCTGAGAACTGTCCATTTTTCCTCCTTTACCTCTCTCACGTATTTTCCTTTCTCTTTTACAGCATCTCCAGCTTTCTCTCTTTTGTAAGATGAAACGGTTAGTACCATCTTTTCTAGGCGGGTATAAAATAAGGTGATATTTACAACAAATACTTAGAACGAATTAGAAAAATAAATTTAAAAATGCTACAGCGCTTCAAAGGAGATGAAAAACAGCAACAAGATTGTAACTGAACAAAATGTTTGAAAGTCACTGTTTTTAAAAGAGCCTTTGCCTCCCTCCCTCTGAAATAAACACAAACAAACAAACAAAAGCCCACCTCCCACACAGAGCCTCCTCTGTACAGCTCAGTATATCTATAAAGAGCAATGCCGAGGCAAGAGACATGCCTATGTTAACCTGCCTGGATGGGAGCACGTACTACTGAAAGACTGCAAAACAGAAACAGCATCAGCATCTCAAACTTAATCCTATGAATGCTCTTATACCAGCTCCCTCTCAGGAGACAGAAAAATTTGCTTTTTGTTCTTCAGGAAAGTGAGTTAAGATACGGACTGTCTTTCACAGAAACCTTCCAGCTTCTTTTTCAAAACCATGGGGATATTTAGAGAAACACAGATGTAAGAAGGCACTTCAGAATTCACCTCCTCCCTCCACCCTGAAGTTAAGCTGGTCTTTGAAAGCTCCTGGTTGTTTTCCATTTAGGCTCTCACACATATTGCATGTTCCAGACATATTTATATAAACACCACTTTTCAGACTGGCAAATTGTGTCTTATAATATCTAAGAATATTTACCAGTCCTAGTATTATGAAACTGGGGAAACAGCTAATGTTCCATCGAGTCCACTAACATCCCACGGGATCCATTATGAGGATGGATGAACTTTGAAAAGTTTGGAAGTAAGATTCAGATAACTGTATACAAGTTCAGAGACTTATCTGAATTCTTTTAACCCCTGAAACCCACAAAACTGGATGAAAATTGTGCTAGAACAGTCAGCCTATTTCAGGAGACTTTTCACTACTAATGCTGTGGCTGGAAATGTCATGAGCAAAAGATACAGCAGCAATTTTATTTCTGATGCCAGTAAAAGCTCATAGGTACACAAAAATGGGATGAAAAATAAGCTGTTACCAAATTGCTCAAGCATCTAAAAAAGGATTGCAATGGAGCCTGGATGTGTAAAGTGGCACAGAACTGTAGCAGGGACTCATTTTTGCTCATTCCACAAAAATAGTCATTTGGGCATTTTCACTGTTAGCAAATACTTTCCATGAACAAAAAGTAAGGAAGGACTTCAAGATTTAATCTTTAGGATTAGACTGACACTTATCTGCCACCGCTACAAATGCCTGCCAAGGTGGGCTAAGTTTCTCCTCCCCTTTTCCTGGCCCAGCTTATTTCCCTTCCCAGGTTGGGTCCATTCCACTTGCCTGTACGATGGGGATGGTAGTGAGAGCTGGGGCCAAGACCTGTCCATTTCCAAGGCGGGAAGATTATACTAGCCCCAAAGCAGCTGCTTACTCTCTCCTGAAAGTTTCTAAGTTGGCTCCAGGGGCAACAGTGGATCCCTCAGAGAGCAGGAGCGGAAATTTGGTATCAGATGCAGGTTATTTTACTTTTTAATTTCAACCAGTCGGTAAGCGCGGAAGAGAGGAAGAGCAGCCCTGGATATATCTGCTACACATCTGCAAACCCACTGCACATGTGCAGATCACACGTACACATACGTCTGTTGGGAAAGTTGAGAAAGAAATGTAACATGCCTTCTCAAAACTAGCTAAACAGCTTCTGAATGGTGTTGCTTATAAGCAGCGCTTTCAGTATTCATACAAATCAGGTCTGGAAGAAGATGTAAGCTTCTGTTCCCAGTTCAGGGAGGAAAGAGTATTGGTGGTGTGCTGTAAAGACTGAACATATTATTCAGTTAGGAAGAGCAATGAGTTCAAACAGGAGAACTGGCTCTGAACTTCACTTCTTGAAATCTATGACAGGGAGGGATCCATAGTCCAAGCTTATATTTGAATCCCACTGAAGTTACAAGATTGCACCAGATCATACTCTTGGATCTAAATGATCCCTAAGTTAAGGATGTTTTAAATAGTAGTTTGGGCTTCATGGTACCTCCTTGCTGGGAAAAAAAGCTGCCCTCAACTCTTGCTATACTTAGTCCTGAGACGCTGGGCAACACATAGATGGGTTTACAGTGGCAGCTCTTCTGAAGATAATATCATCAGATTTCACCTCCTCTGAAGTGCGATGATATATACCTGTGCCAGAGAAGATTTATTGTTGAAAATATTAACTCACAGCTGTGAGTGGTCAGACTTAAGATGGGGTAGGTAAATACAAGTAAAATTAGCTTCTCCAAATCTTTGTTATTCCTTTGCATCTCTTGAATATCTGAATTCTGGATTAGGCTGCTCCTTTTTTTTTTTTTTTCCCTCTTTCAGGAACAGAATAAAGTACAGTCATTCTCAGTTAATAGTATTTTCAATAATAAAGATGTATTTCCACATAGAACTGCAGCCTGCAATTCATTATGTCATTATGCATGTGAGAAAATATTTGTGCTTAGATAAGAAAGTAAATTAATAAATTTTGTATTCCCAACTCCCTTTTCTGCAATCAGACACATGCCATGAGTCTCTACCTGTTGCACAAGCTAAAATGTGGTAAACCAGGTTTACAAGTCCCTCATGGAAAACGAGACAGAATTAAGAGCAGCTGAAAATGGGGTTTAGAAAAAGAAAGAAAAAAAGAAGACAGTTGCAGTTTGAGAACAGAGATAAAGGGACATGATATTTGAAAGGAACATGAAATGAACTCCGGTCCTTTGATGAAATAAGTAAGTTGGAAGGCCTAAAGTGGGGCCTGGTAGGCTGTGAGGACCCACCACAACCAGTCGGAAGAGAAGCACTAGGTTACACAGGCACAAGACTCCCTTGCGAAGGGCACTCTCAGGCAAGACGACCTGTTTACAGGATTCTGTGGAGTACACAGGAATACAGGAGCACCTCTGCAAGAGCCCTATGCCAAAACAGCAGAACTGCTGAAAAGCAGGGCCCAACTGGCAAAAGAAAAGTTCATAGAGCTGATTGAAAATCTGCTCTAGACAGCTGTACTAATGCAGTCATGTATCTCATATTACTTCAGTGGTATTTAGGTGATCCTTCATAGGCTGCATTTCCATTTCCAGCATGCCTGGGGGTCACATCACCTGCATTTGAGTACTTAGATATGTATCAGTAAGCAATGTATACATACCCCCAACAGCATATGCCCTTGGTTTCTTTTTATTGTGGAGAAAACATTATCTACTAAAACGCCTTTTTGAAGTTCATTATATTCAAATTCTATGTGTGTGATAAATTAAAGCATTATATGTTTTAAGAAGAGAGATGCATACCAAGTAATAGCAATAAATAGATAGTGCTATATTCTTACGTATGACAAAATTCAGCAAGTAAACATCTGAATTCTTTTCTTATTAAAACTCCAATATGTGGCACGTTCATTTTCTACTCATTAAATGCATTTAATTAATATTTATATATTTAAGTAATTGCGGAGTATTTAAAATATGTAGTAAGACTTTTTTTGGCATGAAATTTGAACATGAACAATTTTGACCTTTTTAAACCACAGACAAGCAAGTTTTGAAAAGCTGGCTTACACAGATAAAAGGTTATGCAAGTAAGAACAATATTTATAGCTTTTTTCATTCTGTTCTGTTTTCTGCAGTGCATATTGAGTGTGATGTGCCACACACATGTCTCTTCCAACATTGTAGTAACTGGTGAGGTACTTACTGCAGATGATCAGACAGATATCACAGTATCCAATGGCTATTTTTCTTTTTGAAATAGGTGACATTGATTATTATATATCAACATAATATATACAGGAGATACACTAATTGGACACTGATTTCTTTTCACACAGGCAAGACTATCCAGTTAATTTCTTCCTTTGGATCAACGTTAAGGTAGTTCATTTTGCTTTTACCAGTAGGAGAAGGAAGCAAACTGTACATAACAACATTTTTCATTTTTTGGTAAAGGATTATTGTTTCCTTTTTTTTTTTTATGGTACTGCACTTAATTTATCATTCCTATTGAAATCAGAATTAAAAGATACATTCTCAAAATCACCCGATTTATAGAACTTAAGGCAGAGCAAACAGCTTCTGTATTTCTATGAAAATAGATGTGGGTGATTTCAGAGGCAGAAGGTGTTACTTTTATTTATATTCCTGTTTTCCTATTACATTCGTTTCCCTATCACCTTTAAAAAGTACTTGAATACAGTCATCTAGTATGTAAGAACATTACTGCAATATTAATGTTTTATAGATGTAAAGTCTGTGAAAAGCAACATCTCAACAATCTTTCACGCAAACGACTGATCACTTCCATAAATGATGGAAAACGAGGGCAATCTTTACTACGACATGAGGCTGCCCGGGAAGAGACATAAGGCAGATTCCTTCTGAATATCAGAGTGTAGCAATTGCAGGAACAAGGCTCCAATGCCATGTTAAACCTGAGAGATTTCCATTTCAGTGTCCCTCTCTCTAACAAAAACGGAGGAGAGTCCAGGAACCACTAGGGCAGACGGACACAAGGAGTCATATCCTGCCTAAACCTTTGTAATTGTCACCTCCCCCAAAATGAGAGCCTTACTACACTCTCTTTTAGAGATCAAACAAACAGCTGAGTAACAGAAGGGAATCCTCTCTTAGTCCTCTGCATACTCTTGAAACGTACGTAAATGTTAAATACTCTGAGTTTTGCTGAATCCTTAACCTTGCCAGTATCAACGTTTTCTGCAATGATGATGGCTTTTATCAAGGCCATTGTTTTTACTTGCTTAGAGAGAAAATCTTTTCTCCGAATGATACCTTATTTTATATTTAACTCACACCCATGTTCAGACAATTTTCTGTGAAGTAATTAATTGCAAAAAGCTCACCCTATTCATGTGACCTTGAATTTCCATCTCTGAATTCTTTAGTGATTTTATTTAGCCTTTCTTATATGAAAATATACTTATTATGAAACAACTATTATTTCACATTCCTATTGGTATACCGAGAGAATTTTTTAGTCAATAAAATTGCTTCATAAAAATTTTGACTGTTTACATACTACATGCATTACATGGGACTTTTTAACAGTTTCCAGAATGATTAGAGATAGATCATATCTTACACTTAACTATAGTATGAGACTAAACTTTATACCTGCTAAAAGTAACTAAAACTAAACTAAACATTTATACCTACATTTGCCAAGTTTTATCTTAATGGCTAAGCTGTAAAAGCACACACAAGAGGTGTGCTAAATTGAGCTCCAAAAGGAACACTTATCTTGAACTGACATGTACTGTATGCAACCTTTACCTCCCGTATCTTCAGAGAGTAATGCCCATCCATTTAGAAAGGCGGTGTAATCACTGCCTGCTAACAACTGTCTTTCAAATAGCATTAGCAGACAGAATACTACCCTTGCTGCTCATAAGACTGTTACAAAGTACTTATAGCTGTATTATTTTGCAGCCATACCATATTTCATGGGTAGGGTTTCCAGCTTCCCTATTTTGCATCAAAATCGAGGAGTTAAAATGAAAAGCCAGGATCTATTAGCATCTAGGCAAGCTGCTTCAGAGTAAAATTGCTTGGCCTGGGCAAATTTGTTCTGGGAGATATTCCTTCTCCCAGTGAAAAGAGAAGGTTTCACTTGGATGCAGGAAGTTAAACACATTGCCCAAATAGCCTCTCAAACTCTGCCAGTGTCACTCCCCAGCAGCATCTTGGCAATGCATTTTACTCTGGAATTCACTTACTGCAGACCCTTCGCTACTCCAAACAGAAGACACAGCAAAATGAGTAATTACAGTAACCGGCACAAGGATTCCCACGCAACCACTGCTGCCAGTAGTCAGCAACTTGTCTGCAGACCGGATAGCCCCGGGTGAACCTTTAGGCACTTTGTTCTCTCACTCTGGTTAGGAGTGGTTCAAAACGGATTAACGTTGCTGGAAAATGGATATAGAAGTTTAACTGCTTGTTCTTCTTCAGTTAAGGAAAAAAGTTTGTGACTTCATTAGATAGGTAGCAGTAAAACTGATCCCCCCTGAAAATCTGCCAGTGTTTCAATATGGGCCCCCTGTTTTTAAATATTTGTAACATGGGCAATGGAAGCCAAATCTAGGACTATTAAGCAATAATAATGTTGGGGTTTAGTAAGCAGTAAGTCACAGGCAAGTGTGCATTAGCAGGGGAGGCACAACTTGGGAGACTTGTTCTAAAGCGGTGCCAGCATTCAAGATATGGTAAAGAGCACACTAATTTTTTACCCTCATGGGATGAATTTGTTAATCTTCAAGTTTATATTTTGAAGAATGTAGAACATCTGCAAGTTACGTAATGCATCCTCCCACCACAAAAACAGATCTAAGTGGGAGGGGGATGCGATGCAAAATATCAATACTAGGGAAAAGGCAAATTCATTGTTTTTATTTATTATTGCTCTGATGTGAAACATCAAAGTCCTCTGTCTTTAAACATTTTCTGGACCACATAATTATCTTTCCTCCTCCTCCGAGTTGTGAGGGTGGGCTGTTCTCCCAGCTGCTTTTTATGGCTATTGCCATTTTAATTCCCACTTTCTACTGTAATAACTAATGGGGGGAATATACAGGATTAATTTGTGAAAAATTAGGACTCCACTTAAGCCACATGTATTTCTCATATATTTACCACTGATTTATTGCATCAAAGGACAGGTCAAAGCCTCAGAAGTGCTAACTCTACTTTGCAAGCAGCAAACTGGAAGTCTGAGAGAGACTGAACTACCTAGAGATTGACCTTGGACTTTTCAGAGCACTGTGGGATAAATTTTGGCATTCACTTTTTGCATGCGTCCACCTAGACTGTATACTTTGCACACAAAAGCACAGTCTCACGAATGACACGTAGAAGACTGAATGCTAACACAGGCATCAGGTTTCTCCTACCTAGTGTATGAGTTAGACTAACTTCCAGACCACTTTGTGCATGGTACCTAGTGCTGGTGGCCTGTCTGCTTCTCTAGTGTTAGGTTTGCACAAATGTTGAACACTTGGAAAGAACATCTTCTGCATTAAAAGGAAGTGTCACTGGTATAAACCAAAATTTTTGGCAACTTTCTAAGTGACATTAATAATTTATCTGGAGTGATCAAAATGTCTGTTATTAACTTATTTTCAGAAAATATTTATATACTATTGCAATAAGCACTTTACAGTGTAGTATTTTGGAGCAATGCTAAAAAGATGAATTTCTCCCTGAAATTAATTCCCAGAGGTATTTTTTTTTTTTTTTGGGGTTTTTTTTTTTTTTTTTTTTTTACTTTTGCATGTGTGAGAGCACCAGTTCACAACAGGTGTTTGGTTGGCAAGTGCTGTAAAAAGCTTCTCTCACTCTCTCCTCTCAGCACAGATTCTTGATATACTCCCTCTGTCTCAAGACTACCATTATGTCTGATTTTGAGAAGTTAAGAGAGGAAGAAAAAAATCCTGCAAATGTTGCTTTTACTTGCAGTAAAATTCGTCATAGCAGGTTACATGAAGAATGAATGGTCCAGATCTAGACCTTCTTTCTTCTCTTATAGGCCCAACGCACAAATGATATGAATCTTGATTCCACATGCAAAAATTATAAAAGCATTTCATTCTGAAGAGGCTTATTTTAGACTAAAGAAGTAACTGGAATAAACAACAGCAAAAAGGCTCCATGAGAACACAATGGCCCCAGTTCAAGGGCTTTCTTGAGCTGCCTATATCTGGTTTAAGAGAAAATAAAGCCATTATAGTTTCATAGCTGTCTGCAATTCTCATAACCCTGTTTTGCAAACAGGTATTCATACGAGTATATAATGAGATTAGAAAGTTCACTTCCATGTGTAACTCAAATAAGATACTGAATGTATCAGGAGGAAAAATACCTCTTATGTCACCCTGCTGCAACTGCTTCACCTGCCACACTTTGTCTTCCTAAGTTTTCATCACAAAGTGACATGAAACCATTTTGGACTTGGATATAGAGAAGTATATTTTTTGCTGCAGGAAAAAAGTCTTGTACCTCACACTTTAAACAACTACCACATAGAGTAAAAGCACTGTTTAAGAAAGGTAGGGCTTACTGAAAAGAAGGATACAATTTTTTAAAATACCTCCGTATTAAATCAGTATTCTTTATAATACTATTAAACACAAGAAAAAAAGGAAATAAGCACCGTTCTATCATGTATTACTAAGAAAATAAAACATGTGCTCTTTATGGGAACTAAATGAAGGTTAGCAAAGGACTTAACCGAATATCATTGCCTTGCTTAGTCTGGATTTATCTTCTGACAAAAATTTCCCTCGCAGGGACATGTCCTCCTGCTGTACCTAGTAAACCTCAAGCTTTCTGCAGAAACAGCAAGGCTATGCCTCCTGTTACTCTCTATTCAACCAGCTACTGCTTTTCTGGGGAGATATGAGAAGTGTACCTCATTTGTAGAAAAAAATTGCTAACTTCTTGCTGTCATGGAAATAATCTCGCATTGCCGTTTGGCCTGGTGTTGCTCTTATCTTTCAATGTTAGCTGCCAAAGTCAACACAGTGAATATTTTTATAGCGCAGTCTCTATCTCCTGTACAAAACCAGATAATGTCTTTGATTTTTAGTGTTAACCAATTTGACTGTGATTGATTGACATGCATAGTATCATTTCTATTTAGTGTCTTTAAACAACCTGGCCAATACGCATTTGAATGTGCTGCAGTAGGCATCTGACATAATGTGACTAATAGTTACCATGTATAGTCTGTTCTTTATCTGGTTCCTCAAGGAGAAAAGTGTGTATACAATGTAGCATTTTCTTTTCAAATGATTTGATTTTTGGATGTGTTTGTTTTTGTCTTGTGCTTCTTAAGCGTGTCTGTTTTACTATATTTTTATATTAATGAAGATGGGATTGAAAATAGCTCCCAAGATCTGTTTGTTTTCCAAATTTTCCTGAATTCTCAGGTTTCCTATGACAGGTTTCAGGAAAAAAATCCTTCCCTCCATATTTCCTGAAAATTGTGGAAATGCTGAGTGTTTTAGGCAACTATTTTTTAATATATATTACAATATTATACATATTTTGGTAGGACATGCATTCTATAGTACTTCAGAACAGTTAACTTTGACATCAGACTTACACGAATGGTGCACTTTTGTAATCTCACATGAGAAAATCAACTTCACCTTTTGAATTTTGCAGAGGAAGAGCAATGGACACTTGGAGCCCACCTGATTATTGAGAAAGCCCAGATGCCTCATTTTTAATTAGCTAGTTAGGCGGACCAAACTAATTCCATAAGCATTAACATCGACGTACCTCTGGACCTAAAATCAGTGTTAATCCTGAACATCAGAGGCTCAGGTTGCACGACAGAAGGAATATTCTTCCCATTGCCACCATGCGGCAACACAGTTGTCAGAGTAGCAGAAGTGAAGCAGGGAATGGAGCAGCCTCTCGTCTCCACATGAGATGTGGGCTGTAACATTTGGTTATAAGGCGACCTGTCATGGTCAACCAGGCCAGCATGGCCCTTCAGACACCTCTAAGCTCATAGCATTTTTAGAGTGCAATTTAAAGGGCTGTTTTTAATGCTGCTTTGGCCATAGTTGTTAAGACTACTCGGCCAGCGGGGAAGAATGCAATGTGAATTGTACAGTACAGTTGTGAGGCTCAAAATAACTAGAGCAAAATTTATGGGCTTTTGGACAGTGAACGGAACTCTTCCTCCAAAACTACAGTTAAATTCTGTTAGATAACAGAATTCTGATTCTGTTAGATTTGATGAAGCAGTGGGGAAAATAAAATTCTTTTTTTTATTTTTGTTTTATAATCTAATGTAAATTTATATATAACAAAGTTTAGAATAACGCAAAAAAAGACATTTATAATCTGTAGCAATGATAGCTGTGTAAATTCTATTTTGTGGGAAGTAGGAGTTCATTTAAAAGATAGGTACTAGCTAGTGATTGAAGGAAAGTAGCAAAGCACTTTCCAGGTCAGAATATGAAAGCAGCTCTAGGAACAGTTCTCTTTGTCTTATGAGGTGTTAACTATTGTACTTCCACAGGCATTAACAATTTTACTTTCACGTTACATTAATTTTGCATCTGTAAAAATAACACTTGGTACTTATCCTTTTTTCAGAGAAGAGTCATGATTCCTTATACATTGCAATATATCTGAGCCACATGACTGTGCTAAATTTGTATTTATTACAAGGGGTACATCTATATTGCTTTAGAAAGAAAGAGAATGCCCAGTGATTTTTTTTGCAGCAATAATTAAAATTTTTCTCTAAAAATTTCTTAGTCTCCTCAAAAATTCCTTTGAAAGACAGTTTACGTAATACACAAAGAATGAAGTTACATCTCATTATCTGGGCTTTCTTACTTTATTTTAAAATGGAAAGGTTGTCCATTTTATGCTATATGACGCTAATTCGTAATCCAGGTGAAAAAAAAAAAAAACAAAAAAACTCTATTCTGTGCAAACAAGTTCTTCAGTAGAAATGTGCAGGGTTCCAATTAAAAAAGGCTTTGAAGTGCCTCCTGTTTATATGAAAATACCTGAAATTTGCATTTGGATCTAGACTCTTATGGCTCAGATATATCTCTATTTTCAATGCATGTCTAGTGTTTGGATGCTGGCAGCAGGATGCTGACATACTGACTGAAGTGATTGTAGCTGATCTCTCATGCCTAGGCACTGATACAAATAATGTAGTAAGTTTTTTAACAGTTCTTTCTCTTTGGAAAATATTTAGTGTGTCTGTGATTTTTTTTGTTCATTTCATTTTTATGTCAGTTTTTTTTTACAGTATTATTTAACACTACCTTTGAGGCAGGCCAAGTTTTACAACTAGATGCTCTACAGATGGGAAATGGAGGAAAGGACTGATTACACAAATTTGCTAAAGGTCACCAGCTTGCTTAAAGAATAGGGAGTAACACTGTACTTGCCTCCAATTCTGTGTATTATTTCTTACGTTAACAGTATGACTGCATTTATTTTGTTGAGTAATGGATGAGTAAATACAGGAACTAATCCTGCAAACTGATGAGCACTCTCACCTCATAAAATCAAGTGTGCAATTTAGATCAGAAATGCTGTAAAGATGACATTTTTAAAAGCCACCTCACTGACTGAGGGCTACGCTTATTAAGTCAGCCCTGTGCTTGCTGGCCATTTAATTTTTCCCCCACAGACCTGTACGTAAGTAACTTCAGCATGCACATATAATGCATTGATGATGCAAATCAGAAGCTCAGTTTGTCTTTGGTCTGCAGAGGATATAAAACCCTAGCTGGAAGAATACTCGCTCTTTAGCTAAAGCTGCATCCCCTCCTCCCTTTTCTGGAAGCCACTTGATCACCCACGGTGAATCAGCAGGCATCACACCCTGACGGCAGCAGGAACTGCAAGGAGAAGTCTGACTGTGAGGGCGACTATTGCCAGCTCTGCGTATTAGATGGACTCTTCTGTGTTTGGTATGGACACAGACCCCTTACGTGAGGGTAATAGTTTTTGCACAAAAATGTGAATGAGGATTTTTTTCAGCACTTTCCTTCCAAGGGGAAACAAAGAGGTGTTTACGCTAATGCAGTGTCTATTTGAGAATGATCAGATTTTGTTAAAAAAAACAAACAAACAAACAAAAAAAAACAGAAGTGAAACAAGACTGATTGTAGATTGTAATTTTAAAACCAATCATTAAGCCCAAAGTCCTTCAATTAAAAAAATCTGTAAGTATGACTAATCTAAGATGTATCTAAGGAAAGGATAATAAAAGTTTTCAGGCAGGTTTTCAATGTTTTTCTTGTTTTTAATATACTATTTCACAATTGACTGGGGCCTCATTTCTCAATATACTAGGAAACATCCATTGCGTATTAGATTATATAAATTTAAAAAAAAGCAAATGAATCCCCAACCAACCAACCAAACCTCACATTGCCAGAAATCTAACTCCTTTGGACAACATTCAGGATTCCCCATTTGTAGATTAATCATATGTCAGCCTTCAGCACGGGTCCTGAGAAAGCTCAACCTTACTGATTTGAAGAGCAGAAAGAGAGCCTTCTGTTCAACCTCTAACTCCTAAACCACCATCATTGAATACAAATACTTGCCTCTATTGTTTTGACCACATAAAAGTTAATTACCAGATTCCATTCATCACTGAATGTCCACCCAAAATCTCAAACAGCATGTGTAAGTGGAGTTCTTGACATTACCGTGACTACAAATAACTCATTTAAGGCTGTCTATTAAAATCTCCTAGATCTTAGCTGTTCGACTAGTACTGAACTCTTAGTGCTCAGTAACAACAGGGTCTCAAAATATGATGTGGGCCAGCCTGATTAGTATTTTCAGACACATTGTTTTTCTTTTTTGTTCCCCACAGATGTGCAGCTCTGTGAAGGAAAGAGCCTTCTTAAATCCACCTCCATCCCCAACACGGCAATCCAACGTTTCTTGACCATATATTTATTTTTCTCCAGGGACTATATAGAAGGAGTTAAAAAAGCTTATTATAATAACACAGAAACCTGGAAGAAGATTAAAAATGTGTCTTTCCTGTGGAAAGGATGTTAATCCAGTATCAAAAATTGTTTAGGCTATGATATCTTTGGAAGCCCACGGATGTCACCATACAATGGTGTGATAACTATGACAGGTCTGACTTCAACCAAACAAAGCTTAAATTCTGTGTCATGCTGGCTTATCCTTCACATGTTAGACCACACTAAAGCAGAGGATTTCAAAACAGTAAATTGCTATAATCCCAATGGGAAGTCAAGGATGGAGAATTTCCTGTCCTTTGATATTTAAAATCAGAAATGCTGATGTTTTCTTTCAGCTTACTTTATTGGTTTTGCATAATACTTGAAACAATACATAAAATAAATATTTTAAAATTTTGTTCCTGAACATTACCACAAAGCAAACACAAAAGGCCACAACCTTGTCAACTCTGTTGACCTTCGCCACAAGTGTCCAGGACATGAGTGTCCCCACCCACCAACCAACTGCGTAAAGGGTTACCATGGTATTTTTAAAGCTAACATCAGTAGTGTACAAGGAATACATTGGAAATACCCATAAAGATAATGGGGACAATATGTTGCTATGAATCGCAGTTTTCCAGCAAACTAACCAAAACCACAGATCAGTGTAAATTCAAGGCTTCTTTTATAACGAAGATTGATATTAAAAAGTTTTCAGCTGTCTGTGGCTAGACCGGGCACAGTGCAATAGTCACAAAGTTATAGGGCCTAAGCTTTTCCTGATTGTTTTTGGACATTTTGTCTAGCAAGAATTTTGAATCCTGGCAAAATGTATCTTAAGTCAAGTCTGGCACCTGAGGGACCTGAGAACAAATATCTGTTCTTTGGCAAAAAGAAATGATATATCTTACCTCACTTCCATCAGAGAAAACTAACAAAGAACACCATTAGTTCTCATACCAAAACACTGGTATCTTCAAAGGCTGCCTGAAAAGCTCTTTATCCCATAAAATGTCATGACAAAGCAGCTTTACTCCCAAAGCGCAGAGCAAATGAGTAAACCTTAGAAGAAACACTGCTTGCTGATGTGTCCACATAAATGGGCTATACTTGCAGACCCTTAAAATACCTTATATGTTGACCTCATTCAAATTAGAAAATGCTTAGCTATGTATTCAAACTCCTGCATTACACCTTACTCAAAATGAAACTATTAGATATATATTTTTTCCCAATATATAGGATGTACATGAAAAAGTACAAATACACATGTGAGCACAAGAACAAACTCCAGCCTCAGTTCATCAGTTCATAATGCACAACCATCCTTTTCCCATCGAGGAAAGCTTTGCTATGTATTATTCATTTTATATCGGCTTCTATGAGCTAATGTATAACCAGTGCTTACAGCAGAGACATTTTTATTAGGGAACTATTTCTACTGAAACATTTTAGCAAATTGTTTATTTTCTGAAATTTCAAGCTTCGATGTAAAGACTTTATCTATACTGCTAAACTGAAGTTATCAGGTACTGTTCTCTGGCAATGAGGCCAAGTGGCATAGAATAATTCACATTCATAATATTAAATTCTTTTAGTCTCTAAAACAGTTGCTGCAACCAAAACGCTGCTAGGTTCCTGGCAAGTGCAAACTCCTCAAACCATACCAGGAATTCTTTGGAAAAGTCCTAGTTTGCCCTGGCCAAAACTGCACCCAGGACTGCTCTAATGATTTAACGATATAGTTGACCAAATACCAGGAGTTTTTCCAGCACTGCTTAATTTATTAGTACGGGCACAGCCAAAGAGTGGGATATATCTCACCAAACTGTCAATGTCTCCATCTGAGCTGTTATTACAGTCTCCCTTTATTAGAGTCAGTGGCAGTTTTGTTTGTAATGTGTGCTGCAGGAGTCCATTTAAGGATGAAATGAAGCACCCCATGAGTATCCATTTCTCTCCACTAATTAAAAGCAGCCCTTAGTGATAAACTGGGTGAGACCAGTTCAACCTACAGATTATACTCCTGTGAATCAAATCAAACCCAATGGATTAGCACAATCCTCACAGCTACTAAAATAAAGAATGAATAAACGACGCCTATTTCAAACAGTTTCAAATGCTGCGAGTGCTTGTATCTAGAAGCCTGGCAAGAAAGCCAAGTTCTGAGCCTTCCTTTCCCTGTTCGCGACGTGAGGTTTGTCTAATTACCTTACAGAGGCGTTGTGCGGCCCACCTACATAATGTTTACAAAGCAGAGTTTGTAGAGCGCTGTGTAGCACATGAGAAACAGGGAGGCGAGCCAGGCACAGAGGTGGCGACAGCCCTGAAGATTCCTAGCTCTGGATTCCTAGGTTTTTGTTCATTCCTCTGGCAGCTTTTGCACTGAGACTACAGACATTTCAGTGGCTGAGCCTTGCACTTAATTAATTATTTTCTCAATATAAACTATAGCGAGGGCCCCTCTGTAGGACTACTGTTTACAGCTAGCTCACAAGTTGCTGCTGTTTGCTGCTGCATGTATGTCCTGGCACAGCTACTGCATTTGTACACAGAAACACTGGAGTGGATTTGCAAACTCAGTGCAGACTCTGGACACTTTTAGCTCCCAAGGAGATTGCTTTGGAAACGTGTGTGAAAATAGCACTATGTGGAGAAATAGTACATATCTGAATAGTAGCAAACCTTACTCATGACTATTATAGTGATATTTGCACACATGTGCACAGGAACTCACTGTGTACCCAAAGCTATTGGGGAAAGCCGTAGCATCTAGCATGAATGGGAACTGTTTACCGGGGCACAGTGTTGCCACTGTTACAGACAGCTGGGAGGAAGTCTTAAAGGGGCTTCGTGGTCCGCTGCCCGCACACTTCTGTCTGAAAGCTCTGAAAGAGGCCAGCAAGAAAAATCTATGCAGCAGCAAGCCCCGCTCTTCCCTAGGGAGGAGTGATTGCTGGGAGACAATATTCAGTTACCTTAAGATTCCCTCCAGAAAATGAATGAAAAATATCCGAGTTTAAAGTGCCATTTTACCTTCTTGGCTCAAATGCATTGAAAGAGGAAGAGCTGCAAAAAGCTGATCTTCAGCTTTTGAATCCCGAGAGCAGTCTTTGCACATCTCCTGTTTATGTCATTTGGCTGTATCAGTCTCAAAATAGGCTAGCCTGTGAGAACTGACATTGCTAGTGCCTGAGCACTTACAAAATACAATTAGGACAGGGACACAAGATGGACCCAAACCCCGTTTGAACGTGTGCAGTCCAGAAAACATGAACTCTTTCCCCCCATTTCATTGATACTCAAGTTACGCAGTCTTCCATGTTATTTCCTGTTACATATGCTATTTTGATAGGATTTCTATGCTTTAAAAGCAGTAAGCATGGATAGGGGAAACTAGATTTTTCCTAGAAAAAAGTTGAATGGTTCAGAAGCTACATCAACAGAATAAAGGAGGCCTTTTCAATCTGTCTGGGTCTGAGAAATTCATGCTGAAGTTCGTCACTGGTATTCAGGAGCAGTACAGCACTTACAGGCATTACAACCACAGAACTTTCTAGGACGTGCTCCTCTTCCAGGCTGTATAGATAGTGAGTGTGGAAACCACTGGTGGAGAAACAATTGCAACATCTAATAACATCTAATTGGGATTTTAACGGATGGTCTTGCAGGACTAGATAAAATCACCTTCAAAAAAGCCCTGCCTGTCTCACACTTCAGGCCCAGCCCAATTCTCAAACTAGATATTCCTTGTTTATGCTCCTCGGAGTTCTTTTATGCTCAGAACAGATTTAATATCTTGTCCAAAACCTTGCATGGTTGCCACTGTCACGAAAGGAGACAAAAAGACATTAGTGCCCCTTTTCTTTTCGTACAGCTTATGGTCAGTCCAGGATGCCAAAGACAGTTCAGCTACAGAAATTAATCCACTGTGAAGGAAGGAGTTCAAGTTAATTTGCAAGTGGGAGATAAAAATGTGCAACAGTTTGCCCTTCTGGTGCTCTCACCTGGGAGCGGAAAAGACTGGGGTTCTGTTTCCTGATTTGACATTAAATTAGTAAATATAATCAGTCTGGAGAACAAACACCACCAATCCTTTAGCATTTCTTTTCTTAAATTCATTTTCCAAATTGTGAGGATGGAGAACTCACTCTCACTCCTGACTTCTAGCCCAGCACAACTTCACTTTTATCAGGCAAAGAACAGCTTCAAGAGCGCCTATATCTATACTCCAAAGACCCTGATGGCTGGGAAAGTAGGCTAGCCTCTTCCATACACTGAATCACTGCTCTTAGCAGTAGGCAATCAGTACCGTATCATAGCATTAACTACAATAAAAAAGCAATGTTTTCACAATGTCTGTCACAATATATTCCAAAAAATGGTCATTTAACTTCTCAACAGAAATTGGGTCAACTAACAAGTAAAAGGGGTTGCACAGTGTGGTACGGGTAGAGGTGGATATGTACGCCTATGAAAAGGGTGATATTTAAGCACATTTTTATTATATATATAATCCATTATATACTATATTAATATGTACTACTTTTTCTATTTACTATATGGAAATAGTTTACATCTCAGTTTACATTACTGACTCCGTTTACATTAACAAAGAAAAAGCTGCTTGAAGAAAATCAGCCCTCTTTCTGCTATTATACTGAAATGTTTTGATTTTTTAAAATGTAAATCTGTACTCTAATGCACAACTGTTATATAGAAAAAAAAAGAGGGAAGACAGAAGTAGTGATTAGAACTATAGGCAGCATAGGCACATTAACAGCTAATTAGCAACTTCTAAGCAGCCCTCGTTGGGGAAAAAGGTTTAGGAACAGTTTGGTGAGCAGAAACATAATTTAGACAGAAGGGAACAAGAGGTCACTAGCATACAAAAGCCCTGAATTCTTGTCTGTTAATCACACAATCCCTGTGAATCACTGTAAAAATTAGATGTAGAATAACTGTGAATTGTGAATGGATTGTGAATGCTTACATTTTAAAGTATTCAGTAGCTAATCATCAACTCTCAAGTCAACTATGTTATTCTCTGGAAATATGCTGTAACGGCCTTTCACTCTTCAGTAAAACTAAAATGTTATTGCTAAAGTATTGTTTGACTTGCATTTTCCATATTGAATATGTGTTACTGAGCAAAGCGTGTGAGAATATGTTTGCATGGCAGATGCTCTGTACTGTACTTTTGTTTGCCGCTAAAAGCATCTTGGAAGCTGGGAGATATGCCAATAACCATAAGGGAGTTATGCTCTTGGGATAAACCGCAAAGACTTTGCAAGCTTCTGCTATGTTATTTTTCTGTAACTGTAGTTAACAATTTCACTTCCATAGCTGTGTTTACTCGTTGCCATACGAACATACCAAATGAATAACCATTCAGTGAAAGTTGCTGAGTTCCAAGCAAGCTGTGGGCAAGGGTCAAGGTCTGTTTGGTCACCGCTGAAATTTTCCTAGAAACAGGACTTCACTGGGAGCAATGAAGCTCTGACCTTATTCTTCTATGGTGATCAGTCGAAGTTTTTAAATTATTTCTTATTGGATTGCAAATTTTCCTGTGATATCTTGATCCACTGTTATGCAACAGAGCCTAACCGTGGAAAACTACTTGCATGGACCATTTAAGATAATGCCCTTTAGCCTTAGGAACAAGTATGGGTTAAGGACTGAGAGGAAATCTGTGAAGGGAGTGAGCAGATAGATCTTACAGTACATTCCCTTTAAAGTGCTTATTTATAACCCATTCCTAAAATGTAAGAAAAATAAATACAAGAAAAAAACTGTAAAAACTCCTGCAAAAATAGTTCATACAACTTTGATAGCTATTTTGTATAGACAATGACACTCCCCTGATGCTACCATTACTGCCACTGAACTCAGAGACAGATCCTATGGATCTCAGCCCTGCTGGCAGTCTACACAGGCTTCACTTTAGCTTCAAATTTTTCTTTTATAAAAATTGAGGTAAAAATATACAATAAATCTAAAAATAACATGAAAAATTATGTAATGTCATTAGCTGTATAATATGCATCCCTCATGGAGCAGTATTAAGGCAACCTTAAAACTTTACTGATTTTTTCTTAAGGAAATGTCACTGACTTCAAGTTTGGTAGGTTTTTCATTGTTACCAAGTCAAATCTGAAATGCTTCTTAACATAGTTTGAAAACATCCAATGACATATATTGAAGTTAAAATTGTGCTAGTGGAAAGAATGTCCAAAAATATATATATATATAGGCTTATAAGTCACTTGAGAATCTGTTGATGGCAATCTTAATTGGAGCTGTGGCGCAGCTACTGATGTATATTCGGAACACGGATAAGAGCAAAGGATACAGTATACTTCTAAATCTACAAACAGGAAGCTCTCCTCTGATTCTGTTCTCAGGTCTATACATTTAGGATGAAACTTATTACACCCAGAAATTTTCTCACACTTAATTAATTATTCATATGAAAACAACATGAAAGATAGTCTAAAGGTGCAAAGAGTCCCATTTTGTCACCAGTGGCTTCTAATTGCTAACCAATTCCTGGAACAGCATATACAGGAAATGCACACTGAATTGGATCAACCGAAGAGACAACATACATGATATGACAGAAGAAGTGATGAGGCTCCAGACATAAATTTGCCAGTTGGAAACCTCTTGGCTATGATTTTTTTGTTCAGGCTGCTATGTGTTATTGCTATTTCCTGGACTATTTTGTAGAGGCATCTTTATGACAGGGAAAGAAAACCTCTCTATCCACATCCTATGATGTGGTCAATCATTTTTCTTCTGCATTTGAATTTATGACTGATGCCATATACCTATCTTTTACTTATATATCAAGCAAAAAATGATCACGACACTGTATCTTAATCCAAATCCCCTTTTTTTTCTGTCATAAGCACATACGGACTTCAAGGTGCAAAACTGAAATTTCTGTCTGAAAGAAAGGTCCAGCAAAGGGTATAACTTTACTTGAAATCATTCCTGGAATTGTAAAAACATTCTAGCTGGGATTTTTGTTTACTATTGATCTCACACGCTATTTGCCTTAGGTTCAAAACTGAAGTTCAGAGGATTAAGGAAGTATTCATCCTTGAAATATAGCCTTTTTTTCCAAAGAAGGCACGACTTTGGTGAATCACCAGCCATTCACCCCTGTCCTCCAAAGTACACCTCAGTGAGGTATTTGTTACCATCTGCTAAAATAAACAGATTGCTGCAGCTGCGACTGTGTCATCACAGATCTCCAAACTAGGTTTTACACTGCAGTTTAAGCCCATGACACCACTCCATGATCCTCCAAAGTATGTTTATGCTGTATATTTTTCTCAGTCTTGTTTATATCTGTAAGTACAAATTGCTCTATGGTTGTAATGGCTTCGTGTTGTGCTCACACTGACTAGTATTCAAACCTGAACAATTAATTTTACCTCCTCAAAGTGAAGGTAAAGGACTTGTGATATTTTTAAACGAGTTACACTAGATAAAATAGCACACACTGTACATCTGATACCTGCATTGTATCTCCAGCAGTGCCTCTAGATTCCTTCTTGCAAGATCTCTCCCATTTAGGAGAACCAGAGATTTCCTTATCCTGCCTGCCAAGTTGCCAGAGTGATGCTTTGTAAAAGAAGTCATTGGGCTGTCGCACAGCATGCAGCTTTGGACTCTGTCCCCACAGCACACCTTATCTGCTTCACATTCTCTTTAACATAGAGTCCTAATCTTCTTTAAAATAACAGTCCTACTCTCCACTTGCAGCCCACAATTACATTTCACCTTCCTTGCTGTCCCTAAAACCGCTGTCTCTTTGGTATAGATGGAGGCATTGAAGCCTGGAAGTCAATTTAAAGCAAAACCTCTTTATTCAATTAAAACAACAGTTACTTGCAAAACTGATTTTCTAAAGGACATCTCTGTATATTTAGTTTGTTTCTAATGTAAATATAGCAAGATTTTATCCACCTGACATTCCAAACTAATCTGTTGACCAATTTAGCAACTATGCCTTTACAGAAACAACTTGCGTCATTTGCTTATGTTTTAAGCATGAATAGGTGTACACAGTTCCATAGTTTAAATTTGCTCAACCTAGATATATCTCAAAGATTTTTAGATTCCAACAGTACCAAACACAGAACAGTTTTGGAAGTGGGATATTATGTCTACCACTACTGGGTAACCCTGTTACTTATCACTTTTTCATTCTTTGTTAAAAAATAATTTTCTTCTCTTTTACTTTCTTTCCTCACCCCATTAATAAATAATACTCAGCCTGTGATGCTATGGAAGAGATCTAGTTGAGATTTAACATATGACAGAGGCAGAAAGGTGATCTGGAGGAATAAGTTCTGTCCCCAGAAGGCTGGCAGAATAATTTTATGAGGAGGCTGTTTCCAATAACCTTGCAAAAAGCACTGGCCCCTGACTTTCTCTACAGGGACTACTCCAACATACAGGTGACCTTCAGGTTTTCTAACTCTTGTGTTATCTTGTTGCTAGAGGAACACTTTTGGTGTGTTATAAATTGACCAGCCTTGCTTTTCCAGCTCTAAAAATGTTTCTCTAGTAAATATTTGTAGAAGAAATTACAAAGCCTGACAGAATATTCAATATTTCAACATATCTATGCATCACGCAAATGTAGCACAAGTTGGTCATCTCCCATCTAGTAGAAGCAGAAGGAATCATAGCATATGCTTTCAAATTGGATATGTTAGTTTTTCTTGACTATGAAACATAAAATATACTATTTTTGCCTTATAGGAGAAACAGAACACAACAGTATGCTGGGGAGACTGTGTTCCTACATTAAACAAAGAGCACCGTGGGACTCATTAAGCATACAGTACTTATATTGATACATGATAACTGACTGTTTACCTACAGTGTAATCTTATTAGAAAAAGCAAATATTGATGCAGAATGTGATTAACTTGTACATATATAGATCATATCAAAATTTGTAAAGCTCAGTGGACAAGGGTCAAAATACAGCAGAAGACCTCAGATATAATAACTGGTACAGTAAAAAAGTGACATGTGCAGTTAATTCTGAAGTGTATAAACTGCAAAATAATGAAAACCTGTTATATCACTCAGTTTATTTTCCAGTTAACATTAGATTGTTTGCTATGATACATGTTCCAGTATATTTGCCAGTGCAGTTTTAAGTGTCTTATGCAAAGGGTTTTCTTTTTATGCAGTGAATGTCCTGACAAAGGATGGATAATAACAATGATATTTGTGACTCTAAGTATTTCCGATGTCAATATTTTTCAGTAAAGTAAGATTGCCCTTTTTTCTCACTTTCTCCACAGCAGACACATGGGATGTAAGTAAGTGTGTGAAATATTTCTTACAGATGAGGAATCCAAAATTATGTATCTGTCCGTAATAACATTGTAAAAATATGTATGAGTAGACTCACATAATGCTGCTGAGTACACCTATTTGTCAGACATAAAATGGTGCTCACCCTACATTTCAGCCTACAAATTAACATTTACTTTATGTGATTGGTACCACAGGAAGGCAAACACTTCGTAATACTACATCTGTGCTGAAACCCTGAAGCCAGGAGAAACTGGCACAGTGCAAAAAAACCCCAACACTGTTGACAAAAGCTAAGAAAAGTAGGCTAAAAGCAGGGAAAAGTGCTTTTCAGGGAAAAGAGCTGTCTGTGAAACAGATTTCCAAAGATGGCAGTTGCAGATGCCATCGCTAGATATTCAACGATGGATTAGGAAGGCATTATACAAAATCATTCAAAACATAACAGGCCAACTGATTCAAGAGCTTTGACATCCCTGCTTACTGTTTAAGAATTTGTGCAAAAGAATTCTGCTGCATGTAGCTATAGATTGAGTCTTTTCTCTAATTAAAAACACTGCATTTTAAAAACTCCAAATCAACGATGTAGAAGTTAACATAAAATATATTTTATTTTCCTACAAAATAAAATAAGGAAAAAAATTGAAAAGAAGAAACAATTACAGCTCTTGTGCAAAACATCAGTGTTCTTTGGTGTCACTATTCCTTTGTTAATATGGCAAATAGCAAAATGATCCTCCTTAATTTCACTCCAGAAAAGGACAAAAACACTACGCAGCTGACAGCTACCCAGTCAGGCCAGCCTTGACACAAAGGCTAATTTTCATGATCACATTCACATGTCACATTCTGATACATACTTGCCCGTGTCTGTCCTATCTACGCACACTATCTTTCTAGTTAGGTACACAAGAGCCAGTTTCAGTTGCTATTATGAGTTTTGAAAATGATGCTAACAGAAAGAAATTTATAAAGTCTTTTAAATAATGGAATTAATATAAAAACATGATCAGTGCTGCTCTTTAACTTAATATATAAATAACTGTGGTCTAACAGGATTTATTTAGCATTCTGAAAATTTAAACAGAATGCCCTACATTAAGCTTTGATGGTTAAACAACCACAAAAAAATCAGTTTATATTTTGGATCATTTTCACTTTTTGGTTCTGTTTCAGTAGCACAAGGCTGTTATATTGGATTTCCATCACTGTACAAAAGTGCTGATTTTTTAAAAATCAAAATTCGAAAGTTAATTTTTAAATAGAAAAGCAGGCAGTGTGTAAGCAACCTAATATCCAGAGCTTGCCAAATCTTTGAGATTTTTCCATCTATTTTTCCCCAATTAATTAGAAATGAAAAAGATAATTTAATTATTTTAAAACGACTTTTTCCCTCCTCAAAAAAGATTGAAATAATTCATTTCCTGGAAGCAAATTGTTCTATATGAAAAGGTGGTTTGCATTTTTGGATCTATCATCTCTCTTTTTACTCTCTATATTTTAGCCTTTTCTCAATAAAAAAAGAGTATATTTCTTTAACAAATTTAAACAAAGAGACAAACTATATTTTCTCCTGTCTTTTCCAGGTAGCAAAGTAAAGAAAGGAAAAAGGATTAGAAAAATAAAACAGTCTTGAAAATTTAAAAGCAGGAATTATTTTCTTCCAGAAGTAAAAAAAAAATTCTAGATCAAATTCCATGTGAAACGTTGGCCAAAATCTGGAATTATGAGAGTATCTTCAAAGAAATATTGGAAAATATTTACTATTGTTAATAGCATCCCCTTAAAGTTATCTCTTTTGTATTGGAAATACATTGTTTCTGGTGTATTTTGCACCTTGTTGTTGATCTCTTCTTTTTACATCTGGTGATCAAAGAGTTAGTAAGATCTTGGGACATGAGGCCATAGGTTAGTCTGGAGATTACACGTCTACTCAGATTTGCGCTAAGCAGCTGCAGCTCCATGAAGTTTCAAGGAGTTGCAACCACTTACACCAGTTCTAAATATATCTGTATCTGAAGGGTTCCTATTGACTAAAATAATCAGGCTGCAAATAAAGGTGAGAGCTTGCCATGATGTCTGTATCTGAACAATTTGCACTTTCCTGAGCTTTCTTGGACAAGACTCAAAACTAGATCTGATTCTCAAAACTTTGACAAAAAATATTTGGTCTTCAGTTTTTGGATGAAGAAAAAAACAGTCAAAGAAAATGAACCCTTTCCAGTAACCTTTTTCATCAAAATAAACTTTAGACTGGAAATAGTGAGCAAGTGCACTGTGTGAAAATGATACATGTCTATGGAAAACTCCTTCAACCATGTTTCTGTGTTAACTATGTTGCTATAGAAATAAGCGTGAGTATTTTGTGATTATGTGTAGCATGTCATTACATAAAAGTCTTCAGATTATCAGATAATCACTTATTAAAGACTACTAGACTGAGCAGGGGTTCACTAGGGCTGTGGCACAGCCAGGAATCTTTACCTTGTTCTACTTCCATCCACCTTCTTCATGTAAAATAACAAAAATAACAGGAGAAAACTAGATTTAATGAGTTTGCTTTTGGTATGGAACATTCTTGAAATAATACTGTGTAAAGTGTCTACACATAGACATACATAAATAGTTATACATAGGTACAGATATATATAGACAGTCATAAAACACTGTCATTCTTCTGCTAAGGAGCTGAAGTCAGATTAGCAAGGAAGGTGATGGCTGTTACTGACTCATTCCCTCAAACACTATGTTTAGCTAAAGGCAGAACTAAGTTACCAGGGTTGTTCTGAATATGAGTCTAATACAAACTTAAAAGGGCAGACCTGTCTTTGGGATTTCCTGACATTCATAATGGTTCTTTTCAGCAGTTCGCCCTGGCTTATCTCTGCTTCTGGAGCTATACCCGTATCTGAATCGGCTTCTGTTCGCAGTTAACAAAAATAAAAATCAAATGGAATCAGATTAAAGATTCTTCTACTTTATGACCTGTTTTTCATGATGGCCAGCAACAGATATTTAGGTAAAGACCAGAGACTATACAGATTAACTCCCCTCTCCCGCTATGGTAGTATGGACCTGTCCACGGTACGGAGTTCAACAGCACTGGGATTTCCTGAGCAGGTTGCAGTTGGGCCATCTGGTTTAGAAGTCTTTAGTAATCTATTCAGCATGAACTTGCCTAGTCCCTTTTTGAACTCATTTGTACTTTTGGCCTCCCCAACATCCCGTGGAAATGAGTTCTACTACTTGATTAAGCACTGTATGAAAAAGTACTTCCCTTTCATTTTACTCTACTGTCTGACAGTCTCATTTTGCTTTACTGAATTCAAATGAGAAATAGTGCATTTCTGTACCTTGTGGGACTTCTACACCTCTGTTAAATCCTCCTCTTTTTCTGTTACCATCTCTTCCTCCCCTGCATCCCCCTCTCTTTTTCCAAACCAGAATCCAAATCTGTTTGCACAGGAATGATCTACAAACCCCACTGTAACCAAAGAAAGTTAAAATGATGGACTTGCTGCCTGACTTTGACATGGCAATAAGAAATGTGGCTAGGATGCATATAGTAATTTAACATTTTTTTTTTCTGAATTACTAGAATGCCAACTTCCATCACCATTTTTCTCCACAAAGAAGGAGGGTTCATAAAGAAGGGGTTTCATATTTCAGTGCAGTTTGGTCTTTGGAACCTACTTCACCCTTATTTTTTACCCTACAATTTTAAGGGAAACTGAGAGCTATCTTGCCCTCTCTTTCTTTAATATGTTACCAAATTCTAATATACGGGAGCGTATAAAAAAACGTAAGACCAAACTCCATCTTCAGTTATACTTTAATAATATATTTCAATGCACACAAACCTGTAAGCTCCCAGTCTGTTCTTAATTTGGTGTCTGGGGGAAGGGGAGATTTTGCTTTTTATTCTGAGGAAAAGGAGTGCTCCAGGTTAGGTCACTACTTTAGCTTTGACTTAGAAATTAACGCAGCAGCTATTCTTTTTTTTTTTTTTTTTTTTTTACATAGGCTTAAAATGATTTTCTGTGGGCAACATTTGTCTCTGCATTTACATGACATGTCTGGAGTGTTTTTGGCATCAGCTATACAAGCATACCATAGAAATGGTTTATTTACAGAACTCTCCCCCTTCCCGCCCCCCACATCCACATACTGTAGCAATGCAATAGGAGACAAAAGAACATGGCCTATTTGTGAGACTGTTGAGAGAAATGGATTAATCACTAACCCTGATATTAAAATGTACAACCAATTTCTTATGTACTCTGTCTGCTATACTGGATGTTTCATTATATTCTTGTGTTCTCTAAAGCTTATGTTCTCAGAGTAAAAAGGCTGAAATTGTCTACAGGAATAATTCTTGAAGTCATTTCTTTCTGGTTGCTCAGAGTAATTATCATCACTTCTATCATCAACGTTTAAGAAAGTTTCACTAAAATACACATGGATACTGAAATTAAATGTCTTCCAGCAATGTGAAAGATTGAGCTGAGGGCTCAGAACTGTGATACAGGCGACCCTAAGCCAGGATTTAGAATCTCTCTGCTGTGACACCAAACCAGAGACATGTGGAAGAACAGCAGATAATGGAGAAATCCCTCACCTTCTTCCTGAAACCCTCAATATTAGCTTTTTACATTGAAAAATATATGGATATAAACATCTCACTGATGTAGCATTCTACATAATGCAGGAAATACGAAGATGATGAAACAAATTCAATACAAGAAGTGAACACGTGGAAGAAATTTGAACATGAATTAACAAGCAAAGGGAAGTGCTGCCAAATAATTGGAAGAAACCATGACAAAAGCTTAGGTACAATTATCTGTAGAAACTGAGCTTCAGGATACCATTCTGGCAGTCAGAAAAAAAGGAAAAACAGAACATTTTAGTAGCAAGAACACGTACTGGCTGTAGCAAAGTAGTTAAAGCTGGCATTTGAAACAGAAAATGGGAAACAGGAATGTGGGTAAATTTGAGGCTGCTGCAGAATCATCATAATCGAAGTGAAAGGAAGTAAAAGACGAGGTAGTTCTCAGAAGAGAATTGGAGCCAAGAAAAGAGGAACTCCTTGCATTTCTATAAAAATTTGACTGGTAATATTTTGGTATAGTCACCAGAAAGCAGAAGAAGATGAAGCAGTGGAGAAACACAAAAAACCTAAAGCACTCTGAAGAGCAGCCACAGAGACACCAACCTTGAAAATAACTGGACAGAGATGGAGGACAAGAGGGAAAAAAAGAAAAAGACAGTTTGCAAAGTGAATTTACAAAACAATCGGTGGAGATTAACCTTTCAGTTGTCATTAACTATGCTGCTAAACACAGAGCAAACTTTGTGCTTATTCTTCTTGTGCTGCTTATTCTCTGGTTGAATACTGCAACCAGAGTAGCCCAGGATCACTTAGTAAAACATCATTTAACTTTCGTCATTTTGACTTTTGTTGTTGTCTTTTGCAATCACAAGAATTTAGCTTTTGAAATCCATTCCACTAGGTATAAACATTTTTATTCACCTAAAATAGTTTAGTTAAAAAATCCATGTGATGCAATTTACCAGTTTAAATGTGTCAGATTCCCTGTTGAACATCCATTTCATTCACACCCTTTATGGTTCAAATCTTTAAAATAAGTGGATGTGAATGTAAATACTACTTGGAATAAGTTATTTGTTCCTGATGGAAAAGCAATAAAAATGATCCTAAAAGTCCTAGCTATATTACTGAAAAAATGTAAAGATAAATCATGTAAAGACAAATCACATATCTAAACCAGAACATAAAAGAGAATGCTGAGAATTGCTGTGAATTGTACAATCATAGTACACTCATTTGTGGTTATTTCAACTTCAGAGTAACTGTTGGGGAAAGCAACAGGCCCCAAACATCTGAATGGTTTACTGACTGCAAGAAACCAGTCTCTGTTTAAGCAGGACTATATAGAGTTGAGTAAATAAGCACAGTAATGGCTGCAACTGTCTTATGTATCTTGTTTTCTTAAGAATTTATAAAATGAAAACAATGGCAAGGAGACAGCATTATGAACTTCGCTAAAATCCACTTACTAATCATAAAGAAAATAAGAACTATCCATTTTTACTTCACTAACTTTAAATCTTACTTTTGTAGTCTAATCGTGAAAAATATTTAGGTAAGTACATTCAGTTACTTGTTCCATACTGCTAAATGTCAAAATTTTTACTTTCTCTTCTTCACCCAACCCAGTTGGATTTATTCTTCTAACTGTGATGAATTTCCTTTTTTATTTGTCAAACAAGAACTAAACGAACTTGAATATTTTGTTTTTGTGTGTAATCCAATGCCTAGTCAGAAACACTTCCAGATATAAAAAAATACATCTTATTTAGTTGTAGAAAATGAACTGAAATGACATTGGTATGTAGTTGTCTGTGCCTCTGCAAAAGATTAATCCTCCACCAAAAAAACAAAGATCCTTGCAATCTCTGAATTTGATTTCCCTCAGAACTCTGCATCTGAAGCAGCTCTCATGATAGATGTTTTCTGTATTCCAAATATCAGTATACTTGAGCTATTTCGCACGATGTGATTGCCTGTTCGGGAGCAAGATTCTTAGGGCCTCTTGCAAAGTTATGCTAAATGGAAAGAGAAGCAGTCCTCAAGCAACCGCATCATAAAGCTTTTAGATTTCTGAACAAAAATTTAGAAATTAAAACAGAATTCTAAATCAAAATCAAAAATTACTGGGATGCCAGCAGAGAGCACAAAATCAGCCTCAATTCTTCTCTCTCAGTCAGTATTGAAGCAATTCATACCATTCTGTGCTACTTTTAACTATTTCCATTGGCTGTAGTGTGTAGGTCATAGAGTGGCAAACCATCAGTCATAGCAATCAGATCAACACGTCATTGTTTTCATTTAAGTTATATCAGTGCAAGTGTCAGGGCAGGAGTCCTGATATGGTGCAAAAAGTCAAAATTTCAGCCGTGAATCCACTTGGTACCATCTTTGCTGCTTTACTGATAATTTCTAAATAATGGACATGCAAAATTAATTGAACAAAGACGCTCTTCAAAACTTTCATCCCAATGTACTTTCTACAGTTTTGAGTATTAAGATATGGATCACTCTATATGTAGAATTCTTTCTAGTTTAAATAACTGAGTGGCACGCAGGACATTGTTTTATATATAGCCTGACCTTCTGAAAGAGTGCATTAAAAACTCAGTAGCTAAACGCAGAGGAGCAGAGTAATCAAATAAAATAAGTTTCTTCTTTGTGAGGGGAAATTCATGCATTTCTGACAGATGCCATGTAGGTCTCCAAGCTGCTAGCCAAAAAATGTTAAGTATCTACTAATGGCATGGGCACGGGTTAGAGGCAAGTGATGCTGAGACCAGTGTGAAAGGTAGTGCAGATGCCATCTTCTCTGAGGAGAGACACTCTTGTATGGTAATGACAGTCTAATGACAGTCTCTTTCTGCATGGTTAAGGCTGATGTAGGAGAACAGAATCGCACTCAGAATTCAAGATATTAGGAAATGAAGCTAACCATCCAACACCTTTTCCAATAAAGTGTGCCTCTGAATGTGGTGATATGTGATACAGATCCTTTGCAGAGGAATTTGTTTTCAATTCACTGGTTGATTTCCAAAGGAAAAGACGACTTTGTCCCCAGCAGAAGAATCAATTATTCATCTGTTCTCAGATTATTCTACTTTATTCTATGCGATTTCTTTCCCCTAAAGGAGCAGAAACTTTCCTTGTTTCTACAGAGCTAAATGTATCTCATTACTAAGTCTCTGTCACAGATATGGTTAAACTGGTATACCTGGCTTTCCATTCCTGTGTCCAAGTGCCCTGTCTCTTCACTCTCTCACATACAATAAAGATGACATTTCCTTCAACAGATAAGAGCAAAGCACCTTTAATCTATATTTAAAGTTGCCAGTCACATTGACTGACATAGTGGGCTGCCAGAAGAATTAGCTTATACCTTTAGAAGGGTGTACAATTTCATTCTGTTTGTTCAATCTGCATTGGGAAAAGTACCACTGAACATGAATCATTTATGTTTGCTGGGACTGTGCAAATCAATAACAAAAGTCTCTGATCTGCTACCTTGAACAGAGTGAGTTCATAAAAGAGTACTCAGTCTAAACCCACAACGGACATTGTTTAGAACTACCTAATACAACTGTACAGCATTAATAAAATCAAAATGGGCTAGGAAAAAAAATGTCTTCCCTGGCATCCAAAGAGGCATTGCCCACTGCTCATTCTATATAGCTTCCTTATTTCTTCAGAAATTTCATGTTGGAAGATGTGTAGGGAATATCTTACTAGAATTGAATTGGTTTTTATAAAATGTTACTAATAGAGTTCTTCAACAAGCATTGCAGGCCACGTGTAACTTTGTCCCATTGCTACAACGAAAATACAACTAAAATATACTGGATCTATTCTTGGAAAAATACTTGTCTAATGACTTTGATGAGAAAATGTCAGTACAACTTTTCAAACTGTTTCCAGCTTAAAAAAAATAAGGTAGTATTAGAAAATACTATTCTCTTGAGAAATTTCTAAATCAGTTCTTCAGATTACAAAATTTACAGAGAGCAAACAAGATACCATTGTTTGGAGTCTGTTACAAGACTTAACTACAAATATTTTCAGATTTCTCTTTTTTTGTTTATAAATTGTTTATGATAATACACAAGCATTTGTTCTCATAGCATCCCATTCCAATTATGCAGTTTCTCTCCTGGTTCATGAATGCCAACATATGAAGAAGATAGATGATCTGATGGAGAGAATCATATAGACCCTAATCATTTCTGTAAAACTCTAACGGGGTCTGTTGGAATGGCTCTTTTTGCAGGATTACCCCTCCTGTGTTCTAAAGGCATGACAAAGCTATGGAAGTTACACTAGCTTTACCCCTCTAAACTAAGCAGTATGTACGTTCTGTACATGAAGAGCCTAGATTCTAATTTATCCCACACATTAAAGGAAAAAAGTATGTATTGTGTGCAAACACTGTGTGTGTATGTATGCGTGGGAGGTATTTTGCAATTTAGATGCAGCTGTTGCTTTATGAGCTACAGCTAGTAAAACTAGAATTATGAGCTGAAGGTGTCCACTTTCAGGTTGCCCTTCGTGGAACTATGAGGGCCGCTTCCATTTTTGATCCTATTTTCAAGAAGTATTTTTGAAGCCCTTTGCAAGTGTCTTTGTCATTGTCTGGATCTGATTTCCATAAGAATGATAAGCTATTCTTTTGGCTGTATTGGAAACCTGGATATTGCCATCTTACTGAATCATGTCCATTACAGATAGAAACTCTCTTTAATGAGTTTGTTCCTTCACTAATCTTTCCATGTAGAAATTCTTCCCAATGTCTAACCTGAAATTCCCCTGGTGCAACTTGCAGCCATTTCCTTTTGTTCTATCGATATTTATTCTGGAGAAGAGATCGACCCCTGCCTCACTACACCCTCCTTTCAGGTAGTTGTAGAGAGCAATAAGATCTCCCCTGAGCCTCTTCTTCTCCAGGTTAAGTAAACCCAGCTCCCTCAGCCGTTCCTCATAAGGTTTGTGCTCCAGCCCCTTCACCAGCTTTGTTGCCCTTAACAAAGGAATCTGTCCTCCTTTCTTTGGTAAAAAAAAACCCTAAACCGTTAAAATATACTACTAAGCATTAAAATAAGAAAATGCCAGCAGTCAGTTTACTTGTTTTAAACAAATCAGGCTCTCTTTTTAGTATGCATTTTGAAAAAAATCTATTTCTGCAATCCCCTCTCTTTTTCCCACAAGACCTCTGTCTCATTTGTCACACAAGTAACTGCTGTGAATGAAATCAAGGATGTTCTTCTGCCTCTCCTGCTGGCTTCCTGGCTTCACTTTATAACTTAAGGCCAAATTGTTGTTTGGGTTCATAAAGGTGCACCTATGCACCAATGGGAATTTCAAGATGAGATATCCATTAGCTTTACAAATGTCACAAATGCATTTTTAAAAGTTGACCATGAATTTATATTCCATACTTTCTCAGGACTCATTCAGATAATCAGCCCTCATTTGCTGAAACCTAAGTATTTACCTGCAGAATGGAAAGCAACTGAGATTTTTATTAATGTGTGGAATTCTAAATCATACAAGTAGGCTGGAAATTTAAAACCTAGAAATTCAAATATTCAAAAACAGAACAGAAGCTGCTTAAATTCAGGGGACGAGCTATTTGTCAGCTCTGAAGACTATACCTCTTGAACCTTAGAAGGTTTCAACTTTAATTTAAACTTTACAAATCAACTTCTACTACTAACTAGCTTAGCTCATCTGCTTCTTTTTCAACCTAAACTATCTTATGGAGTTACAAGCCAGGTTAGGCAAGTAAAATCTGATTATTCACATACATAAAAAATGGGAAAGGATGTAGGAGAATAAGAATTGCAGAATGAAAAACAGGAAATTTCCCCGTCCAACAAACAAAATATTATGGTGACAATACTGAACAATAAACAAATGAAATCTCAGCAAAAATCTGTGAAAATACTTCTATAAAATCCCAAAAGAAGATATTTTTTTTTTAACCATTAAAAGGCATGTAGGAGAAAAATGCACAGACAGCTGCCACTAACGGCTATGTAGAAATATTTGTTATACACAGCAAAAGTCCAAAGTCCTAGCTTCCAGCCGTTTGTGTTTGGGGATATATCAGGATAACAGCCTTCTTGTGAGCATTAAGGAGTTATTAAATATGCATAAAATATGCACGTTCGCAAAGAATGCTAAAGTCCACATAAGCAGAGAAATAAAAGAGACTAAAATAATTCATTCCAATAAAACACAAAACCACAAGCCCCAACCAAAGTTCTCACTCCTGTTTAAGGCAAGATGTATAAATACACCCAAAGACTTCAAATACCACCAAGCACTTATGTTTAGCAACAGAGATCCTTCCTTCTATCCTTCTTATTTCAAATAATCAGTGATACCAAAACATGATTGAAGTTTGAATGTACAACAAAGACAGTAAGAAGTTAAAGGCTTAAGCAATATTGAAGGGGCCCATTCTTTCTTCTGTAGGCCTTTTCTACAAGTCTTACATGAAAAAAGAAAATAGTGCATGGCAACATCAGCATTAACCCAGCCACAGATGGCAAAAATAATATAGGTGTGCCCAACATAGAATGTTATTATTCTGTTGAGCAAATATGATAAATGACAATATTTACTCATCATTTACAAATGACAGCTATTAGTGAAAAGTAATATAAACACTGAGCAGACATTTTTTTTTTCCTCAGGAGGAACCTGTGCAAAATATTTAGGCAACAGAGGCCAAATCTAAAGTTTACTGAAGTCAAAGAGAGACTTCCCTTTTATTTTAATGTGTTTTGAATCAGTCCCTTAAATTAGTGCTGATAATAAAACCTTTTTCCTAAAGAATTAAAAATCATTCATAGTACAGTGCACTAAAAATTCCCAACTTGAAAAGCTATAAAATGCATATTCTTACGATTTTGTCTATTTTGTAATACTAGCGTATCTTCTGCCTCTGGCAGAGGAAATTTCACTGCATAGCAGGTTTCTCAATGACCATGAGTTAATCCAGAACCAAATAAGAGTCACAATTTGAGAGTCACAAAACAATAATTTGAGATTCTTCAAGGTGATATATACAGCTGTGCAAGGACTATAAATATGATATATGAGACTGAAATTTTTTTCACAGCTCCTGTATTAAAGTTTGGCTCATTAAGAAGTAAAATGCCTGTCACCATTACTGTCAAATCTGACATCAAATATTCACTCTTTTTTTCAGATTAGCACAGCATTACTACAGGCTACTGATAATGTGTTATTGCAAGAATTAATATTTGAGTGATAAAAATGAAGAATAAAAATTGTCCTGCACATAACCTGAGAGGTTTGATCAACAAATTCAGTATTTTGAGTTTCTTAAACCAAAACACCTTAAAAAAAAAAACTAATGCATTGATGCCATCTGAAAACGGTGTTTACACTGAGCCTTGTACAAACAGCACAGCCTTATGATACACAGTTTTTTTATTACTAGAATATGCAGTCACAGGTGAAAGGTCCAAAGATTCTATTACTAATGAGCGCACTAGAGGAACGTGAACAGAGAAATGTAAGTAAGTCCCTGGAACTTTATAATAAAGCCTGGCTTGTGGCTGATGCTAAGCTGATGAGGTTCCAAAGTATGTCTGTGTTAAATTAAAATTTCAGCAGACTATATAGATATAGACATAATACATAGCCAAATGCTCATTAACTCTCAGTTAAAGTATTTTTGTTTTAATGCTGGAGCAATTTTGATTGCTAACCAGAAAAGAAACATGTTTACAGCTTCCTATAGATTGCATCCCCTAACACCGCACAAGAAAAAAAAAAAAATCCTTAAAACCAACACCAAACCCACATTAATTATTGCCAGCAGGTGGCCAAAATTTGACAAATGTAGCTAAACTATGTTCTGTCTTGAAGTTCAGGTGTACAAAGTGAGTTAAGTGGTCAATTCACCACCTAGATTGGTAATTTCTCTCAGATGCTTCACGCAGGTATATTTTTGGCTTATAGTTACCAGTACAGATTCTGCCAGAACATAAAAGTGTCAGAATACTGCATTTGGGCTACTTCTACAGGACTGTTTGTACCACTGCATCCAGATTCTTTACTTTTTACATTGGTAAGAAGTGTCGCGGCTGAGTATTCAGCCACATAAAGGGAATAAGCACAGAATAGTTCTCAGTTTGCAAAGGGGAGAAAAAAAAAGGATAAACTAAATAGAAGTAAATCTAAACAAAAAAAAATTACTTCTAAATAGAACAAATGCCATTCAGATTCACTGAGCTAATAAATGTAGAGCCTCATAATTCATTTTTACAGCACAATACCATATTTAACAAAGGGCAAAATAATCTTGTTGAAAGATGTCTTGCCTTTTCTTGATCAAGATAATCACATGGGAGATTGTATTAATCAAACAGGGCCACTCTGAACATGTCAGGAGATCTAATAAATTCTGTTGAGTTTCAGTTCCTAATACTCTCCTAGGTCCTCATGGTTATTGCAAAGTTTTGACTCTTTTGAAGTCCACAGGAGATTTACTACTCAGTTCATTACATTAATTTGATGCACTTTAATTAAAATATTAATTAAATAAAACTGTAACAAGGGATCAGAAGTGTGTTGTATGAGGTCAGTTTCACAATATGACGTTTCTCATCCTCAAGTGTCGATTTCTCAGTAGGGTTGCCACATCCAAAGGCACTTACTGCTTTGCCACTGTTGCAGACAACACACAGTTTTTCTCAAGATTGCTCCTAAACTGAGAGCTATTTGGGACTTTTTTGCACCTAGAAAGTTTCAGAGATGGAAATCTGGGAATTCTAAGTTATGATTGCTTATTAGCTGTAAAAAAATTATAAAATATAATTTCCTGCTGCTACTGCAGCAGTAGGCTATTAGAGCAGAGCTGATGCTTTTCTAATTCTCTTTTATATAACCCTGTTCCTCTAACATGAGCTATTAATCAATGGGCTCGAAATATTCTCCCTTGTGAGTAAATGCAGCAAACACAGGCAGCAGACATGTTCCAAGAATTAGAAGTTGTAAAAGTAAATGAGGTGTAACTTGCAATGGAGCTTCCCTGTGGATTTCACTGTCTTTGGAAAAGACACAAGTAGCAATGTCTGGGCATATACCCATGCACATACCCACACATAAACCAAATCAGGCCTTCAGATTACCTGTAATAGCAGTGATTTAGAACATCGTAAGAAATATAGCCTATATTCACCTTCTCAAAGCACAATTAATCAATGAAAGCATATATTAGATTCAAAACATTTGCAGTGATGCTCCTTTTGAACCCCAATATGTTCAAAACAGATGAGGAAGAAAAACAATCAAAGCACAGACAACCTGGAATGCCGACTTGCAAACAGGTACCTTATTGATTTTGAAGTAATGAATGAAATGCACTGGAGAAGAATTTGATCAAGCTAATAAAAGCAATAAGAACACTATCGCATTCAAAAATTCTGCTAAAGACCTAGGATAGGAGTTTCTGCAATTCCTTGGCACCATTTGTCATCTTGGCCATCCCTGTTACAGAAAACTTAACACGGGAATATTCCTCCTGCCCTCTCTCTGAATTACGTTATTGGCAATCACATTTACAGCCGATGCCTGCTGGCAGCCACGTCACGTCTGCAGGGCTTGATATTGTACCAACATCTTGGGTGCAGTAGCTACTCCTCATAGCATGATTGTTTATAAATTATTAATCTCTAACATTTTCAGCAAACAGTAGCCATTAAGAATTAGGTTCAGTAAATTGTGCGCAAAAATTTAGCAAAAAAACTTTGCTAAACTGAATCAAGAATGATTCAAAGATGAGCGGAGAACTTAATGAAACTCAGCAAGTAAGTACCAAAAGAGAATGACTTATAATGAAGAGGTAGCATGAATTCCCATCTGTCTTCAAAGAAGCCAACAATAATTGTAATTATAATTGTATATTAATTGTAAACAATTATAGTAAAGGATAGCAAATATAAAGGATAACTTTCAAATCATAGATAAATAGCTTATTTGACATCTGAAAGAGTTTAATGCTCATTAGCTAATTTTAAAATACAAAATCTGATATCAAGTTATGCAACAGTTAACACATGAATTCATTTTTTTGTATCCTTACATTGCTTCTCCTTCTTTCATTTCTATACTTGACTGTTTTTTTTTTTTTTTTTAAGTAATTGAAGAAAAGCTGTGTCTTTGATCTGATGTCCAGAAATAGGTCATTTTAACTTATTCATACAAAGGTATAGCGTTTATATCTACATGTCATACATAAAGTTGTTGTGGTGGTGGAAAATTTCTTCCTGATCTTGTGGAACACAAGCTCATACTGTCAAAAGTGATTTTACTAACTGTTATTCTATCTTATGAAAATATCACAAATGTATTACAGCATATTTCTTAGGCATTTCCAGTAGCAAAAATAAATTCAGATAATAAATATTCTGAATTCATATTCTTCTCTATATAAGTCCATCCTTTACTTTGAAGACCATTATATGGCTGGATGACAGGGCTCAGAGGGTGGTGATCAGTGGTGCGGAGTTGAGCTGGAGGCCCGTGGTTAGCGGTGTCCC
>VZSV01000023.1:7714292-7770843 GCA_013398735.1 Nothocercus julius | reverse complement strand
TGAGGAAAGGCTGAGAGAGCTGGGCCTGTTCAGCCTGGAGAAGAGAAGGCTGAGAGGAGACCTGAGCAGTGTCTATAAGGACCTCAAGGGAGGCAGTGAGGAGGAGGATGGGGCAGCCTCTTCTCAGTGGTGGCCACTGATAGGACTAGAGGTAAAGGCCACAAACTGAAGCACCAAAAGTTCCACAGGAACTTTAGGAAGAATTTCTTTCCTGTGAGGGTGCCCGAGCCCTGGCACAGGCTGCCCAGGGAGGCTGTGCAGGCTCCTTCTCTGGAGATCTTCCCAACCCGCTTGGACGCCGTCCTGAGCCACCTGCTGTAGGTGACCCTGCGTGTGCAGGGGGGCTGGACTAGATGAGCTCTAGAGGTCCCTTCCAACCTTAAGCATTCCATGATTCTATGATACTATGATTATATTAAGAAAAACAGTTTGTTCACAGCAAGATGAACTTACATCCCGATCTTAAAAATAAACAATAGAAGCAAGACAAAAGTGCTGTCTATAGTACCCAAATGCAATACAGAGAAGTATTGTGGCTTTGAAATAGATGACTCCTGAAGACTGCTGCCGTAGCAAGCTGATAATATGTACGATGTCGCCACTTGACATTTGTATTTGAATTCGCAAAAAGAGTATTCCCTAATGGCTATGGGAAATGCTAATTTGACATGATTATAATGTATACATAAAACCCAAAGGCAATGAGATATTACTGATATGTCTGATCTGATAAGCTTTTTTCATTCTGTTTATGAAGTCAGAACTTGGAAATCAAGACTTAATGCTTCTTACATGTTGTACTAGAAGACGATTTTACAGATCTTTTTGTTTTGTTTGTTTGTTATATCATTGAAGCTCTGCCTAATGATAATAGTTTTGACATGATTTCTGGCCAATTCATTCATCTAAAAAGTCCCTTTTGCATTCTAAATCACTTCTCTGATATAGGTCATAAATCTTTTTTGAAAGATTTAATAAGAAGACCTTCAAGTAGGTCTGAAAGGTTAGCCTAGATATCATAGTATTGACATGAATGCATTTTTTTCCAAATTGAAGTATTTTAAAAAAATCTCTAAATTTTTACTTCTTCTTACAGATATTTTCATACAATTCTTTAGAAAAAAAAGGAGCATATCAAGGAGTACATAAGATCCACAGATATCCTCAGAGGTTTATTGAAGAAACAACTAAATAGATTTGCGGACTAAACCTCCAACAGGCAGAAGTGTAATCACAGCTTTCCTGTCAAACTTACATTATGAAAACCGAATTGCCTTCCTTTTTCAGCAACATGTACAGATGTATATTTATTCTATGTATTTGTTGCTTCTTGATGGGATATTTCTGTTTAAGATGAATGATAAGCTTTGCTGTGTTTACTTTTGAAATAGATAATGAGAGTCACTTCCAGAGTGAAAATTAATCTGTTAAGATATTTAAGATATTAGAATAGAAAAGGCCTGGAAAAATCAGAGAGTACCAAGACACAAATCTTTTGGAGCATTTATTTTGCTTCCTTCTGTTTAAAATATTCTCTGTAGAAATGCCTCTTTTATCGAGATTTCCTATAACACGTTTGATATTGTAACAATAATGCACAGGTAATATTTCAACAGGCCTGGTATGAATGGACAGATATAGGGAAAATAAAGGATGAGACAAACCATGAATCCTGGAATCCTAAAGTACTGTTTATAGTCAAACCCTAACAGTCCAGTTTGACGTTTCTGAGAATGATGTAAAACATGGGGTCACCCTTTCCCTTTCAATACTCTGGAATTCCCATGTACTGAATGCCACTGAGGCAGCCCAATCTCCCTGGGATGCCGGCCAGCACTGTGAACAGATCTCGCTGAAAATAACTTGATGCCAAGAAGATGCAAAGGGCAATCACTTAAAGTGAAAGACACAATCAGAAGATTTAGCACAAGCACAAGACTACAGCAATAGTGAGCGAGTGAGTGTTTTTCAAGCTGCAAAGCAGCTTGGCAGCTGCAAAGCAACTTCTGCAGCGTACAGAGCACTGTTCATTAGTTACAGTAGTACAAGATGGCTATAGGCCAATGCATTTTACATTTTTCATATTTCTTTTTCAGGATTATTAAGGAGCTGGAATCTGGATAGGGACCTAGCCTGATTTGCTGACGTGCAAGATTCAAGGGGATGAGATAATTTTCCCCGGCTACCTTATTTGTGCACCAATACGTATGATGGGATATATGCTAAAGAATAAGTAGCTGCTTTATAATCATAGGGACATATCAGAATACAAGATAGGAGGGGAAGAAATTAAGAAAGATATAGATCTTGGAAGGGCTCAAAATGTTAGAGGGTTGAACTCTGCTAAATAAAATGCAGTAAATACTAGTTTTCAGAACCCTGACAAAGAACTTAGAGCAAAAACATAAAACAGCAAGGCAGGGTTGACAAAAGCATATGGGCAAGATTTTTCTTGCTATCAGACTCCGAGATAAACCAAATACAAAAACTAGAGACAATATAGCACTAGTACTTTTTAAGGTAACCCTCTTCTATACTACCACAAAGCCTCAAGTTCCTCAAGTTTTCTTTTCCTTTTTGCATATTATTACTTTTTTTGTACTTTTATATAATTAAAAAGGCCACGCAAATATTTCAAATCCGTAGACAGATATTCCCTCAGTTTTCCAAAACAACTATAGATTAAATATTTTACAGAATTTCTAATTCGGTTATCAATTACTGGTACTGTAAATTGGAATTGTCAAAGCGTGCAGAGAAAGAGGAATTTGCTCATCATTAAAACACTCCCATACTTAAAAACAGTTACAGGATTAAATATGTTACTAGAGATCTAAAACATACAGAGTATTGAGAAAAGCCATTCTCCATTAAAAAAAAAAAAAGACTCGCCGTGTTATTATTGTTGGGAAACACATTATTTGTATCAATTGCCATCATGATCTTTCTTTAACATTCTAAGCAACATTGTAATGCTAATTTCCCTAATAAAAAAATCCAGATCCAGATATGCACAGCTAATGAGATGCCTTAAGGTGAACAAATGAGGTTAATAAATGCTCTGGAATAAATAAATAGTGATCTGCACTGTTGTTTGGACATAAGAATATTTTGAGGGTTCTCAAAGTCAAATCTGTAAGTTGCTATCAATCTTAGGTTTTGTTCTATTTTATTCCCCCTCAATGTAGACAAATATCTTCCAGTACTTCTAGAACCACAGTACAGAGCTGTGTGACTTATGTGTGACTTGCTCTGTCAATTATTCTTATTTAAAGCACTTAGTGATTTGTTTGAAAAAAATGGAAGACACATCTTTTCCACTTAAAAAGGGAAGTTTTGAGGAATATTGTAATTCTAGCTCCTTAACAGCTCATTTTTTAAATTTCACATGGACATCTCCTGTACAAATATTCTTTATCCTTGTGCTGCAGACAGCCTTTATGTTAAAAAAAGAGGTGCAGTCAACCATCATAAAGAAATCTGTGTAAAGATGCTAGACCCCTTCCCTCCATTCATTTAAAAATAAATGCTATGATCTTGAACTGATTAGATATGTCTATGGGAAACCAGTGTAGAAATATTGGAGATCAAAATATCATGATTTGATGGTAATAAAGAAAAAAAAGGGTGAAATGCACATAACATCAGCAACTTGATGGTCAGTATTAGATTAAGAAAGATGCATTATTAGAGACATTTAAGATAGTGAGATCCCGTGCAAAACATTCTTTTTCTCTACCATTCCCCCTATCTACCCTTTCCCATTTCTTCCTCCTCCACACTTTCACTCATGATGTACTCAAACCCTGCCCACACAACATGAAGCAGAGCTTTTGGGTCATGAAAGAAGAAATTCTGCTGGTTTAACCAGCCAGAAGCCATGAAAGTGGCCAGTGAAACTGAGCAAGAGCCACTGTTAGCAGAGCTATAGGATCATATGATTTAACAGGGGCTGCTATAGGAAACATAGCTCCAGGGAAAGCAAGGCTACCCTGCATGCTGAAACTTGACTCTCTGTTCTTTGGTTTCATCAGGAGTAGGATACAATTTGCACTCAACGTGCTTGTGGTAGGTGAGCTCAACCCTTAGTTTTTATCATTTCAGAAAATCAATATATTCTTGAAGTCGTTCAATCCTCTGTTTAGAAAGAACTCCAAATTCCTAAGAGACAATGTAATTTTTTTTCACAACAAACAATTTCTTCTATGGAAAGGCCAAATTTCCATAGCAGAAGACACTATCAATATAAACTGATTATATAAATGCTACATCATTCTCCTGTCAAACAACTAGGTGTAAAAAAAAGAGAATAGAACACCTAAATATTGTATTTATGCAATAACTAATTTATTTCTCAGTTAGAAAATCTGGAGCAACAAAAGCTTGAATCTCCAAATCTTGCTAGGTATTTATGGGCAGTTATAGATGCCATTTCAAATAAAAGTGGCCTTTAATACACCAAAATATTTCTGTGAGGAACAGACAAATGATATCTTACTTTAGTGAGCCTTACTGATCTTACTAACATATTGCATGCAACATTTTCATATTCCACAGGTACTGCACCACATCTTTGTAACATAGAGTATTAGCTTTAAATAATCTCTTAGCTCAATACAACAATTTTTCCTAGGTTAGCATTTCATTTGGTATGAGCATGATATCATGAACATGAGATCATGTTGCTATTTAGGATCCAAAATTTCTGAGACTATCTCTGCTTGCCTTTCTCTGTTTCACTCTGTTATTAAATATAATCAGAAATGTTCCTGATGTTTCATGATAACCTAGGAAAAAATATAATTCTCCCCTTATGCCTGACCCACGGTCTACCATAAGGTAATAGAGCTGCTTCCTGTAATGATTTGCTCAGAATTTGGAAGGACGTAGTCGTTGTAATATTCCAGAATCGAAAGACAACTGATTGTATTTCCTTTGAATTTTATTTCCTTTTTTATTATTAGTTAGAAATAAAATTCTTTATCCCTAAATGAAATATTATTACATAATAATAAGGTAAGTCACTTCACTTTTTTCCAATTGTCTAAAGAAAGAAATAAGAGGAATTCAATAACAACAAAACAAAACAAAAACAAACAAAAAAAAACAAGAAATGAAAGCATACAAGATGCTAGAAGAAGTAAGCAGCTGTTGTAAATGAAGCTTATAATATGGACAGAAGAGGAAATCTGACATTGAGCAAAAGCTCAAGGCTTTAAGACAAAAAGATATGCACTTGTGACTTAGAAACTAAGTTGTTCTATATATACAAAAGCAGAGATAAAATGTTACCCTGCCTCACATTCTCCAGTTCTACAGAGTAGGAGCTGAGCACAAGATATCTCTGCCTCTCCTAGTAAAGTTGAATAGCATTAATTTTATTTTTCATAATGACTGAATAAAGATTTAGCTATCTGTAGTGGTATGAGGTATATCCCTTGTGAAAATGCTGGCCTACTGTTTTGTAAATCCTACCCTAGCATGGCTGATACGATCCATTTGACAGTTTGGTTTTCAAAAATTATGAGTATCTCACGCTTTCATTGAAGCCTATGAGTGCTTTAGGTGCTCCAGAAAGTCACAGGTTGTTTCAAAATGAGCTCCTCAAAGTCCTTAAAAGAATCCTCATCTGAGGGAAAAATACCGAAGTAAGTTAATCCAAAACTTTGTTTTTATGCATCTATAAATAAACATAATAGTAAATCCCGTCTTAAAGATTTTATTCATCAAGACATTATGTGTGCTTTAGAAGCATTCTCTTGCTGAATTACAGTTCTCATTACAATGCACTTTGATGCCAAACTATTTTTGAAGAATGACTGCAATTGTTTGGAAAATGAAAATAATTCTTAAAGGAAGCATAAATGCTGTCACCATTTCTTTTACCATACTTGATAAAGTCACAATTCATATTGTCTAAAATTTTATATCTACTTGGGCTAATACCAAGAGCATTCCCTTTTTATAGGACTTGTAAATTGAGCTCTAATTAGGCCAGACGGGCAACTGAAATACTGGGTGAAATTCGTGGGAAAGAAGAAAAAGAATATTAATAAAACACCAATATATTTCGTAGATTCTTCATTCTGAAGAGCAATAAGGGCATTTTAAGTGATCACTTGATAAGCGAAACACCACTGATGATTTTGGTAGAACTACATAGTGGATGGGCTCCTTATAAATATTTTCCTGATCTCTTTAGTTAGCATGGATGCCAACTTACAATAGCGTCTATATGAATAAATTACTGCCCCATATGTTTGCAGTATGGACAAGGATATCATGCTTTGTTTAAAGGCATCAGATTTGGCTGCGTTGAACTTAATAAAGTGTAAAACAGTTCAGGTACTGAAGAAGTTGTTAACATCAGATTGTGTCTAATTTTCTGTCTGCTGCTAGGAGAAATAGCTTTAGTTCCCATGCCAAAGCCGATAAATCTGTGTGGTGAAAAGCTAATTTTTAGAGGACTCTTCTCAACAGAAAATGGAGGGTAATGGACATTTAAAATGGAGAAATCCCCCTTTAACATGATCTTTCAAAAAAAAAAATCTTGAAGATGAGTAGCTCAAGAGGCATTAAAAGTTCTCTCAAAGTGAGAGGTGAATAGGGCCAACTGTCAAAGTTCTGACAGCAGATTACAGCTGAAAAGTGGATACATAGATCTGGAAATTATCTACTAATTGTTCTCTACATTTTAAATATCTGGACCTTTTGACTTTTCTTAAAGAATGTTTTATTTGCAAATTAATTTTTGTCATCTATCATAAAAACCTTCAATACCAAACACAGATTGACATTAAACTGCTTTGCTTTAATCTTACTGACATGTGAAATAGCTTTTACTAATACTTAAGAAACAGCACAAGTCAGCTCAGGCTTGTTCACAATAGTAGTAAATGCTAACAATGCAACAATGCTAACAAGAAAAAAAAAGGAAAAGGATAGGTCAACATTTCGCATGTTTCAGACAAAATCATAAGCACCAATTTAAAAATTCTAACATAGGGAAACCAAGTTGTGGTTACATATTAAGTGGTTTAGATGAATGTGAGGTCACTTTCTAAGAGATATTCTGACTAGCTGGCATGTTTAAACATTATAATCATCCCTTCTCTCCCATTTTTGCATGCTTGCTATGATGCTTAAGCAAAAACAAAACAAACAAACAACAATAACAGCAGAAACCAAAACCCCACACTCCTTTACTGTGCTAGAGAAACCATGAAGAATTATATATGGGGGAAAAGAGGCAAAGATGAGAAGAAAATAAAAAAGTGCATCTGTGGTGCATGTGCAAGCTTCTTTTTAAAGCAAGTTTCTCTCACAGATGAAAAACTGCAACCACTACAAGGAAATCTTAACATAAAGAAATAAACTCTTCAGTGCATTCTAACAAATAATTTAGAGTTCAAGTGAACACTAATAATTTAGTGTTCAAGAAAACATTCACGCTTAAAAAAAAATCAAACCCTTCGGCACTATAAAGCTATTAAAAAAATAAACACTGTGCAGTTAATATTTTCACTTCTTTACAAAAGCAGAAACAAAGGTAGTACTAAACCCATTGGGAGGAGTGTGAGAAGGGGATTGGCGTTAGATTTGGAAGCTCTAAGGTTCAGTGATCTTTGATCTTCCAATTCAGGCTCAATAAAATGAAAGGATCTAAAAAGAACTTTCAAAATGATCAATATGGGATTGGAATCAGCTTTTCAGACATCTCTGCCTGCTAGCCAGTACCCAAACCAAGCTAACAGATTTTGTCTGTGTGCCTTGCTGTTCTCACATAGGGGAATTCAATAGTAGTGAGGTTTTTTCTCAAAATATATTTGTGCTTTTCTCCCAAAAGCCAAGAATGTGTTTGAACTATAACCACTCATGAGAAAGTACTCATTTGGACAAAGCACCCAGTTGAAAGGTTTTTCAGGTTCATCATGCCATTTCTGGAGCTTGCAGGTGGAGATATGCATGAAAAAAACATTAGGGTTTCACTTAAACTGCGGAAGCTCTAATTCGAAGCCATAGCTCTGTGCAAGGCAATGGGCTGTCAATTCAGCCCAGTGAAGACGGAGCTCAGTGCCTGGGGGTACTGCCGTAGTAATCCACCCTAGAAAAACCCTTACGAGCAGAGAAGGGACCTAAACATTTTTCTCCCACATGCTCCTGAGAGAAGTGCGTTAACCACAGGCTGCAGGGTACTCTCTTCTGAGGTAAAATGTGAAAATATCTCCCAGACAACTCTAGTGTAGAGCATTTTTTATATATATATATATATATATATGTCAGGTCATTTCATTAGATTCCAGCTTTTTTGAAAGCTTGACAAATCCTATCAGCTTTGACAATGACATATAGTGTGAACTGCATTCAACACATACTCATTTTGGTTCACATTGCACTGTTTTTGTTACCATTCTATTGTAGAAGAGATATTTTGGAAGTGGATATTGCCATTATACATATAGTTCTATGGCTTAATGGCAGAATGGTATAGCCTTACTATATGAAAAATACCCTGTGGTACAGTACAATGCATTTTGGGCTCAAAACAAGATGACCATTTCTCTGTTTTTATCAGCTTTTTAGATATTGCTTGCATAGCTATGTCACTGAAGCACATCACTGTCCACACTTTACATAAACGAAATCATCCTCCTCAAAGACAAATACATACACTTTTGTAGATGTGACCACATAAGCTAAATATTAACTACGAGATTGTGACTTCAGATAAAATCTTGTAAAAACATTTTTTCATGTGAGGAAGGGAAGGAGAGAAAGTAGGCTTAAAGGGTGATGGAAAAAAAGAGAATGCATCATAGTTTAGTGGAGACATCAAAACCAGCCAGATGTTATAGCAACAGAGATGAATTTGTAGAATACATTTCTATGAAATAGGTACTTCTCAAGGATATTGAGACTAAAATTTGATCTAGCTGGTGAAGAGGAGGGCTTATGAGACCTGGAAGCTCAGTGGGTCTGATCTTCCACAGACATAAATTGATGGAGTCCTATTAATCTCAGTGGAAACATGGCACTCTCACTTGCACTCCAGTTTGAGTTTTCTTTTCATGTTTCAAGTGCTCTGTTTTTTAAAGCAGTCCTACAAAAATAAAGCAGCAGGGTACCTGAGGAATCTGTTTGATAAAGAAAGCGTTTCCATTTTTGTCTTTCCAGATGGGACTTGCATTTGTTTAAACTACTAAAATATAGTTCTTTCAGTGCATTAGTTCTCTCAATACAGTTTTGCCTCTTATTTAGTACTATATGGGCATTTTCAATGTACTGACAGAGAATACTTCAATAACACTTTCCTTCAAAGCCTTGAATGGGCAAAGTTCCCACCTCTCCTTTGCTGCTGTGTGCAAGCTCTTCTTTCTTAATCAGGCCTAATCATTGTTTTCCTGGCTGTCTTACAGTCTTCTAATGACCACATTGATTAAACTAGAGATTCACTGCCTAATTTAATTTATGGTGGCCGTTCTGCTGCCACTTGAACACTGTTATTAATAGATACTCAGATATTACAGCAATGTGTGAAACAGAAAAGCCTATGAATAAGTAATACTCCGGCAAGTCTTATCCTAGCATTTGAAATAGAAAACGGCAGTAGCCTTTTTCAACATGCTTATCAGTCAGCCCAAAGCCAAAAGTGTGGTAGGTGACTCATGGAAAGCTGACAACTCCATTGCCATGATGATGTCATGAGTCTTTTTTATACCTTCCTAAGTGTCTATGTGACCTGCCCTCATCTTCCCTAGGAGCGTTGTATGCAGTAAATCCTCATTCTACCTAAGTTTCTCAGAGATTTAAAACAAACTATAAGTGGGAATTTGAGCGAAAGCCAAAGCCAAACATCAAGTATTTTATAGACATGCATTTCTAGTAGCTGTCTCTGGGTTGCCCCTCTTTCAGTCAAAACATACCTACCTGACATTTTATTCTTGGAAAGGAGATTATTAAATCTCCCTTTCCCAAACCTCTTTCCTACATCCAGATGGTAAGCATCATCAGACTGTGCTCTGAAAAATCATATAGTGAATTATACACTGATCCTGACAGCAGTTGCCCTAGAAGTGTGTTTTTATGCCTCCGTGACAATTAGCTAAACTTGGATTGACTGTAGATTTGCTGCTCTACTTTTAAAGGCCTTACATTGCTAGTATTAACACAAAACACAATGATATATTAGTTGGTGAAATTTTCTCATACCAGGAATTTTTGTGGTTATTTAGTATAAACCTAAGAGCTAGAGAAAAAGTATCTCTGCAACTATCTTTTCCTAAATATTTGTTTCCTATTTTTAATATAATATACTCAAAGAAAAATAAATCTTGCTGTTTGTGTCTGTGTGTAACTCTTCTGTAGATAAACTATAACAAATTTATCTCTGTCTGTGAGTTGGTGAATCCTAAATGTCCATCCTCATTCATTAAGAAGATGAGATCATCAGCTATGTTTATCCATACAGGCAATTTGGATACAATTTTTGGCTAGATAGTAGGCTAGCAGAAGCATACCATATACCATGAGATTACGTAGCCTAAATAAGTAGCTAAACTATGTTCCCATCCATTCTCACTCAGAACTCCAATGAGGAGGAAGAACAGAATAAGAAAATCAAACTTGGTGGGGCCCTTTCCTTAGCTTGCTTTCTTTCTGTTCAAGGTATTCTATAATAAAACACTAATAAGACATTATATAATGAAATCTATAAATATCTGTAAGAGTTTTTACTCTCTAAGAACAGAAAAACTGAGAAGTATATATCAACATTACAGTGTCTACGTACTACAGATATCACACTATTAAATGTATGGGTGAAAAGTGCTTAATTCATTTGATCACTGTTTTATGAGAACTGTCCCTGACCAAATTTTTGGCTTAATTTTTTTCCACTGAAGTTTGGCTTCTGGAACTGTCCTCTCTAATATCAGATCTTGCTCTGATTTTTTATCTTTTTTACCTTAAAACTGGATATTTTGGAACAGATTGCTATCACTAGCTATATGATAGTGCTCTGAGCACTGTGAGCCCTAGCTATACATCTGCTGAATCCTCCACAGTGTGTTACATGAAAACACACGGTAAGTTCAGAGGATCTAATACTGTTTTTTAATGGTAAAAATAAGATTAAGAAGTGTTCTAAACAATTTTCTGGAAGACATAGAAGAACTTTTCTGTTAAAAAGTTTTTACAGCATGCAAGATTTTGCATGTGAAATTTCCATAAATAAATAAATTAAATTGATTAGAATAGAAACTATACATTCTAGCTGTCTAGTATTTAAGCAAAGGCAATACTTTAAACTTACCATTTATCTAGTACCAACAGAGGACACAATTCACTCTTTCCTACTTATTAACAGTGAAACCAGGGGACAAGGTCCTTGTCATCCCTTTCCCCCACTGAGAGCCTTTTAGGTGCTCCAGTTTGTGGCTGTGACATAGTTCATCTTTAGCTGCCTAGATACATGCACGTCCTGCTGGCCACAGAGAGAAAAAGCATTAAAACTTTTGAACAGCTTTTGGATACTTAGCTCTACACACCTGTGTCCCCCAGTGCCCCCAGGGTATGAACACTCAATAACATCCATTACACATGCTTAAGTTTGTGACTGAGAAGTGCCATTTTCACACTACATGTGTGGAAGTTCAACATTTGACTGGAAATGAAAAAAACCCCTGATGTTCCAGCAAGAATAAGTCTTTTTTTTTGGCTGAGGATAAATAAAAATCAATGGTATCATTCCAACATAGAGATTCCCGTCTTCCACCCAATATGGCTGTAGGAGGAGGAATACTGAGCCATCATTTCTCTACAAAACACTTAATTTTGTTTTGGCAGCTGGTAGGACCCCAGCTGTCCCTTTCACTTTCACCCTGTGACAAACACATGGAACACTGTAATAATTTCAGGCACAAAAGGAGAGAAAAGATGAACAATAGGGAGTTACTCAGAATGCTCACTTGCATGAGATGTCATTTGGCTCCCCCAAATGATTTGTTTTTCTGTTAGCCCAACTGGATGAAAAGCTTTAGGCCATATATTTACCTTGATTACATGACAGAATAGGTCTTACACATTTCTTAGGATTAAATAAAGATGTGCTGGATTGTAGCTTATGGACAGCAATAGCTATCTTTTCTGCTTCATAGAGCTATTGGAGAGGAAATTGCCAGTGCAAGAGAAGTTTTTTCCCTATAAGACCGAAAAACTGCAAGAAAACCATAGAAACGTCACAAAAGGTCAATTTTTCAGACTGTTTCTCATTAAAGTATGCTTTAACAATTAGTAGAAAAACCACTTCACTAAGGGGTGAGTGGAAAGGAACTACGTATGACTGAATGTCTCAATTATATTTCATAATTGCAATGAGGACACTGGAAAATCATTCTGCCTCAATGATCTATCCAGAGGTCTGGTGAGGGCACACAGACAAGTGGGTTTCAGAAGGGAAAGACATATAAATGGAGAGGGAAGGGAGGAAACAGCTGCTGCTATACAGAATATTTTACATATTGGGTTACAGAATTAAACATTGCACATACACTGAATCAGACTCATTAGAGTATGCCCTACTCTGCTGGAGTCACTAGAGCTTCACTGGTGACAACTTTTGTCCACTCTATTCAAATAAACTTATTTGTTTATGTATATGTATTTGTATTTGACATACATATAACATGAAGTATTTGCAATACAAAATCCTTTTTTGAACAATGGGCCTACCAACATCAGTAAACTTTAGGCACTGCAAAGAATCCAGTCTTAGATTTTATTTGGTTTTGGTGTTGAAGTGAGAATGTTCAGAGAATGCATTGTAGCTGAAGTGGAAGTTCATTAGTACAGTAGAAAAACTGTCATTTCCTTAGGTGAAGTACACTTCCACTTAGGACTGCTTGTAAGTAGTTGCTACAAAATCTGAATGTAGGAAAAGGTAGATTAAAACCTGAGATTTGCTAGAAAGTCATTTATCAAAAGAAGTGAATAAGGTACTTCTAGGAAATTATTACAAAACCAGTGCCTTACAGAGTACCTTCGAGAAGCCTGGATTACTTCGTGTAGCTATATAGTTGTTCCTTACAGAACAGACTTGCCCACAGTCAAATTTAATCCTCTAACAAATACTACACTAATCTTTCTAAACGCTGGCCTAGAGAAGCAGTGTTTTAATTTTTGAAAACAGCTGGCAGTTCATATAAGACTCCTGGGAGGGCTGGGAGCAGAGGATGGTATGGAGATTACAAAATAATAGTTCAACTAACACTGTTTGTCTTTGAGTTATTGGATGATGTGAAATAAAATTATCCTTAAGTATCTCAAAAAGATGTGACACTAAAGAGTTTATCTGTGACAACCCTCTTTGTTCTTGCATTCATCTGTGAAGATACAGCAAAGGAAATGGAGGATCTGCAGTTATGCATTTGCAATACACAAAGTCCTTGTTTTCCCACTAGGCACTGCAGAATAGCAATTGTCCATTCACAGCACATATCACATCCTCTGCATTTCAGAGCTAATATTTTTGCTGTCCTTAAGCTAGCATGTTTGAACCTAGAACATTTAATTTTCATAGCTCTTTGAAGTGCATGGCATAAGGATGGTTTCTAACATGAACTGATTTTTCATGTATGATTTGTTCAGTTAAACTAAAAGATTTTCAAATTGTGAAAGGTTTATATTTACAGTAACATCTCAAACAGAGCTGCAAAAAGTCTCATTCCATAAACTGAAAAAAGAAGATTGATAGTCACTGAGCATACCTGTATTTTAAGCAAATTAACTGAATAAATTGGCTGTATTGACTGATGTAGTTTTTAAGATCACTCATGCACACACATACATGAACTCTGACAAGTGGCTCCTCCTCTTGCATGTTAGAATCACACTCCTGAAAACAGTGTTAGTTTTATGCTAGCAGTTGCTTTCATTTCTTGCAGCACACACTGTTCACTGTAATGCTGCAATATTCATTCAAGTCAGATCACAAGCTGCTTCAATAGGGATTGAACCTATATGTCATTAAATCAGGCTGCATTACTTCAGCTTCCAATTAAATTTCCACTTTTCTCCGGCTTGGTAGCAAAAGCTTTCTGAAAACTGATGTTGATAAATGGCGATCAGCTCCCTCCCCTCCCGCTGAAGACCTGCTTATAAGTTAAAGCACAGGTTTCCTCTTAATTTTGAACTTCTGAACCCAAATCAAGCAAAGCATCTTAAGCAAGTAGTAATAAAATGCTGCAGAACACAATGCTCCTAAAAATGATGCTTATATTCTTTTCTGCTTGATGCTTTTATTTCCAGCTCTTCTTCTCTCTTCTCTAACTCTCAAACAAACTCACAGTCCCCTCAGAATAGGAATGAGTTTCTCCTTTCTTCCTCCCCTCATCTAAGGCAACGAAGTGCAAGGTCTCCTTCCCTGCCATTGAGCGATAGGACTACACAGCGAAAAAAGCAATCACTTTCCTCAGTGGAGGCAGAAAGGATTACGATAACAGATTCTTTCTGCAATCTTCTTTTGCCATAAAATGGCTAAATCAACATAAGTTAGACTGTACATCCAGTTCGAATAAGAAGAAAAAGGGAGGAAATTCAAAAACCGGTTGCTGTAGTAACAATCACCACTAAAAATTGTCTCCTTTAAATGATAGTATTATCTCCCTCTCCCCCTCGCAATTTTAGTTCCCCTTTAAAAATAATCATGCTGCCTCGTTTAGATTTGCTGTACATACCTCAACCATTAAACAAGACATTTAACCATAGTGGCAGTTCTGTGACCTTTGAATGCCGTGAAATCTCTAAGCGGTGCAGCTTGTTCATGAAGACTTGTACTGCAGAATCCAGTAACTGCATCCAGGGTTAGGAATACAATTAAGTAACAACGGCAACCAAAAAAAAAAAAAAAAAAAAAGAAAGAAAAAGAAAAGAAAAAAAAGAAAAGGAAACCTCCCCAAATCCTCCCAACTCAGCCTATAAAGCCACCTTAAGAAGCAAAAGGAGTCGGAAAGAGAGTGCACTTTTCTGCCAGTGAAGGGGCTGGGGTAGAGCTGAGCTTGCTGCAGTGTGAGCGCCTGTGCTAGCAAGGGCAGGCCGAGCGCGAGCGCGAGCGCGAGCGCGGCGGGGAGGTGCTGTCAAGTGCCACAGGCAAGGCGCAGCAGACCAATCCGCGCCGGCTCTGCCAGCGCGCTGGAGTGAAGCCCTCTCTGTTTATGTTTCCTCATTTCAGGAGTGACGTCAAAGGGTTTAGTTTTTCCTCTGCATGTGCTATTAATTTTAAACGACTACTATGGGAAGAATGTGGCAGCGATTTAGGCAGGCTCCCCTGCTCGAAAGGAACCAGAGCCATAATTTATCTGTCCTGCATTTAGCTTAGGAATATTTTATAATGAGAGGTACCAGAAAGATCAAAAATATCCACACAAAATGGAGAAAGGCTATATTTATGCAAACACCCATTGAGTGTTCTTAAATATGCCTAAGCTATTTTCACAGTGAAAGCTGTTATCTATATGGGTCTGTGGCAGAAAAATGGGCTGGATTCTGCCCTTGCCCTGGTGTTAATCAGGATTTGCTTCTCTAAATTTCATTGTGCTACACTAGTGTAAATTGGAAAAGAAAAAAATAAAAGGGACAGAGCTGAGAGTGGCACTACTGTATACATCCCTTTATCAGTCAGCACTAGTTAGAATACAAATGAGCAAACTTCTGTCGTTACCAGGTCAGAGACACTGACGCAGCTACTTCAGGTTGTGCTTCTCCAGGCAACCATCCTTTGCACCAGCAAATCACAGCGCAGACAGCGCTCTAATAAGAGATCTGCTGCAAACCAGCACACTGAGTTTTATTTCATACCGAAGTGCAAAAAGCAGAAGACTCTGTTAGACCCTTGCTTCATATATATTGCCACACCATTGCCAACAGGGAAGCTCTGCAGCTCTGGTAGAAGGGAGAAAGAAGCAACATCTATCAAGCTCAATTAGCATGCGCCATAGAGCCCACAACAAAAAAAGATAAGTTATAGGAGATCATTTGACAACAACAATTTAGTTGTCCTCATCACTTCAATTTTATTCAATTATTCTTGTAGACTTTCCAAGAGATTGGTTTATGAGGCATGGTTCAGTCCTAAAGAATCCTAACAATCTAATACATAATTTTAAAATAACTTAAGTGCTTCTGAAAGTGAGAAGACTGAGAGCTCTTGAGAAATTAATCCTCCAGTGATCCACAGAACAGGTACAAAAATAGTAAATGTAGTAGGAGCTTCTCCATGACAGGACAAGTTGATGGTTACCAAATGAGGTTATCAAACCATGCTTCTGGAGAGGTCAAAATATTAAATGATTCTTTTCACTAAAAAGGCTGTCCATGTTATCATTACTAATGTAATCAGCTTTGGCAACAAATTTAAAGGGTTATAGTTGATATAAATGCTGGAAAAACATATTCAAAAGAATTAAGAAAGTTAAAGATTTACAAATCAATCTGAGCTCATAAAGAACAGAACTTAGAGAACAGTATAAAGCAATCTATAATGTATAAATAGGAATATGATTTGTAATACACAGAAAATCATCATATTCATCTTTACTAAGCATTGGTGAGGGCTCAGCAGAGCATTGCGCTTCGGGAATTTCACTTCAGGGACCAGTTTTGGGAATGTCAATTAAAAATGGTATGGTTCAACAGGAAAGCCTACAAGGAAGTTCGAGATTGATATTATTCTGTCTAAAAAAAAAGACATATGACTGGTATACAAAGGGTACATTTCTTCTAAAAAGGTGCAGTACTATTCTTTCACCTAAAGGCATCATCCTGAAGCTTTTTTAAAGCCTTCACGATAACATGGCTGCAGTTGTACTGCAGCGCCACATACTATGACTGTGAATTGTTTAGGAGAATATTCAATTTTTTTCCAGGGCCCATGCTAAGAATAGATTATAGATGACCAGGGATCATTGTTCAGGCTTGTGTACTGTCACTGTTGAGTTTTACAGTATAGACAGAGGCTATATGCAAAAAGAAAGGGAATATTTTTTTCACCACATTTATTGTTGTTAGGATAAATAAATTGCAGCAAAGTTGTTGTGCGAAATACCTTGGCTGTGATGGTTCCCAGTATTTTTAAAAGTAGGGTTAGGTAAGCATCTTCCAAGAGCAGTTTAGAAACAGGTGGTCCTACTTTGGAGTATAGAGGCAAGACAAGGACACTTCTGAAGGCCTATTTCAATTCCATTTTTTTCCCCCCATTTTCTACATTTTAACACCAATATAATACTACATTGTGGGGCAGGAATCAGAGTTTTGGTATGTTCAAGTTCTGCACAAATCATAGGAAGCCACTGTCTCAGTCACAGGGAAGCTGGGGTCAGCCTCCAAGAATCATTTGCCCCTCTAACAGCAAGTGGTCACTGAAGTTGCCTGTTTTTTTTTGTGATGTAAATGCTTCTAGGGCAAGAAGGCAAACTGGCTAAAAAGCATTTATGATAACAGTTTTTACTTTGACAAAGATAATCTCAAATGCATACAAGTATGTAAAGATGGGAAGCTGAATGCACAGCTATGCAGAGTGTTGCAAGGAGGTCCTTGGCTTCCTCAGCATAACCTCATGCATTCATGATGAGATGGTAAACATTATTGAAAAGAAATGGGCTCCATCTCACAAAAAAAAAAAAAAAAAAAGAAAAAGAAGGACTCTGGCATAGGTTTTGTAATCTAATGTAGTGAGCACTTATCTATCCTTACAGGTCCTACAGGGACTGGTGACATGAGTGTCCAAGTAAACATGACTCACAGAAGCCTGATACAAAGCTGGAAAAGTGAAAAGGCATGGATTATTTTAAAAAGGTCATATAAGAAGAAAGCAAGCCCACTGATGCTCAATCTAGATGTTTCTATACTAAAGAAAAATGTTTGAAAAATAACAGAGGAGTTGGAAACCTTGATGCATGATCAAAACTACAACTTAACTGATATAACAAAAACTTGGTACAGTACAGTCATGTGAAAATGTGACCGGAATATTAATGCCAAAGAGTACAATTTGCTCAGGAACAATGGCAGAGGAAAAGGTGAAGGAGGTTATGCTATATATCTCAAACAGATGATCCGAATGCAGTGGAAGAGCCATGTATTTAAAGTCTGAGTGATAATATGGGAATGGGGAGAACAATATGAGCATCTTCCAGCATCTGCTGAAGATGCAGGAAAAATAAGTAGAAAACTAAGTAGATAATACTTTTTGTTAGCCATTAGCAGAATTCCTGGAAGCACAGGACTCGGCCATAATGAGAAATTTTTGTCATGCACCTTTTGGCAAAATGAAAGAGCTAGGTACAGACATCTTAGTTCATTTTCTCTAGAAGAAGTGTTAGAGTATATTTGGGAATCTCTAAAATTTATAAGCTTGATTTTTTGAGCAATTCTTCTTGACTAAGTAATTTATTGGATTTCCTTTTAAAGTCTTAGGTCAGTACTGGAGGAATTTTAATATTTGTCCATAGTGATTCTTCCATCTCAGCACAGACTACACACCAAGACATGTTCTCTCTTATCATGGGATGGCATTCATCTTCTCAAGTCTTCAACACTCTATTACACCTTTTCTTGGTGGTCCTTGGACAGAAATTCAGATATTCAAGAACTTGCTTAATGCACTACTTTTGAAACACACTTATTATACAGAAATAATAAAAAAGATATACAAGAAAAATATTTGTATATCTTGTATAAGTATACATATCTCGTATAAATATACAAAGACATACAAGATATGCAAATAAAAGATAAAATAGAAAAATAAATAAATTTGAGTGCCAGTAAAAATTATGTTTGCTCATGATGAAATGGCAGGTACTGTCTGCATAAATACATGTGGATGTCATGTTAGATGCCTCCTACCTAAGATAGCCTCTGTTTTTTTCCCTCTTCTCTAGTCCTACATTGGAAGTCTTTAGGAAGGACTACAGCAAGGCACAACCTATTGATATTGCTGTCAATGACATCAGAGGCAGTAAAGTAGTTTGAAGGTGTAGGAGTAAGAAAGAGTAGAGGAAGATGTATCCTTAGTAACCTTGTGCTGCTGCTGAGAGAGCCTGTGCCTGACTCTCCTCTTCCACCTCCCTCAGCTCTTCCATCAGTGATATATTACTCTGAATTGCAAGGTTGTCGGTGATAAAGCTGATCCTAAAGGCCCTATTACTTTTTCTTAGGGGCCTCAGTCAATGTAGACATGAACACGTAAGACTGAGGACACTGACGACTCTGTGATCAAGCATGTCCTTTAATCTTGTATCTTTCTTTGCTGGTGGGACAGCAAAGGTAAAAACTAGTGCAGTGACACAGCTTCTGTACAGATGATAACAGAGAAAGGAAACGGTGGACAACCATGGTGAAAGAAGCACCGGGTTGGAGAAATTTATGCTTATCTCACCCCATGAGTACAGATACCTTACTCTTACAGGTTAGTTTATACGTTACACTGGATATATTGTGATTGGGAAACTTTAAGGAACATTTCTCCACACTGAATCATGATGGTGACAAGATGTGGGCATGATGAACCTGTTTATTTACAAATTAATGTCCTCCATCAGCTTTTTAATCTTGTTAAAGATAGAATGAATGGCTCCAAGCATGCTCAGCATATTTTCTATGGAACAGGCTCCCTTAGAGTTCTCCTTTTCATGTGAAGTCTGTGCAATATTTTCAGTGAATTTGCACACAGCCGTTGTGGACTACCTGAAGACACTGTAGACTGAAGATTCAGTGATTTCTGGAATGACACAGGGCCTGGATGCTGTGGGCAGTATGACGCAGATCAGCAAAGAGATAGGTATGGGCATGATCTCAGGTGTGGTCATCCATAATGAGGGGGTCTCAAAACGAAAGTTGATTATGGACACACAGATTGCTGATGTGATTCACTGTTCTGACCCAAAAAGCAGGCATGTTTTTTCATGGCTTGGACTGCTGGACTTGACTTCATTTGACTAAGCACCTAGATAGAAGGCTATCTGTGTGGCTTATAAAGATTTAATAATTCATATCACTTTTCTGCTCTACAAAATCTGTATTAGTCTGTATATTAAAATCCATAGAAAAAATGAGTAAAGTTCCTGAATTTTATCTTGGTTTAGTTTACAAGAACATTCTGAGTTACATAACGTGACTAGATATTTAGAAAACCTCTTCATTTACTTGTAAATACTTGTTCATAGATAATAGTGATGGAAATGATCTCTAATAAAATTGGAGTAATAGTAAGAGCTTAGAAATAATTTCTCATCTACAGATGAGATAATTCACATAAACAGCACTAGATGAGCTCGATAAGCATTGTTCATCATAGAATGATGAAATCACCAAGAACACAGTTCCAAACACCCAATAACTTGGGTTAGTGATTTGAGACAAAGTGTGAAGTTTGATTTTCAGCAGAAGTGACTACTGAATTTCATTAAAAAAAACTAAATGGTCTCTCAAGACATAACCTCTCAAGATATGTGAGTATTATAAAGTAATCTATGGATCAATCATTGCCTGGTTTCTGTTTTACAAAATTTTATGTGAATTACAAAGGGTGGCATTTGACATCCAAAGAACTGGAAAAAAGCGTCAACATAGCTGCCATTAATTTACCCTTAGAGTTAGGCTTCCTGACCAGCAATGCACAGAGTGGTTGTAAATCCCAAAGTGGGAGCAAAGACAGATCAGAAGAAGGGTAGTTTGTGATGATAATGCAGATGTTGTATATAGGTACAAAGGACTTTGCTATCTGGGACTAATAAGTATTAAATTTTCAGGATAAACCTATGATGACACAAATATGGTCCCATATAGGATAGAATAACAAGTGCTACACGAACACATTGTATCTATAACCATACTTCTGTTAACTAACGTAAGAGGCATTTCTCAGCACACAAATAATTACAAAGTTACTATGGCATTTAACCATTTAACTACATTAGAGACACATTGACCAAGGCCCTCCAGATGTTGGAGTGAAGGGCTCTGCTTTAGAAAGTTTTGAGCTGAATTTTTAGCAGCATCAAATAGGATCTCAGCAAATGCTCCCTGTCCCTGCATCTCACCCATCCTCCTCCTGCACACACATTTTTATAAGTAGAATTCTAGTCCTATGACCTCTGCAGATCCAGCCCACAAACTGGACACTACTTGGTATTCTGCTTTAAACTCTTAAAATACATGATCTCTCTTCCAGTTCCTTGGTATGCTGAAGTACATACAGTAGTACTCTTTGATATCTGTCTTTTATGTGCATGTTGTCTGCATTTCATCTTCAGAGTCATAAGGTTTGCTAAACACACAGAAAAATATTGTTTTGATTACTACTCAGGAGTAACTATTAGGAATCAAGGCCAAGATAAGCTAGAGGGATCCATCTCCTGAAGATCAATAAATACATAGTAAAAGAAAAACTAAATAAAGTCTATTTATAGTAAAGTCAGCTCTGAGTAATTGTCAGATATGGTTACCTGACCTGTCTTTCTATAGTCTGGTTCACACCTGAAACTCAAAGTGCAGTTTGCAGTAGATTATTGTGTAGCTAAAAGAAAACGTGGACTCAAAATGCTAGGAACAGAAGCTGTCATGTCTAAAGAACCCCAACCATTAACACTCAAGTGCAATTGCCCTTTACCAAGATAGCTAAGTGATACTTTTCTTTGATGACTAAGATCACTCTGTACACTGAAACAAAGCAATCTCCAATAAGGGCAAAACTGACATGGATGGAAATTGCTATAAACAAAACTGCGCAGGAAAGAGAAAATTTTAGTAGGATCTCACGTTAAGAAAAAAATATAATTTTTACAAGGTTCTAAAGATTTCTAGTGTGTCCTGCTTTTAATCCTAAGGGCATAATATCTCACCCATAAGATACATAATCAGGCTAAACATGATTCAGATTAAGAGCAAAAGCAAGCACATGGCCTGTGCTAACCCAAAGAAAGAGATGAGCTCAATGAAACTCAGAGATTAACCCAGCTACACAATAAGGATTAAGAGAGATTTCATAGCCAGTGCCCTGGGAAAACAACAACACCATTACAGACCTCTCTCCCATGCAGAGATAACATGAGCAGGGTTCTGAAATACACTTTGGTCTAATCATCTGGATGATCTCCCTTGTTTTGTTGTTGTTGGTTTGCTAAAAGCACATTGATTACAATTTTGAAAGCAAACAATGAGAACTGTACATGTCTTCTTGACTGAATTCTGTCAGACTGTGTGATAAAAGGCTTGTCTCTACAAGCACAGAGGAGGAATTTGAAAAATAACCTGTCCTAGCTGCTCCCAGGGCCACCACAGGGGAGGGCTCAGCCCAGCAAGGGTTCACATGCACTAACACAGAAGCATCAGGGCAGGGGGAAACTCCATCTTCTCCTTGGAAGACAGACACACTGTTGGGACTCCTTCCGGACAGCACTGGTCCCATGGTGAAAGCCAGCAGGACAAGTCAGTGGGGAGCAGTTCTCCACTGCGCCTTTGGGACTGAGAAGTGTCACTACCTAGGGGACATAGGACACACTATGGCATGCAGCGGAAGAGCATTTTGGATTACAAAAGACTTATTCTGGGATGTTTAGGAGAGGAACCAAAGGTGGAGAAAGGGGTGGACATGGGTGATTTGTGGAGGAAAAATGCAAGAAACTAAAAGGATAAGGGTTTAAAAAGGGCTGGCCGCGTGTAAATGGGGCTGGTCAGCATGCTTGTCTGGCCATGCCCTGAGCCTGGCCAGTGCAATCTGCCCTATTTTCACAGCAGACTCCATTTTTAACTTTAGCTGGGGGAAGGACATGTCATTCTGTGTGTGCATGTGTGTGCAGAGGTCTAAGGGTCAGCGACTGGAGTAAGGTCATAGGCCATAAGGACTCATGTGTCTGTGGTGCCAGCAATTGGTTCAAACAAGGGCCTGAGTTCCAGCAATTGTGTGACCATGGGTCAGAGGACTTGTGTGTGTGTGGTGCCAGCAGCTGGTGAGCCCAAGGATCCAGCAGCAACTACTGGGTGGGCTGATGCTGTTTGTGTTTATGTGAGTGCCTAGTTTGTCTGGCTGTGCTGATCTGTGTCATGAACAAACATAAATAAATAAATAAATAAACAAACTGTTTATGTTGGTGAGGGTGCCTACTAGGAATACATTACCCAGGTTGCAGAGCTGCTGCAACCTCATTCCCATGGGATTAGCAGGTTCAGCCCTCTCACCTAAAAAAATGAAGTTCTACCTCTCCTTGTGACTGGAAGTTGCTTTTCAGGCCTATCACCTCAGGTTGTCTTCTTTATGCTGCTCTAGGCTTTCCTACCTGCTTATAAGAAGTACTTCTTCATGACATTTTCTCCTGGCAATCACACTTGCCTCTGGCTGATTTCTTAACATTAACAGAGAAAATTTTTGGTTAAGTCTCTGCTTAGACTTCCCTACCAGCACATCCTCTTTTGACTGCATCTCTATATACTTGCATACATACACACATTCATGGATTTCTTCCTCTTTGTCAAAATGACATTATTTTCCATTATAAAATCCAAGTGGTATTTATGTAACTGAAAGAGGGGACAATATGTCAGGCAGGGATAAAAGTATCTATTCCTTCTTACATGGGCTAGACACCCATGTAAGCACTGGTGAAAGCATTGTTTTGTAAAAGTTTCCCTGTATACTTTCCAATCAGCTACTGCATCCTGTCTCTGGAATTTCAAGGTCAGAGGAGGATAGAACAATTTCTTAAATAGTCAGTACATGTTTAAAGAGAATTAGTCCAAAATTAAACTTCCTTTAAAAATATTTGACATTGACTGACGGAGCAATGCTTTAAAGGCAGTTTCAGTTGCACTTTGTACAGCAATGTGTCTTTATCTGCATCTTCTGTTTTCACTGCTTTCTTGTTTAGTTTCATAACTACCAGATAAACATTGATAAGGGCAATAAGGAATTACAATTAATATTTGATCTGGTGTTAAGGAACAGAAGGGGTACTGGGAGAAACGCTGACACTAGAGAAGAGAGATGAGGACAAATTATTTGGTTGATGTAAACAACAACAAAAAAAAACTAGACTCAGGACCTTAAATTTTACTAAAAAAAAAGGCAAACAAAAAGACCTCAGACATCTTATGTTTATTACTGGTTGGGACTGAGAAGTGATGAGAATGATTTTCCATTGTGATGGGGATAGAAGCACTAGGAATCTCCTGAGAAAGCATCTTCTGCCTAAACGTGAACAGCCCAAGAGACTTGCCTTGCTGAACCTGGTATGAATTATGAGGTTTGTTGCATGTCATTCATCTCTACTCCATTAAAGAGTTGTAGGAGCAGAAGAACCTGTCAAAGATTTGCCAGCACTCCTGTATCTGAAGGAATGCTTGTGTATTTTCCTTGAACTTTTTAGTTACATTGTGTACAATGAGTCTGTGTTATAGTTGCAGTTCTAAGAGAACTATCTTTGTTTACTATAGCAAGAGGAGAAAGAAAAGGAGCAAGAAGAGGGATCATCAGGCAGAGAAGAAGAAACCTGACCTGTGCTGAATTCCATCTAGGACTTGAACATGTCCTTCCCATAGCAATAGGACTTGAACTTGTCCTTTCCACAGCAATAGGAAGATACCATCTTGCCTGCTCACCAGGCTGCTCTTCTCCTCCCAGATGTGTCTCTATTCACACCAGGAATTGGTGCTCCTTCTCAGGAAGCGCTCATGCTTTCCCAGGCTTCCCATGCGCTGTAGAGCAAGTGGTGGGAAATCTCCCAGACCTATTGTCTACTGATTACACTTTTCCATATCACACTGTAGTTGCCTTTTAACCTCCAGAAGTCCATAGGGAAGGAATGTGGGGAGAAAGGAACTCTAGGACAAATAATGAAATACGGTAGGAAGAGGTGGACAGTCAGGTCTCTCTGATTTTCATACACATCAGGGTTTAGAGTTATCCTCCACTAGCTGAAATACAAATAGTTTCCAAAGATCTCTTAAAAACCAAAGGCAGAGTTCTCCAAATCAGCAAATTGCTAAAGGTGGTATCTGCTGTCTTGTTCTTAAACAGAGATATAATGTTTTCTGTTTCTCCTTGCTTCCCAGCATAGACAAAAGGGGAATTTGCAAGTCCCCCAGTATTGGGAGGGAACGTTATGCTGTGCGTTAGGCCATATCAACACAAGCCCATTCAGAGTGCCCACATTGACTATGCCCATATTTTGTGCTGCTGATGAATGAGGCAGCTTAGACATGAGAAGCACACAAAAATGAAGTGTCCAGGCAGAAAACACCTCGGTGGAATGTGCAAAGTGGGGCTCTCCACTGTGGTAAGTCATAAAGTCACTTAGGATCTCCGAACAGCACCGTAGAGCCATTTTTAGAGCCAGCAGCCGGGCTCTGGATGACAACACTAGCTGCAGCGTGGTGGGAGCTGCTCTCTTCCACAGGGGCAGCACTCAGCCGGCAGCTGGTTGTGGGGGGCCAGCGGCTCCTGTCAAGTCCTTGAAGACAATGTCTTACATTGTTGGGGACAACTGCTTTTCAGAAAGGACTGCTGGACTCAGCAATAACTATACTTTGTGTACATTAGAAGTGGCAAAAAGCTGGAACTGAAACATTAATTTTGCCTGTCTAGGAAGTACAATAACCACTGAAAAACATTTTTTTAAAAAATATGTTCCATCAGTGCTAGCAAAAACATGAGACAGTTTGCTGTCTCAAAAAGAGGGCTACAGTTTTATCTCTGTTTGCTTAGCATCTACCAGCCTAAAATCCTGGCCCATGACTCACAGAACAACAATAATAGGTAAACATTTCTTCCTGAACTTCTCATACTTCTAACAGGATGAGGATTCCTTCCATAATTGGCAGGTTGAAAGCATTTGAAAGGGAAGTGCTGTGTGGAAGGCATGCACCTTCAACACTGTTAATTGTTCTTCTCTTGAACCTTTCACTGAATGCACATATTAGGCAAAGCACAGGCTTTCATGGGATAAAGTGACAGTAAGGTAAAGAAAAAATGCTCACAAATCAGCTTGACTCATGTTTGTGAACGGCTCTGTAAGTAAGATACACTTGACTGTTTGACTAACATGCTCATTTCAGCCAGGTCACTTCCAGCAAATCAACTGTGAGTTCATTCAGAACAGCTGTAGAAAATCACACATTTATTAGGAGATGTGTACTAACACTGCTTTGAAAGAGAGGAAGTATTTAAGTTTCTGCTTGTATAACACATGTTTTATAGATCTGAAAATCACTAAAGTGGGTATTGCTCTGGGAAAAATAGAACAGGATGATGATGGTAATCGCTAAAGGCACTCATTGTAGTAATCAAAATGGTAGAGGTTGTGCAAATGAACATCATTGAGAAGACAGGATATGAGACACTGACTTCTCTTGGCTGAAGACACGTTCACAAAAAAAAAAAAAAAAAGGGGGGGGGAGAAAAAGTTAAGAGGGAGTACAAAGGAAGGAAACATAAGACAGAGTTAAAAGGAAAGCAAATCCATGCCACTTAAGTCAGAATTATTTTAAATGGGAGTTGCCAGAACGATATTTCAGACAGATCTCTTTCTGTTTTGTTGAGACTGAAATAATTTCTGCATGAAGTTTGTAAAGAACCTTACAATAATTTGGTTTTAGGGTAAGCCATTGATGTTTGAGACCAGCTACACAGGACTTGATCATGAAGAAGACAGAATGGAAAACTGAAATGAACAAAATGAATGGAACATATTTGTTTTTGCCACTGAAAATTCCTCCAAATGAACAGTCATAATATTTCCCTCAGTCTTTGCAGGGACTTTGCATCAGTCTGGCTAAAAATGAGCCTGCACTGCATTTTTTTTGCAGTAATCTCCCTTGAGTTCTCCAATGGGCTCTTAGTCCTTTAAGGCTCAAACGGAATCCCTTTCTTTTGCCAGTTCTCCCAAAGAGGACCGAAGCCTTCCTTCTCTAACTTTTCGACAATTTCTGGTCAGCAGAACACAGAGGAAGACCATTAGAGCTGAGACCTGATGAACACACATTTTCCTCAACTCATCTGCTGCTGCATTTAGCTGAAAACTTCTAGAGACGGCAGGTAAGGAAAATTCTAGTAACTTCTAGGAGGAGTGTATATGTATTTTCATATCCCTGCCCTGAAAAGAGCATTCATTAATGTCTACCAACAAATCATACACATCAAATATTTGCTGCTGGCATACATATTAAAGAAATTTCCTAGAGGTTTTCTTCAAGAATGCTGTTTACTTACCTAAGTTACCAATGCAAAATAATATGAAGTCACCTGCATGACTTTTATTTCTCATGTTAAATACTGTTCAGTTTTAGGAAACTAAAAAGCATCAGGTTTTTTTTTTTGAGCTTTACTGTTGTATTTTTTATCAAAGATGTTTCATCAGGCTGCATTCTACACTGTAATTTAGGTTTAAGCAACAGTTATTTTGTTTACCGTTACTCTGTAAAGATCTGTTTGATTGATTCAGCCTTCTGCTTAGTTAAGTGACAAATAAAAGAAATCAATAGCATGATTTCAAAGAGTCAAAGGCTGTTACACTAGCTATAGTTTTGCTAGATAGAAAGCCATAACCACTGAGATTATATGCAGAAGCTGGCCAAAGAATGTGTGTGAGAGTCATCACCGTGTCCTAATAATCCTTCAGTGTCAGAACGTGACTTGGGGAACTAACAGTCCAGAAAGGGAGTGAACATTCAAGCATCCATGTAGAAGTGATTGTACTCTTACTGTCTTTACTCGCAGCACTAATATCTCTTCAGAGGTAAGCTCCTGTTGGTTTTCTTGTGGTCATGTCAGTTCCTTTTTACTGTGTGCATCCAATAAACTGTTTATAGATGGTCTTTACCATCCTGCATACTAGTGCTTACTGCACTGTTTACCACATGTTCCTTTTTCCTTGTAACTCATCGAGACACCATTCCTGGAGAAAACCTTATGAAGAAGTGTACAAATGAACTGTCTATATACTTACAAGTGTATCAGCTGAATAAGTGATTATTAAGCTTCAATAATCAATAATGCATATTAGAGACATTGAAAATTTCATGAGATTTCCACTTTGTCACTCGATAAATACACACTAAATATAATCTGATGATAAAGCTTCAATAGAAATTCCCATACAACATATTTCCAATGCTCAATTTCAATCGATTCTCAATACATACCATTTCCCTTAAACCAAAAAAAAAAAAAAAAGAATTACTAATCTGTTAGTATTATTTTCCACAACAGGAAACATCTGATCTGCTGTAATTAGGCAAGGCCGCAATACAGGTCATCACTTAGCAAGCTGAACAGCAATTGACTTTCATGATTGTTTGCTAATCTTCAGGCTTTAAAAGGAAGCCAGCATCTTTCTTTTGATGTAATTTCTAACAGTACAGTCTAAAAGTAAATAGGGCACTTGTGCAAATCTGATGGGCTACATTAAAGCCTGTGGAGCAAGAGAAGAGAAAAAGACAGTGCAGTGTAATGGAGTGTAGCCTTGGGACATTGTATTCTGTGATACTAGAGAGTTGCCCAGGGAAACTGCAAGAGGCAGATTCCAAACATATTTTGTAAGGCAAGAAAAACTGATACTGGAATGGTGTTCTTTCTCTTTCTTTTATATGACTGCAGTATGTACGCTGGACTCATATAGAAGGGGTTACTTTGCCTTATGCATTGTGCCGTCTTGAGAGATTGTCTGGTTTTGAACACAGTTTGTGCGAACACTTAGCAGAAGTTTGTTAGTGCCAAGCTAGTGCATGGATTTGCCTGACAGTAGCTCAGTTTTTAAATGCAATGTACTCAACTTCATGGGTGCAGGATTCATATAGGCTGCCTTTAGACAGAGTAGAAAGAGGGCTACAGTCAAGCAACCTTCGTTTCTGTTACCTTTTTTTTTTTTTTTGACACTCTTTGATTTGACAATTTCTTTTTCTTCAAGAAAAGCAATTGCTTTTCTGAAACAGACTTGCTAATATACACCCTGAACTCCATTTTCTACCCCATGCTTCACCAAGGATTTTCAAGCTAACTAGAAACAGGTCTATTTTCATCATACTTTGTACCCTAATCAAGAATTATTTTAAATAAAAGTACACATTGTGTATCAGGAACGCAGCTGAAAGCTGTAGGTAGATCTGTCACCAAGACCTGATAATATTTGCAACATTTCTTCTTCCCTCTTTATGAAGCATCTGACTAAATAGTCTTAGTAACTGCACATGTGCAGACCAATCTCTCCCTCACACAGATGAGCACAGGGTAGTTTTTTTCTTTCCTCTAGGAAACCCTATAGCTGGGTCAGCCATCGTGGCAGTTTGTGATCATGTTATCTGAGCATAAAACATGCTTTCCGTGAGCATCCTTAGAGCTGCTCGTCACTTTCACAAAAGTAGCAGCAAAGTGGGAAGGCGATAGCCAAGGCTTTAAAACACATATTTTTCAAATGATTCAGAGGAAAGCTTACATTCCTCAGCATGTAGCACTCTCAGCGAGCATAGTGCTGTGGATGTCATACACTGCACAGGGCAGACTGGGATTGCCCAAATGCTGGTCAGTGGCTAATAAGCACAACTGTGTCATGTTTTCAGTAAAACCTCGAAAAATCCCAAACTAAAACCTAAAAAGCCCACCCACTCCCTTCAAGGCAAAGCAAACAAATTCTTCCATTTATATCTAATGCACTGGATGCCCCAACAGGCAGCAACCACTCCTGGATCTCCAAAACGAAGCCTGGAGTTTTTTTATACAAATGTTTTTAATTTAGACTTGCATTTATGACTATTCCCACAGCACCAGAGGAATCCTTCCTTGTAATTAGCAACTCTCAGCACAGCTCTTAGAATACAGCTGCAAACCTTGTGTTTTTATTCTGTCTCTGAGGAAAATCAGGAGGGAAATTCTTCGTTTATCTCACAGCCTAAGCAACATAGCCTGCAATTCATCAGGATGTGCTGCCTGACGATGAGACATACTCTTACGTATAAATTAGATTTATCAGATGCTGAACTGAGATGATTTTAACAATGAAAAATAATAATCAATTAATCCATTTTCATTAAATCAGCAAAGCTTCTACTGGAAAACAACTAGCATATTAGAGAGATAACTACAGAAAGAAAGGATTCTTAATAGTGCCAGGTTCAGCCAAGAAGGAAATCCAGTTCAGCTAAGCAGTCATGGATGTTCATGGATCATCCCTAATTTTGAGACACTCTGGGGTGTTTTGACTACACTGGCCCTATTTTAAATTTCTGCTTTTAAGTATTTGTATGCATCTTTCTCCAGTGCACACCATATCTAGTTTTCATGGAGTGTTTTTCTTCCCAGCTTCTCAAAAATTCCTTTATTTAAACAGCATATTTCTGTCTATTGTTGGCTTGTACAGATTGAGAAAGTATTACAGTGCTACAGTGATTTATCAAAGATACTGAACAAGGGGAGACATGAGTATTCTCTATATGAAATTATATTATTTGCAATACACAGATACAAAGTGGTGTGTCTCAAGGAAATACCAAATACCATCAGAAATTAATATGTATAATAAAGAAATAATAAAAAATCAAAACATGAATGTTAAAAAATAAACTAACACATGTAAAAACAAACAAAAACCCAACAGCATTTGAATAAAGGCCTATGTCTAAATATATTATAAATGTTTTGCTAAACCAGAATCTGTGGGGAGAGAGGAAAAAATATTTCAAATGAAACCAAAGAATTTATCAGATTTCAAACATTCTACCAATAACACAAGCAAATTAATAGAAATATGAATTATTTTTAGTGTTCCATGTAGAATATATGTCTCAAACCAGCTTGGTATACCAGTGTACTGTACCAGTCTGGTGCAAGTTGACAAATTGAAAGGAATTCAGAAGAGTTCTACCAGAATTATTTCAAGTCTGAAAAATATGGCTTAAAAAGTCCAATCTTTCCTTGGACAAACTAACTAGATTAAGAAGCTCTTTGTCTCTTGCTTGACTAAAGAGATATTTCTTAAACTAGATGCCTGAAATGCTTTAGGGAAATGAAATTTCATTGTTACCTGGATTCAGCTTCCAAACTAGACATGGGAAAGAGAATTAGCTGCATACGTGTAAGATTTTGTATTATCTGAAGTCTTCAAACATACAGTGGATGTGCTTCTCGAAGAATAGGTCACTACAGGTCAAAAAGAAGTGAAGGAAAAGTAGTCTGAGGGTCTGTTGCCTTGGTATGCAGGAGTTTATCATGATCATGAGTGTGGTGAAAAAATGATACTCTATGACAGAAAAGCCATCTCTATGTTCTATATTTGCATAGCTGAATGATAGTCTTGGATTATGCCCCCCAAGTTATGTATTTATCAAATGAACAAGGCCAGGGGCTATTCCTAGATACTAAACACTCTTCTCCTTTCTTTTTTTCTACTCCTAAATTCCCAAACACCTTTTTTTCTGTACTTAACGTTTCATGGGAACAAACTGTGGTCTGTGCTGTTACCTGAACAGAGTCTATGAATTGTCTGGGAAAGTAAGCATTAACAGAGGTCATATCATACTAGGGAGCATGCTATCAGTGAAATAGTACGAATATTCCTGGTCTTGAGCCTTGTCCTGTTAAATTTACTAGGACAGCTGTAGCCTTATATTCTGCAACAATAGAGGTAAGTAATAATACGAACATGTGAAAAATACTCTCAAATTAAGACTTATCTTGGGGCTTCTAGCATCAAGATATGATTTGAGCAAAGGTTTATAACAGTTCATGTCATTCTGTGCATCTTGCTTGTCTGGCTTTATCACTGTGAGTCTCACTTGCGAGTCTTACCTTTTAACTGTCGAAGTGATGTCTGATCACATATTGGCCTTTATATGACACAACACGAAAATGTAATCTCAGGAAGAAAATATTTATTGCCATCTTTAGAGTTTAAAACTCAAACATTTGTTCCGTAACATAAGTCCCTGAAAACTCTGTTCAAATGGAGTCTCTAAGTATATCTATACATGGACAGAAGCGGAGGACAAGGAATTGTGCTTTTGTGTATTTCTATATTTATATTTATATAATTTGACTTGAATACAGGATTGTTCTTCCCTTTATAGGGCAGAGTTAATATTTGCAGGTATTGCATTATTTAAAGAATTTTTTGATCGGGATTTAATGGTGGTTGAGACAACATCAATGACTCTCTTTTTCACCCTCTAAATGTCTCAAAATACCTACAGATCTGCCACCTGGCAGGATGGATATATTTTAGGATATATTTTATATTTTCTGTGCCCCAGATTACCAGAATTTGGGGATGGAGGCAACATTTACTTTCTTTCCTGTGCACAAAACCGATTTAAGTGAAGCTCACCAGGCAACAGTACTGACCTCAAAAGGCGGATGGCCTATTTTGATTCATCAGAAAAGCAACAGGGAAGTTCCAAGGAAAAGGAACTAGTTAGGCTTTGTTCTTCAGAAAAACAAAGAAAAGGAAGAAGTCTTGGCTTTCTGTATTTTTTTTTTTTTATGATGATTTCTAGTGACCCTGTACTGGCTTTCAGCCATGTACACAAACTCTGACAAAATGCATCTTGGTTGATCACTGATTACTAGGAGTCCAGCCCTATATAATATTCTATATAAACAAACAACCAGTCAAATAGTTCATCAATGTTCAAATACTTTAGCTTGAAAGTTACTGTGTTTTCAGGCTCATATCTTTTGGTGGAGACTGAAACATCAAACATCAAGAGCTATGATATCCATTCTCCGTAGCGTCTTTTAGCACCTTTTTTTTTTTTTTATTTTTTCAGTGTTTATAAACAGAGACATGCCTGGAAAAACTTCTTTCTCTTGTTGATAGTACATTGATATATATATGCCTGAATTCCCTAGAAAGCATATATGTATGGCAATTAGTCAGCAATTCAACAAATAGTGAAACTGTTCTAGATAAGCACCCTAACTGCTGGAAAGAACACATACTTATTTGGGAGTGATTGCTTCATATTCAGCTGTGAGATGAGCAAGCCAAAAAACAGTTTGAGAAAGTACTTGAAAAAGATATAAAATTAATAAGAAATACTTATCGCTATCAAGACTATGGATGATCATCTCAAAGGGCTCACAGAACATGAAGCCATAGCAAAACAAAACAAAAACAAACAAACACACAAAAGAAGGAATTTTTTACTGCAGGGTTCATTGAGGAGGAATTTGGGGAGGGTCTCAAACAGGAGAGCTTCTTTGTAGCACATATATCAGAATACCAGACTCAAATTGAAAAGTCAGTAAATGAGGTTACATAACAAATTATTAATATTTATTTTGTTAAATCACAAAGTCCATGTAGTACTACCTGAGAGTTTTAAAGAAACTGAAGGGAGAAATAGCTGAAATACTAACCATGATATGTAAGCTCCTGCTTAAAACTGCCTTGTACCTGCTGACTGCAAAGTAACTCATGTGATAGTTACTTAATTAAATTTGCTCAAGGCTGATACTGAAACTTACAAATGAGCTTACGTCCATGTTGGACATATCAGCAGACATTATTTAAGTGTGAGAAGAATTTGAAGAATATTGGAAGAATATGATATATATATATATATATATATACGTAATTGAGCACTGGTCTTATTTTTCTCTTTCTTGACAAAAAGGTTTCTTACTGAACACATTGTAAGCTGCTGTTCAAGGGATAGAGACCTTTCTTGTCTCTTAACGTCTACATAAACATTGCATAACATAGTCAATATTTCTTTCGCATCAGGCAGCAAGCTACATTTTGTCATATTTCAAATTTAGATGGCTGGCCCTTGGTCTAACACAGCATGAGTGTTCTTATTTTTTTGTTGTTGTTTTTAAATTTACCATTTGCATATTAAGGATAACAAAATATGTCATCTTAAATTACATCAGAATTTTTTGGTTTGTCTTGCTTTGTGCACTACAGTAAATTGTTAAATGTCTGGTAATGCACAATATAGGAAGAACCGTACTCTCAATTCTGACTTCAACCTAGAGGTGATTTGGTGGTCTGCAAAACGTTTAACTAAATAGAATATAAACAGATTACTTGGCATGGAAATTGAGGGTACCCTTTTATTCTGGGAATTGAGGGCAAAATAAAATACTTTACAAAAAAGAGCATGCAACAAATAAATCATTGTCTTTATATAATCATATAAATCTTTATATGATTTAACCAATCTTTAAATTACAATAATCTACTAATTTGCTAAAAATCAAAAATTTTCAAAGTTATTTCTTTAGATGGATTTTATTTTATATATTTGTTTAGTTATTAAGTTTTTAATTATCTTGCTTAGCTCTTTGTTTTGAATATTTCTATTCAGATGTTAACATTCCAGATGTAGCCACATAAGACAAATAATAAAAGCTACTTTCTCACTACACAACACCATTTCTCCACCTAAGTTCTTCATGATGCCTCCCATCATATTCTAATGCTATATGTTGTTATCTCTTAGAATAATCTCTTAGAAATTCTACAATTACTGTTAACTACTGTTTTTTTTTTTTTTTTTTTTTTTTTTATGAGTGAGTAAGTTCCAGAAACTTCAGGCCATCAAGTGCTTGATAACACCTTATCAACCAAAAAGCCTAGCTTGTTCTCTTTAGTATCCATTATCCTTAAACTCCTTATGGACAAAAGAGATTTTTCTCCCATTATTTAGTATTTAGTATTGTAAACAAACTGAACAGTGAGAGTGAAGCAAGTATAGGTATTTTGTTACTGCATATTGTATTGTTTCAAGACATATATTTGTTTCAAGAGGTAATTGCTCTAAAACACCATTTCTTATCACATACATTATCAGGCACCTGAATCAGCCAAAGATTCAGGTTTTAAACCAATGTTACGGGCTACATGTTTATCTTAAATAAAATGCAGCACAAAAGCAAGTATTTCTTCAAAGCTGACTGCCTATTCATCCATACTGCTTAATACCACAGATTCTCAACAACAATGTAATGTTACCCTATTTTTAAAGAAAAAGAATTCTTACTTTATATCAGCTTGAAATGTATTCCAACAAATATTTTAGAATAACTCTATTTAATTTTAAACACCATTATTTCAATAGGAAGTTCATGGTACTTTTTTATTGGTCATTGTCTCTAGGCAATGCTTTCCTGCTAAGCAGCAGGAGTGTCAGAGTATTACTCTTATCTTTTGTATTTCCTGTTGAGTCTGGCAACCATGTTATAAATATTGTCTACAGTCTTGTTAAGTCATTCTGATGGAGAATCAGACTGTGTCTGCACTGAAAATCATCCTTGCTTAGGTAAAAGCAGAAGCAGCAGGACTAGGACAACTTACAATGATTTGAGTAAATGCCTTTGTCATTATTTATATACTAGATAAAATCTTAGTATATATAAGTTGGCTGAGCATCAGAGTTCTGCCTGAATGTTTCTTTGCTTCCTGGAGCAGAGGTAAGGAGTCGGTGTTCCTGTTGAGATATTTTGATTTGGCAGTTAAGATTTCTCTTCGGCTTTTCTTGAACTACGTCTGGGAATGAGGACTTTTGGAATTAGTTGCTGAACTGTTACATAGAGAAATCAAATGCATAATATGGCTCATTAACAACTTGCAGATGATCTCCTGGCATCTATCGATACATTCCAACATCATCATAATCTATAGATATCTTCCATTTCCTTTTTTTCCCCTCCTCAGTGAACTTTTCTCAATCATCTGCAGTATTTTGCAACTACCCTACATGAGGTGTGAGGAAGATTTTTTGGCAAAGGAGACAATGATTTCATAGAGAAGCCTCTTCATTATTCTCTATTGTCTCAGCTTTTATTAATAAAGAGAAAGTTTTGAGCTCTTGGGTTTTCAAATGAAATACTTGCAGTGTGACCCAAGTGTAGCTAACATAACTAATTTCTTGAACATGCAGAGAGATTAAAAAAAAAAAAAAAAAAAGCTCTGAGGCATGAACAGCCCCATTCATGCAAGGCTGTTACCTCATGTAAATAATATTTTAAAGTATCAGCACTCTTAACTGTTTTGTTACAGAAAGCATTTAAGAACAGACAGGAAGTATAATAGGAGAACTTACGCAATGCGCTCTGAGACAAACTGCTCATTTGGGAGAAGCTCTGGTCACCACAGGAGTAGCTGTTTTTGCTTCAGGCTCTGCAGATGTAACTCACTGCCCTTCCAGCTTCTATGTCACCTGAATAGAGCAGCGGAATAAAGCAGCTCCATTAATTAGTCATTCCCATCCCTCATGTATAAGGATGTGACAGATACAACGTTAAAAGTCCCTACAGGAAATCAGACTGGAATAGCATAAGGGATTGCTCAACAATTTCAGACCTGGTACTCAGGTTAGACCACAAAGATGGAGATAGAGAATTGATCATTTTTCTGACAGTTTAATTCTCCACCTTAATTCCTTTTCCTGACCCATACCTTTCAGAGCCAAATTGAGCTGGGGTAGAGAAGAGTACAGCCAACCTAGAAGCTCACTATCTTAGAAAAACACTGAATTGTTTCTTTTAGTATTGGGGTTGGTGATATGTAAATATACTTGATGGATTTGGACGACAGGTAGCACAGAAGAGAAACAGGGAACTTTTGAGGTCCTTTCATTTAAGCTTCTCAGAACAGGGGAATCTGTTTCTTCTCTCTGTATCTGAACTTCTTTATCTCTCATAATTTTAGGACTTTTGGGTTAGCGAACTGCATTTTTAAATTCTTAATTGATGATCTTCAAAGAATATCTGGCCCTCGGTGGCAGATGTTATATTTTTGTTCTGAATAAACAGTAGCATAATTATTTATGTTAGGGATGTTATTTCTAATATTTATAATTTGATGGGCTTTAAATTCTCTAGTGTGACTTCTACATCCCTAGTTTATCCATATCATTTCACTAGATCTCATTAGACATACACTAGGTTTCATAAAGACAAACACCTACACCAGTTAAGAGTATCTTTCAGAAAAGCGTCCACTGCTGAGCAAAGAATGGAAACTTCCACTTTCCCTAACAATTTGTGTTAATGTGAATCACCTTTTCATATACATAACCAGGACATTTTCTGTAAAAGCAAAGCAAAGCAAAACAAAACAAAACCCTAACCTTTTAAGAAGATCTCTAACTGAGGTTATATACCAAATGAAGACTGTTCCTATAAGTATTGATACATAAATGTTCATTCCTTTATGGTGTTTACAGGTCAGCCAAGCACACAAATCATAGCCAAAACTGAAGTCCTCCCAAGTGAACATGAATAAATATGCATTCTTTGAGAAACTTTGCCCCAGCAATAGCTAAAGACAGTTGTTTTAGAAATCAGCATTTCTTGAGGTAATGTAAATTATCTACCTGAGCAGGGCAATGGAGATCTTCATAGTCATATTAAACCAAAGACAGAGATAAACCATGGGTCTGGCTTGGCTGAAATGTAAGGGATGAAAAAGGCAAATCCAAACCAATGGAACCAACTTCTCGTGTATAAAAAGCAAAATACAGAAAATGCATAAGTAACTTCAACTGCCAAGAGGTAATGCCAGAATAATATCCACGATTCATAAACACAGACTTAATGCAAGGCTTAAATCTGGCATGATTTACCTTTGTTTTACCAATGTTACTGGCTACATATCAGTATTTGCTTCATTCATAAGTGTGCAGTCCATATACTTTTTCTGAATATTATACTATGTAAGACATTATATCTCATTGTGGAACAGAGAAACAACTGCACCGTTGTACCAGACACAGTCATCTCCAAATCAATTTTATATTTTTATTTTCTACTAACGATTGTAACTTCTGCTAGTGCTAAAGGAGAAAATTGTAGCATTTTTTCCACTGCAAAAGGATGATTTGCAAACTTTCCAAGACCAAATCTGTTCTTGCCTAGCTTGAGCTTCTTGGAATTGACTCCTGGAGTTTCTGCTTTTCGTGCTGTGGTTTGAGGAGAAAATAGAGCTTTGGTGAGTTGAAGCCACTGATGTTTGAAGACCATTTTGTGGAGGCTTGAGGAGGGTTTCCTGTTTCAGCACCACCTCTTTAACTATCTAATAATAACTTCTCAAAATGCTATTAAATATTCAGCAGCCCATAAAACAACTGCAGAAAAAAATCAGAAGGATGAGGGTATAAAGCAATTTATACCTTAGCTGTCATCTTAGATAGTAACTACAGCATCACCTTTCTCAAACAAACAAACAAACAAAATAACACAGAGAGAAGCAACGTTAGGAGTGGGCCGAACTATTCTGCAGCATTCCAAGTTGGCTTTTACTAAAATACGGTCTTTCTTTTTTTCATGCTTCATATAGAGTTGTATGGTTTTAGATGTATGTTTTGGACACCTCTGACATACAAGTGACTGGAGGAGTGCCTTATATACTGCAATAGATATATAATCAAAAGCAGAAACTCCAAGGCAAATACCTATGGTGATTTTAACATGAGGTTTTTAGTTCTTCAAGTTCATGCATGGCTTTTGAATTTTTTTTTTAAATGAATGTATGAAAGTCTTTCTTTACAGTTCTATTTTAACACATACCTATTACCCCAGTTTAAAAGCATTTAAGACGCAAAACAATTTTGGATCATTCTAATTTCTTAGCAAAATATATTATGCTACCTCAGGTCTCATGTTTTACACAAAACTAAGCACACTTAATCAGCAGCATTACCATTATGAATTAAACTTAAGTGCTCGGTATAAGAATTTGACAAGAGCTATTTTCCAGGTACTCTTGTTGACTGATACTTGTTCACACAAGCCTCTTTGAATTGAATTCCATATCAATTTTTCCACTGTTTTGCCCAGGACTGATGTTAGCTGCCAGATCTATTATTGTCCAATTATCATTTTCACTGCTGTAAATGCTGACTTAATTTTTTTACCTGCCTTGATTCTGTAGTATTCCAAGCTAAGCCCTAGATCCTCTTTGTTGGTCTTTGCAAGGACCTCTATTTTTTTCAGAAATGATGTGTTGCCATTTCTGATTACTCTCTGCTTTACCAGGATAGGAAAAAGACCCCTGGAAAATACTGTTAACAACAGGAAACAAGAAATGCTGGTAATTTCCAGTCCATCTGCAGTGTAATGTGACATAAAAGATCCCGACTCCCTTTCCAGCTGGTGAAAATAATGTTCTTTTCCTCAATAACCTTTTTTCTTTTACCTCTGCTGCCATCAATATCTTACCACCACTAGCTCCCAGAAACATAGAAATGGGTTTCCATCCACCATCTCTCTCTGTCTCTCTAGATTCTAACACTAAGCACAGAAGTTGCTCTGGCATATTGGTTTATACACCCAACCACTTGGTAAACCCTTTATATTAAGGGAAGGGAACATGGTGGCTGCTGTTCTTGGAAATCAAATGGCCACCAAGAAGATGTTATGATATATTTTTTTGTGTAATATGCAAACTTTTTTTTCACTCTGAAAAATGACCGGACAGGAAAAAATCTTTTAAGCACTGGATAAGGTTGCTGTTTATTGTCTCTCTTCAGAGCTGTTTACTTTTACTGTGTATCACAGACAAAGAAGAGATTCAGTTAATGCTCCAGTCTTATGAGCTGTTTTGTTTAGGTAGATCCCTGTGCTGCATCTACCAAACTTTCAATTTGTGAAGGGACTCAAATCTTGGAATCTCCTACTAGCTCTGCAAACTCACTTACAGAATATTTGTGTGAATCATGTATGAGGAAGAAATACTAAATAAGAACGATTAATAAAAATAAGTAATCTCAAATATTAGAGGAAGAGACTGAAGTTCATAGTGACTGCAGTAATCATTTACTGTGACTAGAGGCACAAATCCTTCTACAGAAGTTTTTGCAGTTTCCATCTGACACTTGTCTGTATAGGCTCTCAGTTTTTATATTTCCGGTCAAGTCTTTCTTATATTTGAGCCTTTCTTGTCTTTAACTCCCCTACTTTGCATCTGACTAGTTATTCAGTGAATATAATTCTGGCCTCTGAACTAAGTGGTCAAAGAACATGGGGCAAGGGCTTTATATCCCTTGCATTTGAAAATGATAATACTACCTTTCCAAAACAGACAGTGACAAAAGACTATGAGTATTGGTTTACAATGGAAATGCCAATAGGGTACACAATTACTAAGGGATTGCATTTCACTACTCAGACAGTTCTGTTTATAGGAGAAAAAATGAAAAAGCATAATCAGCAATGCATAGCAGAGTGCCTGTAAAACTGAGTTACGGACTCTAAGTGTTGGGCTTATAAAGTCTCATTAATGAAGTGTCAAAAGGTGACAGGATTATATACTGTTCTGCTGCCAAATATATGACATCATGATAATTTTGATACAATACCAGTTTAAATGAACATAGAAAGTCAAAAGATGTACTGGAAAACTACATCAGAAAACTAGATGTCAGAAATAAACACAGTTGTTGACTTTTTTTCCTATTCTACATATTGTGAGATTTCTATCCTCTTTCCCATTTGAATTCCTATATGAGTCTAAAAGCTGGATCATATTTAGAGGCTGGAGAAGGAATACACATATGCAGATTATTTCAAATTTGCTGGTTCACGGTCTAATTGGATTGAGGCTTTCACAACGGAGCAAGTCTCAAAACAAGAAAAGATTGCTAATAATATATTTTGTCCATTCATGCTGGTATTATTTAGGAGACTTATGTTCACATAATCACTCTTCAAATTCACTGTGTTTCTACTTATATAAAATCGGACTTGCATTTGTGATATCACTATTTATCTGCATTGCAGTAATCAATGTCAAGATTACTTTCATATAAAAGGACTAAACGTAACTTGTTACTCATTGGGGTCCTGCTTAAGGAGAACTAATGTCACTGTTATCAAATCATCAAGATTTAGGCCTACAGTAAATCACAGATTTATATTTTGCTTACAAGATCAAATAAGATTTATTTGAAGATGCCAAGACATCAGGTTGCAGAAGCAGACGCTATCAGTGGGAATAAGAAAGACTTGGAAAAATTCATGAAAAATAGGTATAGACAGATCCTCTGAGGAACAAACAGGATTGTGTCCTCTGACATCCACAGCTGTGGATAATGGTGGAGTAGAAGGGGCTACGGAAGGGCTACAGAGAGAAGCCAGACTCATTAGTCCCCTAAGGATCATCTCCCACTGCCATTTTCAGAGTCTATATTATTAGGGAGGTCAGGTATAGGATTACGATTAGAATCACTGATCTGACCCAGTAGGGTAATTCTTCTGTTGTTATTTATTTGAACTCAAATAATGATGCTCAGAAAGGAAAAGGAACAACACTAAAATAAGGCAAAAGTAATTTTGGTAACAGAAGGCACAAGGACAGAGAAATAATATGTAGAGCCACAATAATTAGAAATGCGTAATTGCAAAGAAGAAGATAAAACAAAATTTTGTGAAGAAAAAGCAACTTGCTGTATGGAATAGGAGAAACACGAAATGCAGTAACTGCCGAGAACAGTAATGAACAGTACAGTAGATATGAATACAGTAAGAACAACAAAAAAGACAGTATGACTTCAGAATACTTTGTTATTTTCAATTACAAATGAACAGACATCTAGATTAATAGGGAGATAAAACAAGACTGGTCATATTAAAAATCTCCAGCTTGACTTCACATGATATGTACCAACATATTTGCTACAAAGTAACACAGAGAGGTTTGAGGTCCTCAAGGTCCAATAGTTTCAGTAGTGTTGAGAATACACGACATTTCTTTAAAATAACCATGCATGCAAAGTCAAGCAATTTAACACACTGGGCTACTTAACCACTTGCTTAATTCTAAATATTTGAATAATTTCACATAGCTTAATTCTTTCACATGCATTTCAAGTTAGGAATTTCCTGCCCACTAATTTTGTTTTATGTAATTTTGTTTTATGTATAATTCTGGATACTTCAATGAACAGAGCTTGGAGGATTAGCGAGAGAGGATTTAAAGTACAATGATTATTTATGCGCTTGAGAGTTTTGTTATAATGAAAGACTGAATGAACTAGATACAGATCCAAGTTCTGTTCTCAGTTATGCTGTTGTAAATCCAGAACAATTCCACTGATGTCATTGAACTCCGGGGTAACAGAGACAGAAAGCATGAATTTCAGTACAAAAATCCAAAAGAATCCTTAAGTTAGCACAGGATATAACTGGACATTGAATTTTTTCATTCAATATTTTTCTACTAAAAAACAGGCAAACACTTTTCTCTTCTTCCAAGTTTGTTCTAATGCAAAAATGCTAGTCAAATTACATATACACCCAGCAAATTTCCAAACAAGAAAACATGTGTGCATGTGTCTATAGTCCATATCCACCCTTTTGATAAAAAATAATACAGCTTTAACATTCAAGGGATGAATACAAACAGTAAAAAATGGAAATTTCATGACAGATATACCAGGATGAGAAGAACAGCTGTGCAGAATTTGATTAATCTCTTCAATTCTATCAGCCTTTCAAACAGTTGCATGCTTCAGTTTAGCCTGCTTTTGATAGAAAATAGAAAATTTAGACTACACAGTGTTAGTGGAGCTATCAAGGATTTATATTGCTGCAACCAAAAGCTTCCTAGACTCTGAGAAAAATGTCAAGTCTGCTCTGACAAAAACTTAGAATCAGTAGGTATAAACATCAAAGAAAATATAGGGCCTAGTACAGATAATAAGACTGAGTGCCAACTCTTTGGAAGCATTATTTAATAAAAGTGACAGAAGGGCATAGAGACTGTCAACAAGAGGAATTGTTCAGATATAAAAGGAGAGAAGTAAGCTTATATTTAAAGAAAGATAGGTGTCTGCTGAACATCCTAACAGACCTCTTTTATTTTAGTCTGGCGCGTTCTCTATATCCAGTTCATAGTATCTCATTTTACACTTAAAAGCAGACTGGACAAAACATTAGAAACCATGAATATAAAGAAATTCTGCAGTAAAAATGGGAGTGAACTAGGTTACCTTATAAAGCATCAGAAGCTTAAATTATGTGACTCACAATTTATAGCTAATAGTATTTATCACGTTCTATCATTCACAACATTTCCATTCACTTTCTTTATCTTTAATTAGTGTGTTACTGAAATGATAAGAGTGGATCAAAGCTCTCAGAGGTAGTATGATTCCTTTCAAACCCGTTCATCAAAAATATTTCTTGCCAAATATTTTCCCAAATGAAATATATTTGTGCCATCACTATTGCTAACAGCCCAGACAGATGAAAAAGACTTTCCAGACTTGCACGTTTGACCTGGACAATGTGGGCTTCAAGGGTTTTTTTCAGGATCCCCAGGGCAAAATGCAAGGCACACCATCAAAAATCTGGTTATGCCTGATTCACAACTACAGCAGCCAAACTTGCACACAGGCAGAATGATTCCCTCTGAATGTCACAGTGGCTCCCCAGGCACTGCAGGCCTAAACCAATAAGGGAACATCTTAAAGCTCTGAGTGTCATTTCTGCATCACAGTCTTGGCAGGAGTCTCTGCAGAGCTGGAGAGAAGTGGACTAGTGCTGCCCATGTTTTAGTCTAGACTGACTTAGCAGATCTGCCTCAAGTTAACTGAAGAAAGTTTTCATTTCATTTACTTGTCAGTATATTTCTCTCAATCTGATTTTTAGGCAGCGTGCAAGTCTTACAGTAGTATTCTTCATCTGTTGAAGAGACTTGGCTGATGAAATATGATCTGCATGCAACTTTATCTTCTATTCCTAACAGGTGATTTTAACTAATCATTTTAAAATTATTAATTAGGTTGCTGCTTCTTGTGCCAGCATCTGAATTCCATTTTAACAGAAATGTCCTGCTACAGCTGTCAAATACGTGTATAAATCGTTACAAAAGAATTTCTTTCTGATGCCCTTCTGTGTTTAGTATAGCTTTCTGGCTCGTTTAGACTCAGGCCCAGGGTTTACAATGCCAGTGGCAGTAAATGTCGCTCTAGGTGCATATATTATAAAGACTTTCATGCACCTAAGCTGCGTGAATTTCTTTTACCAAGGAAAAAAGTGCTGCCATTCATTATGCCTGAAAGTCTTCATGTTAAGAAGTTGACTGGAAGCATAATCTAATGATTATTAAATGACATTCAAAATCGTTATGCTACAGCCAACAACTTTTCTTGGTGTAACTGAAATCTAGCACCCGGAATATAGAAAATTACCAGTGTCTACAGATAGACCCTACAGACTTTTAAAGAATAGTTTTTAAAAACGCAAGTATATGTTTACGTATTTGCTGTTGATAAAGATATAAAACTTTACTATATCCTTTTATGCTCTAAGCTAGGTTAGTTTCTACCCCTGCAAACTTATAAACCATAAAGGAATTTAATATGTTCATCTAATTAAGGGCCACTAATAAAATGGATTTAGACATTCAAAGACATCCCTACTTCTTCAACTGCATGTAAGCCTTTTGTTCTGTGGACAGGTGGGCAAAACATCTCCCTAAAGGAGCTATTTGCTACTCAGTCATGTTGTTTATATTCCTAGCTATTTAGGTATCCTCCTGATAGAGCACTGGAAGATAAAAGAGATTATGCTTTATCAGAGAGCATCATCTTCTACCTTTTCACCTGGAAGTCTTTGGTGACACAGGTATTACCGGGCTTTTCTGACTTTTTTACTAAGTGGAAACAGGACACTCCATGACAAAACAGCTTCTGATGCTAGGGAGCGAGGACACACTGGCTCCTGTATTTGTAAGAAATATTTGCTTCTGCGGAGGATGTAAAGTCACATCTCTGCTGTCTCCAAACTATGTGGAAAGGAGCTGTCAACATTTACAATACTCAAGAGGACTGAACTTTACTCCAAAGCAAAATTTTGCATCCCACTATTTAGTATCCATCACTTATCTGTCCTTGGCATTGAGCTGCAGATAAGAAATCCTTGGCATTTTGATTTAGCTTAACTGCTGTTGAAAGCCTAACCCTTTGGTAATTTGTCTTACATTTCTGTAAAGGAGGCTTTCACTTTGGCTTCTGATTCTACAGCTCAAAAGGGAACCTCTTAAAATGCAAAAAGAAGAGCTCCAGCTTTAATAGCTAATGCTTAGTTGTGATAACCCCAATAGCGTACAACAAAACAGCTCAGCAGCCCTCAGGGTCTTTGCTGGGGTTTCAAAGGACAATCTCAGGCGGATCTTTCCTTATCTAGAGATTTTATTGTTTTCAGTAAAAAAAAAAAAAAAAAAAAAAAAAAAAAAGAAACAAGCAAACAAATCTTCAAAGCTACAGCTTCGTATTACATTTTAGAGGATCCAGTCCTACCTATTGTTAACCACAGCTGAAATTTTTGACAAAGTAAGGACTGTCAGCATGTTCTTAATTTGCATTGCAAGTAAAAATATTGCAGCTAACACCATTATTGCTATACTATACAGTCAAATCATAAAAATACAGTGAAGCATCATGTCAATAAGTGGCAGAACAGTACAAAAAAAGCCTAGCTGTTATTTTATGAATAACACTAAATGCCTGACCCTGTAAAATCAGTGAGAGTTTTATCATTGATCTTGATGTGGCAAGAAAAGGAACTGAAAAACAACATTCTGCTGCTATTTATTTCTTATTTCATACTTATTTATAGTGTAGTGCCATTCAGACGCTTGCCAGCTTATTCATAGAAGAATTGTAATTCCCCAAACTAATTAAACTTTACACAAATGGACATTGTTTGCATTTTGTTTTGTTATTCGTTATTTCAGTCTTTCTTGTAGCAATGTCATGTATCAGCTGGGAAGACAAACACGATAAAGTGACTCAGTGAATGATGCCATATTTCAAGTAAGTGAGCACAGAACAAGCAATCCAAAAGCTGAAATTTGTTTGCATAAATTATTTGGTGAATAATTATGAGTAACAAGAACATTAAAACAAATTTTGGGTCATGGCAGGAGAGACCAGAAGTTATTAAAAGAAACAAACAATCAACAAGACAAATTAACCCACGCACAGGTCACAGCTGAACTGCCTCTGGTTCTCAAGCTACCTCCTATCAAGCAAACTTAGCTCTCTCTCCAAACTGTTGCCATCTCGTCTAAATAAACCTCTTACCATAAATAATTCAACCAGTTGTAAATCACAAAACACATCCTCCCAATGAAATATGCTGATGGTTTCCAAACCTGTTGCTCTTTAAATTTATTTTCAAATTAACATACTTGATCATAGTAATAACATAGAGACAGAAGTGTTTTAAAAAAACACTCCATGGCACTCTTGTTCGATATATGTAAGGAAATACCAGACCGAATTTGATGCTAGTAATATGTTCAATGTAATAGCATTGTTCTTTTTTCATTTTGGTTAGCTTTTATTATGATTGAATAGTGGTGATATAAAGTAGATTCAGAGAGAAGTACTACAGTTTTGATCTGTCCTGTTGAGTTTTCTATGTGGAATAGCTGTTCAACCAAACAAATAAATACAATCAAATAAATCCAAATACCTTTGAAATATTTAGTCTGATTTCCACGTTATAGGAATGAAACGCTGTCATTTACTTCTTTTGATTGACTTCAATTGAAGACAGGAAAAAAAGGAGAAAAGGAGGCTTTTGCTAATACCACCACCCTCAATTTCTGTCACTGGATATCACTAGACACATCCCGTACCATATGCTTTAGGTGTTCCTGCTTGAGCATGGGGGTTGGACTGAATGATCTCTAGAGGTCCCTTCCAACCTCAGCCATTCTGTGAGTCTGTGATTTTATACAAATTAAATTGCATAGAATATAAGTTTTTACATTAATAGCTGGAGCCATGCTACAAAGAGATGTAAATTATACTCTGTGGACTACATTTCCTTAAATGGTACATAAAGATAGAACATACGATTCTTTTTATTTTAGATTACTCAGATTTTCCTTTCATGGATTATAAGCTTAGCAGAGTTTTAGGACAGGATGAAAATATTATAGACTGCATCTTCTTTTCTGTGTCTGCTTTCACTTGAGAAGGTCTCTCTGCCTTCATGGAATGATAATGCTAACAAATTGATCTCGTTTGGGATCCACTTGAGGTTCTGCTTGCCCGGCTTTTGTTCAAAATTATAACTTTATGGATGACCAAATTATGCTAAACAAGTCGTGATTTATGTTTGAGGATTTATAGCTACTAGCTCTTGCCAATTAAAGATCTGAATGAAAAAAAAAAGTATTCCTCCAAAACCAGTCTTTTTTTCCTATAAATTATCTTTCCTGGCTCAATATTTGATTCACATCCTTTGTGAATTAGGTGATGCTGTGCAAATTTCCTGATCCACTGCAAACATGTAAAGTTTAGCAAGAACCCTGACTCTACAAAGCTGCTGTGAGATTATGTGAGATCATAATGAGATAAAAAAGTGTTTTTTCTATCTATTGAGTTTTTCTTAAGAATCAGCACATCAAAGAATGGGGCTAATATAAGATAGAAGATTGACAACAGTTTGGATAAATAATAGAAGAGAAAATAGCTATTTCTGTGATAGATGATCTTGATGAATTAGATTCATTACTAGGTAGACCTTACTTTCCTTGTATAAAGCTTCACTCAGGATCTATTCTATATCTTCCTATTCATACTACTTTTTTTTGTAGAAGTAAACTTTTGGAAATCTTGAAATCATTAGAAATTCTTTCCATGTTTTTTGTTTGTTTGTTCAAATGCCAGTAAGCGTCTGTGTACATTATAGAAATATATTTCTGTAATGTAATAAAAAGAAAAAAAAAAAAAAACATGATCCAAGTGCAATTGAAAATTATATATATTTCTATAGCAAGTTTGTTCAATTGCTGTCAATAAGATCATTATTTAACTGTTTTCTAGCTGGAGACAGAATTTTATCATATAAAAAGGTTTTATTTTATTTTTTAAAGGACATAGTTCAACTTTGGCTTGGCTTTTACACTGGAGTACAGCAAATCCTTTTTCTACAAACAAAATGTTCTAATTTACTGCGCTCGATAAGATCCTCAGACTTGCTTAAATTGTTCGAAGTGTTAGAGGTGAAACCTATGCCAAAAATGATACTTGAATAAATACTGCATATATTTTCAATTTGTGGGTGAATGTAATGCAGAACAATTTGGGTTGTTAGGCACATTGCAAGGAGGCTCTGTGCAGGTTTCCCACACACGTTGCTACCAAAGCACTTCAGTCCTAACAGTTAACACCATATGATATTCCACTCTTGGGTTACCTTATGAGCAGTGACTGCCAACTTGGTTTGCAAGTTTTGGAACGTTTGAACCCAACAGACCCTATGAATTTGTGGGTTTTTTTTTTATTTGTTTTCTCTAGCACCATGCTTTTTACACACAAACTATGAATATCTGCTCACTGTGAAGGATTTTGACTGCATACATAAATTTTCTTCCTAGAAAACCAGTTTTCCCCAACATATTTTAATTTAAAGTCATGGGCCATTTTGTTTTTTTCTAAATAAAGCTACTAGATTTTCTTTTTTTCTGGATCTTCTATTAATGCAACAACCATGTATTTATTGAGAATGTGAATATATGAGTTGGTCTTCAGTCTCTTTCTAAAATTTCTTAGAGCATAAGAAAATGGTGAACTGTCTGTACAAGTTGACTTACTTAACTGCTAGAAAAGATAACACTCAGTACTTTAAAATGGGAATGTCCCGGAAAGTCTTTGAAGTACAAAAAATATTCCTACTCCAGCAATAGTGGAAAGAAAAAGCAGCAAGTTGTGGGGAGAGAAAGGACAGTATGGTTTCAGGCATTACCTTAAATTTATATTGGCTCATTCTGTATTACACGCTAAACATTTTCCAGTTTTGTTCCACAGTGGTTAGGTGAAGAAATCTTAAGAAGATGGAGAAAACAGGCAAAGTGGGGATAGGTCGGTTTGGAAAACCACTGAAGACCATTAAATGCTTCCTTCGTTTTCTTCTGCCCTGCCCTCTATCATTCCTCCCAGGAAAGCTCAGTATCACATGTGGCTCCGAACCATTTGTCATAGCAACCAAGCAAACTTGTGCATACTTAGGAAGAAAAAGTATTGTCCAGGAATACTTTCATCAGAGTCTTGTTACCAAAAGAGATTTCCTACAACGATAGCTATGACTGCAGTCCATGCACACATATTTCAGGGAGAAACTTTTTAAAAAATCACTATTTCTGCATACATATAGAAATACTTTACTTGTTTTGGAAATGTAGCCATCTGTAGGATTAGAGAAAGTCATTGAAATAATGTTGCCAGCAAGTCTGCCTACCATCTATATAGCAGGGAAACATAAACAGCTGAAGCTGCATAGAGAATCCTAATTTTTTTTTCAACAGCCAAAGTATTTTGCATGACTCTATGACTATGTATATCAAACTCACAGCCAAATAAACTTAATAGGGCTTACGAGTATTTTCAGTAATGAATTCTGTCCCCAAGAAATTGCCAAGGTTATGCTGATTTTGATATAGGAATTCAAGTAAAATTTAAACACATCATCATCTTTAAGATTTTCCAGCTACAGAACTTTTATTTCATCTGCCAAAGATATAGCTGTTGCTCTCCTTCCCTTTGCTGATCCTTCTAAGAGAATCTCTCTCATTTCGATATTATGTCTTCTCCCAGAATGGGAATAACACAGTTATATCTGATCATAGCACTCTGTCAACTCGTTATGCTTAACTAGCATGCCAGTTGAGGTCTGCTGTTTCAGTCTAGTTTAGGGAGTTAAGACAGAGGTGAATACAGAAAGTTGACAGTCTTATTTTCTGCTGCTACCCGAGTGTTGTTCAGATATAGTTTAATTACAAAATTAAAAAAAATGCAGGAAAACAATAAACTAATAGCATGTCTATTTCATTTCATCTACAGACCCCTTTCTTAAATGGACGTAATGTATGGTTAGATTTCTCTGAAGTGGACTTCCCTCAGAAAGAGAGATTGCATTCAGTCAAAGTGCCTTTGCTCAGGTTGATTCCTGGTTTTGGCTGTGTTTGTCCAAACCAGTTGATCAGGTTATCAGGACAGTGAGCCCAACCTTCAACCTAACAGTTATATGTCATTGCCATTAACAGAGTTCCTATGTTTGCTGAGGTGTGTCTGCTCTTGAATAACTCTTCCTTCCTTGTTTTTATTGTTAAATAAATAGCTTATTTGGAAGATAAACATCTAATTAATCAAGCCAACCTGCTGCTTTATTAACAGCCCAAGCTCAGAGCTGCTCTTTGCTGCTCTGTGCTGACTTTCATCCTTAATACCTATTCCTTCTCATTTTTTCAACCCTTTGCAAATTGATCAGCTTCCCTTCTTCAGTTTGATCATATCAGGTCACTGTTTCACTAGACCTCTTAGTGAAAGAGTATCCTGCATGTGGATGCATTGGGATGGATAGTTGCACTGCAGCATTACTCATCTCTCCCACCTCTTCAAAGGATCAAAAGAAATAAAATGAAAAGGCAGAAACTCTTCTCTCTTTCTCTAACACACTGAAGGTCTTTGAAATCTGGTCTTTCCCCTGCCTCACTCTTTTCCTTTCTCTTATCACAAGTAGTTAAGAGAGACCCAAAAAAACTTTGCCACTTGCACAGTTATCACAAGTAGACATGGCAACATAAGAGTGCAATTATCCAGAGAAAATCATCCTGATGCACCCAGTGAAGTCACCAAAGGGAAGCCGCAGCCACTTTGCTGAGCACAAAGGGCTTAGCACAAAGGGCTGCCTTAAAAGACTGTTAGAGAAGAAAGAGAGTATTGGCAGAATATTGATTATGTGGCAATTTAGGAAGCAGAAAGACTGAAGCACTGTTCACACTGACATAGCACAGCAATCTTTTAACACAGTTCATGGCCATGTTAATCCTCTGTTACAGCCCAACAATTTATACATAATCTGGCTTCTCACACAGCAAAACTGCTTAAAAATTTATGCTAAATAATGTTTTGGTAGAAAGAAGATATGCACCTGCTATTTTGGGGATGTATAATCTTAAGTATCATACCAGCTATCCCTGAATTGGAAGATAAGATCTTATCTAAAGACTTGTCAAACAGAGCAGAATAAATTATTCCTGTGCCAATTCCCATGTTAGGCTATCAAGTTGCAACAGTGTGTCATAGGTACACGAAAGAAATTAAAAGTGCTGTTTAAGCATAAAAAATGATCCCATCCACTTCTCAGGGAAAAGAGCTTTCATACGACAAAAATCATGCTTCTCTGATCTGATCTGATTGTTTGTGACATGAGAATCCTACCTGTTCTTGTGAAGGAGTGAAAAAAAGAAAGGTAATTCAGCTCGGCACAATAAATGTGCAAGAGAAAAACGGTGGAAAACAGAGTGAAACAGTACATGAATCCTGTTGTATTTACAAGTAACTCCTTTGTTCATTACTACAGCATTTTCATTTAGGAAAATAGATGAAACTCATGTTAGCTGCAACAGTTTTTGTTATGTAAATTCTTTATGTCTTTTTTTAAATTAAAAAAAAATTATTTATACAGATCCAACTGGAACTGCCAACTGGAACTCCTGGGAACTAGTAAAATACAGATATTATTGCTATTACTATTAATATATCTATTATGAATAAGTTCTGGAAAGCATTTATAAGAAACCATAGTACACAGAGGAACAATGCAGGACAGATGTCCTGCAAAAGGAAGGGGAGGAGGAAGGAGAGAAGGGATGGAAGAAGGGGAGGAGAGAAGGAAGGAAAGAAAACAGGGAGGAAGCAAGGGAGGGAGGAAAGAAGGAAGAAGGGATGAAGGGAGGGGAGAAGGGTAGGAATGAAACTCCATCTTCATTTCTGTCTCATCATACCACCTTTCTACCCTCCCCAATCCTACTGAAGTAGCAAGTGATATAACATACTTCTTTTTCAAAAGCCCTGCAGTAGATTTTGCCTCCTAAAGCCTATATACCTGGTATACAGAGGACAGTGTTATCATAAAAACAGAATTCATGACACATTCTTCTTTCTACATTGTCTATTCAAAAAACTATCTCTGCCAAGAGCTTGTGTATTATGTGAAGAAAGTACTCACTTTATCTCTTGCCTAGATACAACTCATTGTTTTGCACGGCTGATGACAGGTCTCCTCCCTGTTGTGTTTCAGATCTGGCAAATAACTCTTTGATGCTGTTAGGAAAAAACAAAAAAACAAAAACCCAAACTTTAAAGGAAAGATAATCCTGCTTTAGAAACTCCTTTAGAAGGTGGAAAGAAGAAAGGTATCTGTTTACAGGCTAGTTGGGGAGAGCGGATCAAGGATAAGAGAAGAGTATTTCAACATACACCTGTTTCCTATTTATACTAATAATTTTGGATGTGTCTTTGTGCACATCGTTTATGAAGAGATTTCTAAATGCAAAACATAGTTTGGAGCTTTGGTCTCCTGAGGCTTATTGTCCCTGCCTGTAAAAGGAAATAATTATCCGCACATCTGTCACACCAGTATTTTAACTTGATATGATATGTTTTACATTAATTTGATTTATTTATATACATATGTTTGTCTATGCAAAACCCTGTGGGGGAAGAAAAAATCATTATATTTCAAGATCTGTATTATGCTTCATAATATTTAAGTTCCTTCCCATTAGATGCTGAGCTGCTCCTGAAAACTTTACGAGAAGTTAGGAAACAATTACTGGGGGGCTATGTCAATGGTATGCCTGTTCCAATTCAAATTTGGGAAGCATCTTAATATCCCATTTATGTCCAAAACTGAGAACTGTCCAAAAGCAGAATGACTATATAGAAAAAGCAAAAGGGAGTTTTTGGTGTACAGAATGATGATCCGGTTTAAGTTAGTGTTATAAATAAAGTTTTAAGTGAAGTGCCAGGCTGCTCTGTAACTAAGAGATAAAGCAGAACTTTACAGGTTGTTGCCTTCAGTACAAAAACAGGTGAAGCATTCACAAATAAATTGGTGATACTTTGCAGAAAATGTACCAAACATTCTTTATCAGGAATAATCTACCCATTGAATTCAGTAGTTTTCTCCCTGAAAGAGATATAGATGGTGACAAATGTACCTTCAAAAGTTGCTTTCATTTTGCAAGATAGCAGAATGATTGGAATAAGAGCAGTAAAACTACAACAGACTTTTCTAACTGTGTATTCAGATGATGAAGCCAACATTTAACACTGATTTGAAACAGATTTCCCAGAATACTTGGAAATCCAGCCAAATATTTATCATCTTGACAATATCCAGTACAGTAATCAGGAAAAAAAAAAAGTATTTGATCTCTTGATAATCCTCCTCCTGAAGGAGGACTCTGGTCTGGGTGGTTTGATGCCCCCTTTTCAGTGTTCTGGAATTGTCCAGTCATATTCTATAGTGTGCTACTTAAAAACACAGTGTAACAAAATGGAGCAAAACCAGGATACATGGGATCCAAGAAGGACAAAAATGTGATGAACTTGATTATCCAAGAGAACAAATGAAACATATATATATTTTTTTTGCTGAGTATTTTCTCCTACAAATCCATATTTATAAGCAAACAACTCACACAATCTACTATGCCCAGCTGAAGTCGTCCAAATAGTTATTCTTAATTATTATGTGAATTACCATTCCATGATTTTTATTCTAACAAACAGAGCAAGAAATAAACCCTTCCTTACATTCCATCCTGAGTCACATCAGCCTAAACTCTCTTCCCGTACTGTCTATCATCATCTGCGCTCGTATCTCATCCCCCTGAACCTTAACTTTAGCAATACAGTGTTCACTACGGCATTTTAACACTTACTTGATTACAGTCTGACCAACTTTATCTGTTCAAATTGAAATTTTCTACGCTGAGTGTCACCTCTGGGCTGATTTTTAAAATAATGAAATCAGGTGGGAAACCAAATGGTCTTCTTCAAATATTTTAAAATTCTTACAACAATTCTGTTGAGAACTTTTTCGCCTCTATGTTTTGAAGTGAAGATGGTAGACAAATTGTTTTGGTGTCTTTTTATTCCTCAAGAAAGACCACTTCAGTTGGATAAGTTATAAAACCCTGAAAAGTTGCAGTCCACGTATGTTTGAAACAGAATTGACAGAGATTATTGGCTTAATTTTCTAAAAATTCTGTCAGCTTTGAGCATATTGAAAGCAACTCAGACTGTTCCTGAATTTCTGCACTTTTTTGGGTGACCAGATGCTATAGAACTGAGAGCAAGGAAAAGAGTTGCCTTCCTACCCTCTTAATATTCTGTTTGCTGAGATCTCAACAGTATGGAGGAAAAATGAATCACTACCTTTCTGGAAGAGAAAACAAAGGGAGTTATGTCATTATGTAACTAAAGATTTGTCATATGCACAAGGAAACCAAATTATGGGAAATCTGTACTTTAGTGTTGTTGCTTACTTTTGAGTAACTTTTCCACTATTTTGACATTTTTAGTATATATGCTATCAAACAAATTGGTTTTCCATCTTCAGTTCCTTCCCAGCAAAATTCTCACTGGTTTTAATGCAGACACATTGTTAGATAAGGCCCTCTTCTACTGGTCAGTGAATTACTCATATATGAGCAATTTTAAAAGTACAGAGTATATATTTAAGCCTACATCAAATCATATGATCTACGAGTTATTTCTAAGCACAAGAAGCCACGTTCATTATGGTCTCTTTGATGACTCTCTATGATCCTTGTAGACAGTGTATGTGGGCATACACAAAAGCTGTAGATATGCATTTTTCAACCACAAATATGGGTTTGTCGAAGTTTTTCAAAAATAATTTCAAATTCTCATGCTTCTGAAATGGAGCCCCTCAAGGAACGTCAACTGTAGCTATACTTTCTCACATAAAACATGCATTAATAAAACCTGGGCTTTAAAACCTTCAACAACAACAACAAAAAACCCCAAAATTCAGTTATCAACACCCAATAACAAAATATATGGCTAGAGATTTGCAGAAAAACACTTAATATAGTATGCCATTAGCTATACACTCTGATTAATTATAAAATTCTCAGTGTCTTCTGTGTTATTTTTAGGCTCTTGATTTTGTACAGAGGAAGACGAGCGTGCGAGAGACGAAATGTGGGGAAGGATAAAAGACAGTTTTAATACAAAAATTAGCATTTACCGTGAATAAATATGCTATACTAATGCCATAACAAAAACCAGCACGCAGCGCTTTCCCGTGCGAAGGGAAGCAGAGCAGCTTTCCATGGTTACTGCCCTTTGCCCTCCGCAGCGCCTCATGGCCCAAGAGGATCTATCTGGGAGGAGAGACCTTAAATCAGGGCGAGCAGAGCGCAAGGCGCACGCAGGAGCAGCAGCGCGCTGACATTTGCTAGGCACCCGCGTCCCTCAAGTGACTGGGAGCGCAGCCATTGACGTCACCGAACAATAGGCAAAATATTTCCTCCTCCTCCATAGTGCTGAACTGTAAACACCCGGCTTGCACACAGCGGGCTGAGCGGGTGGGGAGAGGCGGGGAAGGAGAATGCGAAAAACTCTCGAGTGATGCTGCTGAGAACAAGCAGCTGTTCCCGCATAACCAAACTCCTTTTATTCCTTCCGTTTTTTTGCTCGGAAGATTGCTGGTGTCCCCTTGGTACAGGGCACATGGTGTAGAAATACAGAAAAAATGTGCTATAAATAGAGCCGTGCCCAGTGAACTCATAAGGAGCTCTTGGAAGTAAAAACCATAATATTCCTCACAAGAAAAACACTCCCTCTCTCACTCTTTCTCTGTTGTGGATAAGAACGGTATCAAAGAAGTCATCCATGCATTGCGGGTGAGCTGTGGTGGTAATGGGACTGCATGTATATGGATTTTCATCTTGGTTACCCCTTCCTTAAAGCACATACAAAATTGCAAGCCAAAGAGGAAAACAATGACAACATTTATGCATTTAGCATTATAATTACAAAATCACATCACCCAGTGTATGCTCTAGACTCACTATAAGGTCAGGGTTAGCTCCTTAAATTGGGGCTTTGTGCTTATGTTGTAGCTAGAAAATAAAAAGGCAGAGTTAAACCTGGAAACTGGAACCTAATCATGGCCTCTTGTGTCTACATTTTAAAATATATTTATCAGTTATTTATATCTTATATTTATAAGATATATTTATCAGTTATTCAACAGAATTTTTTTACACCTATATAAATAGTTAAACAGTGCTGGCAAGCAGCAAAGGCAGGGAGCCTACATTTTTCTGCAGCCTGTTGGTGCCAGTTAGGCTAAAGCAGAGGGATCATAAAAGAGATGTACATTCCTATTGTGTAGCTTCCCTTGGCAAAAAGTTTCCAACTCAGCTGCAATCCTATGGATAGGAAGACTGTTTCCAAAGCAGCCCTGTGAAGATTTGGCATTCCGAAGTGGAGGAAAATGAGATTGCTATAAACAGTGAAGGGGCAGAACAGAGCTCAGAAATGCTGTACCTCTACAAAGCCCCAAGGAAACTGCTGAATCTGGGAGTCCTGAAAGCAGCTGTAATCTGCCTCAGGGAATACTTTGGCTGGATTTAATTTTTCCTTCCTTTCCTTTCCTTTCCTTTCCTTTCCTTTCCTTTCCTTTCCTTTCCTTTCCTTTCCTTTCCTTTCCTTTCCTTTCCTTTCC
>VZSV01000023.1:7677630-7714267 GCA_013398735.1 Nothocercus julius | reverse complement strand
TTCCTTTCCTTTCCTTTCCTTTCCTTTCCTTTCCTTTCCTTTCCTTTCCTTTTTGTAGACTAGTGTAAGAGAAATTAATCTCACTTAAGGGTCCTTAGCCCTGCCTTCTAAAGATCCAGCTAACATCAGAAGAAACCCTAAGAAAGACTTCCGTAAGGAGATACTTTCTGTTTTTAAAGGTTTGTCTGAAAATACTGCTCAGTTTGCCTGGAGACAACCTTGGAGTGCCCAGGAAATACGTGTCACCTGATTGCTAACTGAATAATCGTCTTCATGGACGTCAAAGTGACCCAGCTTGTTATTACTTATACTTCTGCCTTGTTTCATTTAAGTTTTGCTTACTTGGCCCACAGAAGAGGGTGAATAAACCCCCTTTCATTACACTTGTTCTCAAAACAAATACCAAGGAATCCCCCCCATTGCCAGGTTCTGCAGATGGCAGCATTTAAGATCCAAAGAGAGAGGTCTTCTTTTCCTGTCCAATGCTGCTCTCTATTGAATGAAGCTGTAGGCAGCATATCCCAGTATATTTCCAGTACATATGGATTTACGATTTCAAAGTGCTGAACAAACATCCACACATCCACTCATTTTTCCTTTTTTTTTTTTTTTTTTCCTGCACTTTACTAATAAGGTAGGTAGGCCTCGTTTGTTGTACAATTTGTCTATTAGGCCAGAGGGCACTGAAGAATGTTTTCAATGTCCAGTTGCTCTGCCTGGACTGAAATAGCATCACTGGGTTTGAAGCACCCAAATAAAGCAGAGAAAAACACATTTCCTCTCTGCATGGGCAGCAAAAGCAGCCAGGATTGGAGTTCTGGCGTTGGCAGCTACTGTGCAAATATATCAGCTTGTTGGTGGACACATGAGCACCTAACCTCTGCTGCCTTTTATGCTACCACCACAGCACAAGGCGGCTGAAGCTCGTCTACCCATCGTCCCAGGAGAAGGGCATCTTGCAAAGTAACACGCTGTTGGGTTGTTTGTCCTTTCTTCTTTCCTCGCCATTTTTGTCTTCCCAAGAGTGGCTCTACTGTAAAATATTTTCTTTCTACTGAAGAGCGGCAGAAAGGTTTTTGGTAAAATCAAAACATGTATAAGAACAAAATGAAACAGAAGGAGAGAATAATTGGCTGGCTGGAATCAGCACAAGTAAGATCAAGAGATAGGGATGTAAAAGTTGATTTTCATTTTTTACTGTCTTGCACAGAGTATAGTAAGACAAGCATGTCTAATTAACTTATAATGCTATTTTTCTGTTCTGATTGGAGATTACCCTTTTTTCTTAACTAGTACCTACTATTCAAAGCCGTGTGCTTTCTGCACTAGCATATATCTCGTTGGAGACTGCAAAGTCTTTGTACTGCTTTTGAAAGCCAGATTTATGGACAGAATTTTGGAAATGTGCTTTACGGGACACAGGCTGTCACTGCAAGGGCAGAAGCCAGAGCAGAAAGGAGAAGTGAGGAAGCAGGTATCCCCTGCTGCCCAACTGCGAAGTTCTGAGCTCTGAGTGCTCAGTGTGGCCACGTTGCATCCTGATCCCCGAGCAGCATATTAGTGAGGTGTTCAACTTTGGGGTTTTTTTTGCATATATTGTTGTGTTGTGCATGAGGGAAACTTGCACACATGATTTTGTAGGGAATCAAGACACTATGGCATCCTGTAGAAATTTTTGCCTCTTAGGGCAATTTTTATGTAAACATTTGTGAATATAAGTTCTACCAGCACAAATATTCACAGAAAATAAATTTCTTATTGATTGCCCACATAGAGATGAATACTATTAGATACATTCTTCCTCCTGATAATTTTCAAGTTTTTCCAACTCTTTCCTTTATGCAGCTTAAGGCATATATTTCTCACTATATATTGTGCATAGGACACATAAACATTTCAAGTTACTCTTTGAACTGCGTGTAGGAGAAATGAGGAGAAAAGTAATGAAAAAAAACAAAAATAGTGTTAAAATTTCTTCACTGAAGTAAAAATACTTCTTCAGTTTTATAACTCACAATATGGATAGCTAAATAGACAGAGCAGAGCCTGTGAGAAGAAATGTGGTGAAAGTACTGAAAGTGTGCACTGTAATGCAGTCCCTACAAATTTAACTTCACTGAATTTGCATATTATTAAAATATAATGGAACATAACAATTCCTCTAGTTCCCACATGAGCTAAAAAACTATTTATTAAAGTTAAAACACTAATTTATTAAAAGGAGTTTGAGTAGCATTTTCCCTTCCTTTAATGAAATGCAGTGTAGGAAGCAGACACTGAAGTAACTGAAGAAAAACTCACCCTCTTCACAAGAAAAAAAAGTTTTGGCATGGAAAGCAAAGCATTTTCTGGATAGCTTCTTGAACTTCTCTACATGTCACCTTGAATTCATATTGTTGCTGAAGCAGAAGAATTTGATAGTTGGATAGTGTTTTTAGTCCTAATGTAACAACAGCTGTATATTTATTCACAGCAAGAATGACTATGTTGTAATCATAAAATGGACAGACCAGGTGAAAAATTAACATATTCAGTACCAAGTGTGACTAAAATTATACCAACAGTGATAAAAATCAAAGGAAGAATGAAGTTTTAGCTCTAAAGCCACGGGTTTCAAAATATTGCTAAAGCACTTGCCTTAAAAAGTTTGCTGCCTTGATTCAGAAAAAACTCAAGAGAATCCACTTGAGTTGTATATTTAAAGTAGCATAACTTCTGCTCCTTGCAATAATTGAACCTGGTACAGATATTTGGCTCAGTAACACTGAGAGAAACAACTAGGTGCTTCTGGCCCAGTTTTTGAGGATGTTCAAAGGCAAAAAGTTGAACACATACTTAATGAAAGGTGTTCAGAAAACCTCTGTGAACTGTAGAGGAAAAGTTATAGTCAGCCTGAGATGGTTTTGTTCCGTAGCTATAGAAATTACACTTCTGCGGAGGTCTGTAAAGCTTAGACACATTAAAGGAAGTTAAGCAGATGTCTCCCTTGAAGCACACAGGTAGGGCTGTTGACTCTGACTAATCACGTTTTTTGAACTAGGCATTCATTAAAGGACACCTAATTGGAGTACAGAACCGCAGTGTGAAGGGGATCAGATCCTGTAAAACTGTCACTGTTCACTGATTTCCCTAGAAGCAAAACAACTTTTCTGGCTTATGTGATAGGTCGGAGAAGATAAACTCTTGCAGCTCGCACAGTGGCTCCAGCTTGCAAAAGCTTTCGGTGTGGCTACAGTGTTTACTTTGTAATGCTTGTGTACAAGTTATCTGTCAGTGACATCCTATGCAGACCTCCCAGTGACCCCTATACAGCTGGGAAATTCTCTGCTTTGCATTTTCTTAATATGTAGCTAAAAGAAATTGAATTAATGTAGAAACCAAGGAAGTGGTAGCAAATTTCATGCTGCACACAAATCAAATAGTGATAAAGTCTAAGACGCTGACATACAAGGTCATAGCAGCTGTGCTAAGACTTGGCCTGTCCCCAAGGTTGCCCTGACATTCCTGCTGTTATTTATAATGCTGGAAGTTAAGAGCAGATTTATTTACTTAATAGGAGGTTCAATTTACTGCTCCAGAACTACCTTAGTAGTAAGTACTGTATTTCAAACGTTGATGTTTATGGACGGCTGAAAATACAAGGCAAGCAAAATAAAACAGAAAGAGAATTCACCAAGAGTTTTGAGATGTACCGATAAAGAACAACATACTTCTTTTGGCTAGATATTCATAGTAGATTTAGGCGAAGAACATGAATTCATCCAACATTTTTGTGGTTAATTTGCAGCTGGGATGTTTATATAAAGTAAATAGCTAGAACTGGAAATTTGATTCCTTGCTTACTGGTAATATCTCAATTCTTACATACAATTCATGAGTTTTATACAGAGCAAGTATTTTACATTCACATCTACAGCTTACTTAATGTCTTTCTCCTGGCCCTGATTCTTCATTGCCACACATATCCTTTATACAAGTGCAAAGGAAACACAAAGAGGTCATAAAATACTACAAAAAACATTTTTTTCTCACAGACTTCTAAAAAGTTGTAAATGACAACCATACAAAATTATGAAAAACAAGTTCATAATGATCAGTCCTAACAGAAATCATATTATGAAGCGATATCACGCTATGTTTAAAAAGTAGTCTCCAGAGTTACTCCATTTTAGGAATAGACCAACACTGTCTATCCTTTAAACCAGACACTGGTTCAGCTGATTAACGAGCAATTAATGAGCAAAATGAGCAAACAAGATTAATGAGCAAAGATGAGGAGGTGAAAAACTGTTGTTCTGCCCAAATAGTGACTTACAGAACAGACAATTCAATGTCATATTAACACATCTTTTTACTTTACATCTTGCTACCTCTCTTGCACCTTCAGCCCTTTTTTTCGGGATGACTGTATTATTTAGAAGATACTGCTGCACAAGCCACAGGGATTAAATACAGTCAATAAAAGTGTGCAAGAAAGTTTTAGAAGACATACTAAACGGACAGTAAACCAGGCCAGAAGAGACCAGAAAATGAAGATTCAACCAGCTTTTCTATTTCTTTTCCTCACATACATTTCTGTCAAATATTTCTAATGGTTGTGGCATTGGCTTACTCAGAGGCTGCTCTCATTTGCGATGAAATGTGATGTTCTCTTTCTGTAAATGAAGGTAGTTATAAGAAGGTGCAATTTCATTTAACAGCCTTCTAGAGGAAGCCCTCAAAGAACAGAAGCTCAGCCTACATGAGAGTTAAGTACATTCATTTAGCATTTGCCTCTGACTTTGGAAATAGATTGGCAGGGCTGCTAAGCATCAGATCTTGAGCATCAGAATCTCAGAATTGATATTCTGCACAAAAATGCAAGGCAAAAAGAGCTAAAAGTCATGGCTTTGAGTCTTACTTATTCAGGAGAGTTACTAAATCACAAGCATGCAAGTGCATTCTCAAGGCATATTATTTGCAACCAGGGTCTTACAATTTTGGGAAAATCTGCATCTCTTCAGAGGCCAGAAATCCAAAAGGTAACATCATATTACATAATGAGTATTTAGAGAAATGGTTCCTATATGTCTCTATCTCTATACAGAATATGGCATTAAAACCAATATTATAGCCAAAACCTTAATCAATTTTATTCTTTTAACAAACTATACTAATATAACAGTAACAAAATTTTCCTCAAATTAAAAAAAAATAAAAAATCTAAAAGATACACTTTGTACTTCAGCGCACAAAAACAGTGCCTTTTGTGATTAAGGCATTCAGAACACATTATTGCTGTATCGCAAATTCATATTTTGTTAATAATTAAGAACTACTGTTTTGTACTTAATTAATGTGGATGTTTCATCATAATAGTATACCAAGAGGTCTTCTCTCTGCTCAGAGTAAAGCCAAATAAAAAAATAAACTGGAAGGGCAACGTAAATGGTATCTAGTTTATCAGACTACTGCATTTCAGCTTTTTAAAAATGAATAGTGAAATTTTCTTTCTAAACTTGCATTAAAATGCAGATTTATATATGCACATGTACCATCCCTCTGCCCTCTGCTGGAAGGACTATATCAGGCCTATTCGTGAGAAAGCAAAAAGTGCCGTGAGTAGCAGCTGGTGACTCCAGACCCAAAGACTGGGTGCAACCCACAAGCAGGTAGCTGGTAGATACAGTGCGTCTCTCAGGCAGATGTTTGATCCTCACAGATAGTCATTGCATTCAAAAAAAGCAGGAATACCAAATTAAGAAGACGCTAAACTGTAATTAAGTACTCAAAATTCAGAAAAATACCAGAGGTAAAGTTTGAAATGGAAATTTATCTTTAAAACCATGTGCACATGCACATATAAACCCACATGCACCCACATAAACCCAAATGCACATATGCATGTACAATACAGTTTTTAAGTATATATAGGACTACCTAACCATTTTCCTATGTTAGATGCTCTCAAAATGTGGTGGTCTTGGTACAGTTAGCCGTATGTAGGCACTTGCCTAAAGTTATTCTCTACATTAAGCTCTTCAAAATATTTTCAGATACTTCTTTTTAAAGATTTGTTTAAAGTTTTGTTTTGTTAGAACCACCCCATCTATAAACATCAGATGCAAAATAAACTCATTCATACACAGACTGAACAAAGTCAGTCATCTGGGTTGTTTTAATCTCTCATTTATAGTTTTATGTTTACTCTCATTTATAATTAAAGAATACATTTAGCCACCACTTAATGTCAAGTCAAATAGCTCTCCCTGTTATTTTTCATAAGCAAAGGACAATTAAAATCAGAACTTGTTCATTTCCCTAACCACCTAGTAAAGTCCAAAGTGAGTGAAGGATGTGTTATAAACACTTGTATATACACAAATAATTAAATGAAAGCAATGATGCAATGGTACTTTCAAAAAGTCTTCAGTAAAGGCAGTGTTCATGAAATATTTATCCTTCTGTATTTGAAGAGTTCTCCATGTTTTTTTACTGGCATAGCTATATAATTTACCTTCAGCTCAAGAAGAGCATTGGTAGGTCAAAGAAGGCTAGTAAAAGTCACTGTGAAGCAAACTACACAGAAAGAAAAGAAAGTCTTCCTATTTTTCTTAATTCTGGTTTTAGCTTGCAAAGGCAGATCTGCGAACCACTTCTCCTATTCTGAATGCATTCTGAGGCACTCTGAGAAGGGAAAATTTGAATCAAAGAATTTTAGTTTGAGCTATTCCCACTAAGTAAGATTTATTTTCACATTAACAGTGAAAAACGGTATGGGTACCACTACGTCAAAGGTAATACACATCCTATTAGCCACAAAAGTATAAAACATAAATGTAAAATCATTTATGTGTATTTCATCTACAGTTTCACTATAACACAACTAGTTAGACACAAATTGCTACATTAGGAATTACTTTTGTTGAAAATCTGATCCTCCACATAATCCAGTCATTCAAGTTTTCATCAGAAACTGTATTGTTGTTTCCCGGCAGGTGGTTTTTGTCAGACTAGATTTTATTTCACAAAGCATTACAGTAAAGCTGGCTGGAAAGCCCTCGGAGCCAGAACTTGTAACAGACTGAGGAAGCCCTTCTGCATTACCTGGAGGCAGCGCCATTTTCAGCAAGACCCCTGAAACCAAGTGGATGTGGTGGGAAAATCTAATTAGAGGGATTTTTTTTTCTTCTTTTTTCCTGAGGTTGCTGGGTTTGCATTGCTCTGAAGCAGAAATGTTGATACGGTAATGACAGAACTAGGCACGTTTTGCTGCTGAGAAGTCAGAGTACAGAAGGTACAAACAGAACATATTCAGGGACCCCAGACATGGCGATGTGTGTAATCCAGCACTACCGACACATTTGGGCAGTGCAACTTGTCTGCTTGAAAGCCTTCAATCAAAGACTTTAAGGTTTGTTCTTATAATTTGAAACCACAAAACAAAACAAAGCCTTCCTGACTTCTGCTGAGGGAAATTCATGATTTGAGCAAGTCTGTCTTATCCGTTCTCCCAGGTCCTATCTCTTTCCAGCAAAAGAGCCACAAAGCTATTCCCCACTTGTTCAGACAGGAAAAGCTGGTGGTACAAGAACATATTATTTCCCCCTTCAGTTGAACCTATGCCCATCTTCATGTAGCGAGCCTCACTTTATTACATGGATTATTCCATGTGTATTTAAGTGTATAGGAAGAAGGAAATGGCCTAGAAGTACATAGTGATCTCACTGCTGTATCAATTTTCCCGCAAGCCTGTTTTGGAATGAAACACATATTCCTGGAGCTTACAGCTCAAAGCCATTCAACCTAAGAGACCTGTCCTTGTATTCCCTTTCTCGGTTCTCAGCAAAGTGCACATGAATCAAGAAGCCTGTAAGTGTCCTGGATAACATAATATTTGACCATTAACACACACAATGTTGCCTTCATTAGTGATTTTTTCATGAATTCAGTGAAATTAGGGAATGCAGAGGAATTCAGTGACAACAGATACAATGGAAAAAAAAGCAATCAGATCTAAATGAAACTGCTGTTATGGTGTATGCATACAGAAGTAGTGCTTCAATGCTTAAGTTTATTAAACACAGAGGCTAAATATTCTTTTTTGAGAAAGAGAGCTTTCGAGAAACAGAGACGTGAAATCTACTCTTACACCCATGCATTTTGAACAAAACCAAAAAATCCAATCTTTCGAAGTCTATATAGACGACTGCTGTTAGGTTTTTGAATTCAAGAAGCAGCAATGAATTCTATTTCTACTATATAAGAAACTTAATGAACCCTCCTGAAACTGACTAGAAGTCACTGGGGAAGAAATGATTGAAAAGGAGGTTTTAACTTTCAGTAACGATTTTAATCTTAGTATGTTGATATTATGCAACCATTAGTCCAATAATAGCACCTCACAAGCACTGAAAAGTATAATAATAATAATTCTCATATTGCTGCCTTATAATAAAATAACAAATTTTTAATTTCTGGAAGCTTCGGGAAAGAGACAGCATTATTCATGTATTCTCGTATCTTTATGTGGGTAAGGTATTAAGGGAAAGCTATGCTAAAGAAATGAATTTCAGTATAAAAATGTCTTATTCTATGGTCATGAGGCATGGGATGGAGCAGGGAGAAAGGGTACAAATTGCCCAGACTAAGATCAACTACCTCAAAAATTCTTTTTTTTTTTTTCCTCAGTAGAACCTCTGGTGCCTTGATTATATACTTCAGTGAAATACAGCTGTTTTATTCTATTGTATTTGCTTACTGCTGCAAGAGAAAAAATTTCCTCACTAGCAACTTGAACTTGTCTAAAGGAAAGTCTAAATACTGAACAAATAAATCTTCATGTTGATTCTTTATTCCTGAGGAAGTCGCACCGAGAGCAGAACACGGTACTGGCGAGCTCTTTGCAGGCTGGGTTGCTAAGGAGACCAGAGATTCTCTAGAGCAGTGTAAGTACAGGACTACTGCATGGGGATGCTGGTTTCAGGGCCACAAATGTACAGATTTCTGCATATATCTGAGAAATATTCCAGACAATTCTAAGAGCAATTTCTATATCTGTTTATTTGTCTGTCTGCTTGTTTATCTTCGCTATCAGACTATATGGGTAACTAACAATGTCGGAGGAGTCAAGGTTTTGAAGATAAAAACTGCCTTAACTAAGCTATGCCTCCGTGACATACTGCTGGAGGCTGTATAGTGCTCTGTGGTCATTGCATCGGCCTGCCAAGAGCTGAGCTGCCCAGCAAGAATCCACAGCTCTGAACCATGAACGTGCCTTCTGCTTTACCCAGCAAGCAAACAGCAAGAACTCCGATCTTCTCTTTGGGCTGATTGGGACAGAGCAGTTGCAACCTAGTGTTGACTGTCTGAAGCCCTTTCTTGCTTACCCTTAATTTTCAGGTATACTGGAAGAGGAAGGGCATTTGAGAAGAGATAAACATTCCTAAAGAATTCTCTCACTCTTGCATTGACTCAGCTTTACCTGGCTTCTTCCATTTCAACTGTAAATTTTGACAGGGCATTGAAAAAGCTGTTCCGATCACATTTGGTTGAAAGGAGATATATAGTTTTGAAGATTATAGCAAACAATTTTCCTATTCAATAACAATCCCCCAACATGTTAATAACTATTATTTTATTTACTAATCTCAACGCAATTTAGTAAGAGAATGACTCTGAAACAGAGATCTCTCTTTGTTTAACATTTTACATGGAAAGATACGGACATATTTATATATAAGGAAACACGCTCGTATATTGCGAAAGTATCCACTTCTACCACTAATACTATATAATTACTTTTGTATTTAAGTCAAGACCTTGACTAAAAAGCTTATTGAGGGACAGTTAATTTGATGAAATTTTTTTTTGCAATTCATTCTCAAAGCTACTGGCATTGTGAGACTATCATACTGCCATTCTAATAACTTTTGCAAGCACTGATTTCACTTTAGAATATATCAATAATCATATTAAGATATCACAGAAAACAGTGTGACAGGTTCAAATTGTGCACTTCTTTACAGAGAAAACCTCAGAAAAGACAGAGTTTGGAATTTGGAAAAGACAGAGACAGAAAGTGTAAACAGCATGAGTATGGACCAGGAAATTCCTGAGAAGAAAAAGCTGCCTGCTTATGTCCTAGTGTTGAAACAAAGCTGAGTTCTAGAGGAAACCAAAAGAGAAAATCATTCATAGAATGCAGGGAAAATGGAAGGATTTATTTCATCATAGCCAATTGCTATCCTGGGTAGGACTTGAAAGAAGGACACCCATCCTGCAAGAAACCTTGGCTGAGACTGATTTTTTTAGGCTTCCCTCACCCAGCAGTTCTCATGCACCCACTTCCTGAGTTAAATTGTTCAACTGCATTTGCTTTTGTGCTATCATTACAAATAGCATTAGAGTTCATAGTATTTCGCAGTTGATACAAAAGAAAGTGTGAAATGAAGGTAGGGGATGGTTCTGCTTTAAAACCTTGGCCAATGCAGTGTACTTTCACTGAACTGAACATAAGAACAAGTTCTACACCTTTTGTATACAGACTGAGAAGCATCTTTGGTGATGTGTGTGCGGCAGACACCAGAGCGGTAGAAGTACCAGGTAACTCCTGGCAGGAATGTCACGACCCCGATATCCACTGTGTTCTGCTAAGGCATCTGGGCTTGCTAAGCTGGTCTTGGTCCAATGAAGATAATAGGATACCAGCAGTAAGTGACGGCACTAAGTGGTTCATAGGGTGGCTGCATCAAATGGCAGGTCCTCCGCTGAAGACTGTGCTGTTGAAAGGCTTGAAATCTAAAGTCCCTAGGACTAACTCATAGGTATATTCCTCAAAGCCATTTTTGACACATTCAGTGTCACAAAAAATTCTCTAGGTCGACTAGACCTTGGAAAAAGAGTATATTTTTCTCAGGAGCCAGGAAAATTGAAGTAATAGGTTTACGAGCATTCTATTCCAATGGCCTAAATTTTTAGGGCTGCAAGATTTACTTTTTTTTTCCTTGAAGAAGAGGTATAAGAATAAAGGTTTATTAACTTTTTATTATGATTTACTTATTTATTTATTTATTTTTACCAACCACTCCAATTCTAATCAGGTCATAGGCAAAAATACTAAATTAAGGATTTTCAGTATCCTTTGCTGAATTTAAATTAATCTGCATATGTCATGTAAACAAAGTTATTCATTAGGTCTACATTACCAAGTGAATGGTACCTCCTGCATGGAGGCCTTAAAAACCACGTACAATACTTCCATTGGCTACGGATGTAGTCTGTGTGGAAAGAGATTTGATCCATTTTCTGGAAGCTGAACTTGAGTTCTTTAGTAAGAGAGTCAGATCGCCTGTGGCATCTATCTACCAAAAATGTTTCATCTTAAAAGAAAAAAAAAAAAAAAAGAAAAAAGGAACAAATCCTAATCAGACTACTGATGTATTTAAAGCTATCTGATTGAATAAGTACTGTCTTAAAGTTTATAACTTAAGAAGAAATTATAATTTAAGATTCAGTTGATATGCATTCCTAATGATTGATAAACCTAGGAAAAGTAGTACTGAAATAATACTAGAGTTGTGAAGGAAAAGCAACCATTCAATAAGGAAAAAACAAGACCAAAACTTGTTATTATGACATCTGGAAGAACAACTTAATCTTTCTGATAAGACATCTTGTGGTTTGCTCCTAAAGTGTGTTTCTGCTTTCTGAAAGTATGACACTTGATAGAATTTTTTGATAATGGATTCAGACCTGGGGTCAATTTATCCTAAGAATCTAAGGTATTTAATTTAAAAAACTATCATGTTAATGGCCCAGGGTGTACCTGGAGATATAAATAATCTTTCTGCCACTAAACACCAGTACTTGTTCATAGCACTTCCAAAGTGGCCCTTATATCCTGGCAGATATGTATCTCAGCTTCTAACAGGGAGGATGGATTATTGCCTACACAAATCAGTTTCACCAGATTAGTTACTCTCCAGAGAAGTCATTTGCTTTGGAGTTGCTTCATCCAGATTCACTCTTTCCACCAGGCAAGCTTAAAAGTGAAAACAAATGTTTAATCAAGAAAAGCAAAATACTAAGTTCTTGATTTTAAGATTGGAAAAGTTACAAAAGAAAACCAACAGAACATAATCATAAATTCTACTTGGCAGTACTATACCTTGTGCCTTGAGGGATTATCTCAAACATTCTAACTGAAGGAACAACGCAGTTCATACCCTCCTCACTGTGTGGATCAGAACTATTCTGAAGATTGGAGATCTAAACTCCAGACCACAAGAGTTCATCTAAGCCCTTTGTGGGTTTTTTTTGTTTGTTTGTTTTTTGTTTGTTTCTTTACTTAAAACAAGATCTTAACCCTCCTTCTTTTCTCTGGTTTTATTAATGAGTAGGAATATAGAATCTGGATCTACATAATAATGACTGTGATGACTCCACTAACCCCATCCTCTTCTCATGCCTTTCAGAGAAATTGGTAACAGGAGGTTTCTTCAGGTAATTAGTGGGTATACGAAGCGCATAGGATCACCCACAATATGAATGCATATGAATAAGTAGTTGAAGGAGAAACATATTTTTTTCCCAGTGACAGCAGTTCTTCAAGAGATGTTCTCCGTAAGTGCATTCTTCTGCCCCACTCTGCCCAAGCGTCCCTTGCAGGAACTCCTCTGGTCAAACAGAACTTGAGTCTTACCTGTGTGGCTAGGAGGAAAGGAACACATGTGCTTGCCAGCTCTGCTAGTGCAGCTCCAGTAAAAGATATTACCACTTACCACAAAACTTTTCTCTCTAATATTCTTATTTCATTGTACCTGCAAAAACACTACTGTGAGCATGGAGTTTCTAAACAGCTTCACTCTTGATGTTTGCAACTGAGACAGTTTTAGTAGGGACACAGATCTGGTATAAACTCTGGTGGTACATACCCATACCTTCTGTGAGGGAAAACTACCTTGGTTGTCTCATAACTCGTTCTAACATAACATAATATCCATTTGGGCAAACTCTTCATGGAGATGGCTGTGTCATTTGATCTTCTGCCAGCCTAAAGACACAAATACTAGGAACTGCCTAAGGGAACTTGTTCAATGAATAAACCAAACTAGCATGAGGGTTTTGATGAGCTTTGTTAGTGATTATCCGAAATCAAAGGTCTCTGCATTTCCAGCTTAGTGTGAGAGTATTTTAAATGGCATTTTAAAAGGCCTGAACATCTCAGAGCTTGGGTCATCTAGTCTCCGCCAGCATGGAAGAAACTACTGAATGATCTAACAAAGTAGATGGATTAGTAGTTAGTGTGAGTGCCAAAGCCTCTTGACTATTTGAAAGTCTCTTAACTATCTGAACTCAAAAAGAAGACACTTTCTCGGGTACAGTTCACACTCTGTTCAAGTCCAAGAATTAAATGAATGATGAATAGAATATTCATTTAAAATGCAAGCATGGATGTCTGTGACACACAAAAAAAAACCCATGCTGGAGTATAAGCAAACTATGAAACCACCTGTAGAAATTGTCAAGGTCATGAAAAAAGTATCAAAGAATACTCTGAATTAAATGGAATGGAAATCCCAAACTAACACAGGAAGCAAGGGCACAAAAGGACCAATGTGGCCAGAGCTGAGTGAAAACTTCCTATCGCTTTGCAGAGCTGGAAAAACAAATACAAAACAAAACAAACAAACCTCTCCCCAAAGTTATGGGTGAATTAATATACAATGATTTGGGGGAAAATGTAAGTAAAGAGACTGATGCAGGAAATAATTCTGGAGCTCTGGAGCTACACTGTCTGTTTTTATTCTGACAAGGAGCTGAGAGGATATAAGGGACATGTAGAATAAGAGGAAGAGCTTCCAGGTGTAGCTAAGGCAAAACACTCTGATTCAAGCATTTGAAATATAAAAATACATAATGAGAATATGCACATAGACATCAGTCAAAGGAAAAATTCTTACTTTGCACATTTCATCTGATGAAGCTTGCAGGAACATTTCCAATTTGACAAATTTTGACCAAAAGAATATATCCTTCTATTCCTAACTTTTAGCATGACTTAAGACTTTCAAGTGACACTTAGGCTTTTTAAAAGTCTGGTAGCTATTTCTTGACATAAATACTGTTTGGCTATAGTTTTTGCTCCACCAAGATTTAAAGCTTTTCTAATTTAGATCACCACCAGGTTCAAGGCAAGAGACAAAAGAGCAAAACCTCCTGTGTTTAGAGGTTATCACTGCAATTGCTATTCATGGTATCTAAAATGAAACTTTCTCAGAATGTTTTTGCCTGGAGGTCATAAATTAGCCCAAACAAAGCCTAAAAGAGACCTGCTGCACCAAGCAGCAAGAGAGGACTCCAGTGCTCGCAGTCCTATGGATGTACTAATGTAGCATCTCAGGGAAGTTGAATGATTACTCCAGAGGCTACATGAACTGTCCTTGTCTTGCTTCACTCTTTGCGTTTGCATTTATATGTTTGGCAATGTATACTGGGTCCAGCTCAGTGAAGAATTGTGCATTCAATGATCTCTCTAAGTCCTTTCCAGCTTTGTGTTTCTATGGTTTGGACATAATTAACTACTACTGTTATATGCTTGGACATTTGAGAAAGTTAAAAAAGTTGAAAAAGTTAAAAAAACAAAAAAAGAAGTCACTGCACCTTCAGGAAATTATTCAGGGAAGGACCTGCCCCTCCACCAGGATATTTTAGCACATGCATGGTGACATATGATTTCAGTATCTATCCTGTGTCTGTCATTGCAACTTGCTCATTAAATCATCATTGCTCTTTTTAATCCACATATTGCTGAGCTGGAGGTTAAATTCTTCTAAAATTTAGTATTCTATGGGCTTCACTTGTAACATATTTTCCTAGCATCTCAAACTCATTGGAACCTCATAAACCTCATATGGAATTTTTTTCTGTTGCAAAATTTATCAAAAACAATATGCTTTATGAAAATATAAGAATCTCAAAAGAAGAAAAAAAGAGAATTCTTTCTTCGAAAAAGTACTTTTTTCAAGTTCACTTTTTTTCTTTCCTTTTACAAAAACACATCCAGTTTTTATCTAAAGAAAATGGTTTAATCAATCAACTACTTTTTACAATTTTTCTTCAGAGAAAATCTGAATTTTATTTATTTAATTCTGTTTTGCAATGGATAATACAGAACATAAGCCATATCTAAAAAAAATTTGGTTTGTTCCCAACATATTTAGAGACCCCATTTTACCTGCATCATAATATATATATTTTTCTCTGAAATTTTAATAACTGAGTATATTTAAGTCTTTATATTTTTTATTCTCCTAAAAGCAAGTTAGTTTATTTTGTTGCCACCTTCAAAGCAATACCAACTCTTTTGTCAAGAAAATGTTGCCAGTATTTTTAAAATTTATAAGGAAAATCCATCATTCCTACAAACTTGAATTTGCAAATATCCATAGAATATAAAATACAGACCAAATTTTTCCACCTTACTTAAAATGCCTTTGCATTCACTATAGTCTTACCTATAAGACTATATCTAATTTACAAAAATTAATATTGTTGTTTTGAAATCACTAACACACATAGAAATGGAGTCAGACCTAAGAAATAACTACAGTGGACTCATGCTTGTGGCTGATGATTATTTATTTAAAATAAAGAGTTTGATGTGGAGAAAAGGTAAGAGTCCTCAGTACAATGCACGGATGCTGAAATATGAGTAATAAATACGTGTACTGCTGCTTTGTTTGACCTTTTTCTTTTTTTTGCTTATACACAGACAAACACAAACACAAACACAAATGCATTCTATCTCAAAGAATGTGAAAGTAATTTTTAAGTGTTATTTCTTCCAATGTCTGTATGAACTACACAACTCATTAGTTTTTCATTTAATAGCAACACAACCTTCTATATCCACTGTACTGATACCCTTATGCAATCAAGATCTGTAGACCCAGACATATAACTGCATTTACAGAAATATACACCCACATATTATAGTTTGGTTTGCCCAAAACCTAATCCATAGCTCTGGGCAAAACTTGCTGTATCAGCATGGTTAAACTTTGTTCTTCCGTAGCAGTCTGGCATGAGAAGAACAAATTACTGAAATTTAAAGCTGTGGTGCAAATCAACAGAAGAAAATACGCCCAACGAGACAGACGGCAAGGGAATTCAGAGTCAACTTGGATAGAAATTTGGCCAAAACAAAGGTATTTGAACCTCTTCTTTGAATAACCATGTAAGAACTGTCAGCTACAGCACTCATCCTGTGTTTTTGTTCCATGTGCTCATTAAGTTTAGTGCACTGAGGTCTGAGTCCAGGAGAAGAGTTAGTTTTTTTACAGTAAATAATAATAATAATAACAATGACCATTCAGCAATAAACTATAATTGAAAGCAAGCAAATAGCCATCTCTTTGATGTCTCTTGAAATCACCTGCAGATTGCTGCAGCATATCAAGAAGATATGCTACAGCATAACTTCAGCTCGGTATTGGAGGTAGAGAATGAAATTATATGGTTTATACAGGCAGTCAAAGAAGATGATATAATGGCATTAGCTAGCTTAAAAAAAAATATATGTCAGAAGTAAAAGATACATATGGGCTATATTTTATCAGAAAATAGTCTTTGTTATTTTGGGATAATAGAAAGAATAGCTTTGTTGGGAGTCTGGAAAATGCTCTTACACTTTGTGAAAGTCTTTTGATAAACAACGATTATATGCGAAACCAAAATCCAGGTACTTCTAAAAATCTAGACCTATCTTCCCTAGTCAGGAAACAACAACAACAACAACAACAGTGATATCTATATTTCGGTTGCAATTGTGCACACTTTGTCCTGGACTTAACACTGCAACATATTTCTCTGCTTTAAGTATGATTATCCACTCACTTGAAATCACTGAGGACTGCATAAACACAGCCAAAGGAAAAGCGAAGGCTGCAGAAGAGCGTGTTGGCACCAAATGCCAGTAGACCACAGAAGCCCACAGCAATATCCCCTGGAGAATACAACTAAGGCATCTGGGGAGGACATTTATTCCAGTAGTCAAAATGGCTGCCGTGCTGCTGCCAAGGCATAGTTATACATACATAGTTATATAGAGTTATATAAATAGGGGAGGGAAGGGAAGGCAAAAGAGAAGGGAATGGAGGAGCAACAATTTGCCTCCGGTTTCCCTGCACCGTGGGAGGAATGAGCACTACGTTCTAGCATGACCTCTCTGGCGCAGCATCTGGATGGCGTGGCAAACCAAAGCCCTGCCAAACATTTTCAGCTCTGTACCCTGATGCCTTACAGAAGTTTAGTAAGTGAAAGAAAGAAAAGCCTCATGGTTTAGAGAGTCAAAGTAACATAGGGAGGTAGTATATGCACTGCTGAAAACAGCTGCTGGTGGAACAGGGGAGATGGGCTGAGAGGGGAGGGCTGTTCTGCCTAAGGAAATAGGCCTGTGTACCCTGGAAGCAAGATCTCACAAGACTTCACTTATTCAGAACAGCAACCTCACCCAATCCAAATATTTTGTTTCCTGAGGAATGCAAGCCTTTCATTTGCTGGTTTACTTCTCTACGTAACCGGAAGCAGGGACACCGTATCTACCACCAGGCTTTTTCCTCAAGAGTCCTTGGGGGGGGATAAAAAAACAAATGAGACGGCATAAAACGTGGAACGACGCTTCTAAGCGCCCTGCTGCAGGAGTTTGTTTTGGTGAACTCAGGTAAGTAACCTGCTGTAGGGACTACTTAGGGGTAAACCATGCAGCTCATAAATAACCCTAGGCTTAGATGAGAATTGTGATTAACAGCATCCCAGGGTCAGCTAGCACTACCCTTGCCACATTCCTATTGTGGTTTCACTGATTTATATAGAATGTGTGTCTGTGACTACCTGTAAAGTATAAAAGTTTCTTAGAACTTCTTTTTTTTTGATAATGCATGAGACATTTTTGAAGGCTCAGATAGGTTTAATTGAACTGCTTTTTTCTGCCAATTTTCCTTCTGCCAAAATTGTCAGTTCATTTCAGATAGTGATGAAGGATGGTAAAAACACATAACAATGGAAATAATGCTGGAAGAATGCGCTCATGAAGGAGGAGTGGGCACCCAGCAGCACAGCAATGCATACAAAGCAGTCAGATGTTCCAGATGTTCTTTTCTAGGTCAGAGAGGTTGGTCTCAGCTGGATTATGAAAAAAAAAACAAAACAAAACAAGGGAGAGTGAAAAGGGTTAGGTAGCTTGACAAATACCAAGAAATACCTCTGTGCATGCATAATATTTGTGCGTGTGCGTGAGGACGTACATGCATGCGCACACACGGGTGAGCGTCTGTCTTTCACCACACCGTGAAGGTGGAGAGAAAGGGCACTGCCCACGCTTCGCTCCCAAGGGCCTCACCTGGTGGCAGCTGACTCCCGTTCTGCAGCTGAAGCGGGCGTCTGTGTGCTCGGACGGAGTCGGACGACACGGGCGCCACCAGGATCTAGCTTTGCCTGAGGCCCTTGCTTCTGCAGGAGCCAACACTGCTGTTTCTCTTTAGGAACTTATTCCTGGTTCGAGAAGGCTTGGCTAACAGGAAAACCTCCCACTTCTCAGTTGGCTTTGTAGCTTAGTAAGGAGCAACATGTATTTTTCATTTGCAACTTCATTTATTTTAAATACAGCAATAACTTCAATTTTATGCTTGAAAATCACAGTAAAATCCCCCAAGCCAAATCAATGTTTTCATAAACTGGAACATTTTTTTGTATAAGACACTCTCCTACAGTTTCATTAATAAGAATAAGTAAGAACACATTTTTGCTCTACCAGTAGTCCAGTGTTTCAGCAGGTAGGGCTAGACTATGACACTAGGCAGTTATATTCTTAGTGATATCACTGCTGAGCTGCTCGAGCAAGACCTTGCACTTCCTGAATATCCTGTTTATAGGAAGTGCACATTTCTTGCATTGGGTATGAGATCCTCACAACTGTCTTCCCTGAATACCCTCCCAACTAGACTGGCATGTTATAAACATATTTTTCAGTTCTGCAGAATCCCTAGAGTTTTCTGACTGCATTCGGGAAGAAACGGGTGGTCAGGCTTTTTGGCAACCTGTTAACCTGATGCATCTAGTGCTTGAGGCTATAGCACGAAAAGGCCAAGGGACAACAGTGCCGCAGCGAGACGTGCAGTCTTCGCCTGCCACTTGCTTTGATTCTTTCACTGGATGGCCTAATGATGCCCAACACCCGTCCTGACGCACCATGTATGTTTTGCATCATATGATGCAACACAGAGCTGTCAACACACATCATGCAGAAAGACATTTGTGGTGGATTTCAACAGAGCTCTCCACACAGAGTTCCAAACCAGTGGAACACTACAGTATTTTAAATATTTTTTCCATATATTTTTTATAGCAGCTGATTTCAAAAACTTAAAAAGCACAGATTCTTACCTCAAGGTGCAAATCTATCAGAAATCTATCTCTGTTTTTCACAAATATACACACATATACACACAGAAAAAGCTTCTTAGTTTAGCTCATATTTCACTCACCACAGTCTCAGCTCATTCTCAAGTTTAATATTTCAGAGACCAGCTGGATTTTTTTTCCATTGGAAGAAACCATGGGTGAGTCAAATGGTTTCAGTGGCTTTTCATGCTTTTCTAGTATTGTCTGGAAGCAATTTTCTCAAGCTTTGTAATTTATTTGTCATCTGCTTCAAAATCCCCATGCAAAAAGAGAGCCTTTCTTTGGAATTAAAAACAAACAAAAGAAAGCTTGACATTGGATTTTTATACATATCTTTCATATCCTGAGTGTAATAAGTAGGTTTTTTCAAGTACTAACAGTTAGAATCTTGTGAAGAAAAAACAATGATTAGAGTCACTTCTCTGAAGAACAGAAGTCATAATTAGTGTGTCCAGGGATTCTGTGGTACATTAGCTACTGAAATGCAAGAAACATTTTTTTTCTATATTGTAAAATCTAACATATGAAGGGAGAACATGTGTCCCAAGCTTTAATCCTAATCTTTAACGCTATCATCTATAGACTGATACGAACCAAGGAACTCTACATGCTATTAGAAATGATATTTTCTCCTGTTAATCTTTTGTTTGTTTGTTTGTTTGTTTGTTTTCATAGTCTTGGAAAAGAAGTTAATGATCTTTTGAGGACACAAGACTAAATTTTGTCATTACAAAACCAAACATGAGGCAGAAAAAAGTAGTGTCAAAGTCGATGGGCCCTAAGAGTAAGCAATGCTATGGTTTGTAGGTTGATTTAAAGTTCAATCCCTCATAATACCTCCAAGAAAACTAATCTCAAAATGGAAAAAACACAGATTGCAGTGACCTGGTCTGTATTCAAAGGAGAAAGATGCAATCTGTCAAAGATCGACTCAGTAGTACTGCTGTGTGATTATGTTACGGCAGTCTGGCATCAGCAGTACGTTATTTTGTAAACTTGTGTTAAGAAAAAACTGAAACACTCACAAACAAACACAAAGAGGAACAGGTATAGTCTCTGCATATATCCAGTTATTTCCTAGAAGTTACCAATATTACTTCAGTCTTACTGGACAGAATGTCAGCCAACTAGCTAATATCCATGCATAATTTGTTTTAAAGGTCAGATACAATCACCCTTATCATCTACAAACAAATAGCCAGTGACATTTCCCTAACTTCTTACTTAAATCTAGTTCAAGCCAAACCCTAGATAAAAGAATCCAGAGTCCAGAGCTTTGTGAATGGAGCCAAGAGCACACTAAGATATTCTCCAGCTATTCCAACAATGACAGTCTCGACTCCCCTCATTACTTCATGATATCTTTCTCACTGAAAGTACACAAAAGCAGTAAGCTACATATTTCTTCCGCAAAAATGTGCATTCTTACATTTCTTCCAATATCCAATGAAGGATACTATTCTGTCTTACTAAAAAGTCATTTTTATAATTGACCCTTTTGAATTGAAACTATACTGTTGAATTTACATATCTGACAACATAAAAGCCAGTCTCCTACTGTTGCATGTCATAGTCCTTCTCATGAAGGAATCAAAAAGTGGTTGGGATGTCCACTTACACTACTCCTACTAGAATCCTGTTTTAGAGTCATATTTTTGATGGTTAGAAACATAATTCTAATGATCAGTCAAGTTTAATAGTTATCTCCTCTTCTGGTATAAATGTATCTCTTCAGAGCATTTATAGAGATCATTGAGATCATTTGTATTTCTTCTCAGTCTTCTCAATGTTACAGTAAATAAACCAAGCTCTTTTGCTCATTTTGCATAACAGTCTCTCATTTTCCTTGATTGCCACTCTAGGCTTCCTTAGCTCTATATTTCATTTGAACAAATATAGCTTAAATATAAGTGAGAGTTTTGCAGGCATTCACAGGCTACCTGATCTTTTCTAAAAAATATCTCCCCTGACACATCTAGGGATTGTGCTTGCCATTATGCTCATGCCACAGCCACAACAGGTGATTTTGGTCACTTTCTGATTGATTAATCCATCCAGATTTGTCTTCTCCTCTTTTATTTCCAGGTACTGAATCTCCATTCTATAGAGGACAATGTCATTATTAGCTTATTATCAGTTTATATTTTATACTTTATTATTAGTTTAATACTCTCTACTGCTAAATTTCATTCCATTTTAAGACCATCCAATTCTTCCTGGATGGTTCTTCAAAGACCCTGTACTAAGAATAAATCTCCCAGTTTATAAATAAACAAACTGAAGTAGGGAAGTTGAATGAACTGAAACTAAGGATTGCATTAGAAACATGGCTTAGGGTGTAAACCTATCTGCTTCCAATACTTGAAGCAAATTATTTTTGCATTTTTCATATTTTTGCATTTTGAAAATAGTCAGACTGACAATCTTCTTCAAAAGGCAATTTTGAAGGGGAAATTTGGTCTCATTAGTCTAGTTTCTGCATTAAAATGTGCAGTTCTACAGAACTATTTTCTTCCTCTCTACTTCCACCTAAGTAGGAATATAATCCAAAATCCATGAAAGTCAAATCCCCATGGCTTTAAGTAAGCGAGTGTAGCATTTGAAAACAAATTCATCAAGCAATTGAAGACTGAGATTCCTGCAAGATGTCTATGACATTATTCTTTAATGAATTATAATACCACTGAGTGAGAGATCTGGATGCTTTTAGTCTTAGCATATACTGGCATATGAACGCTGATGAGAAACCATCTGATTCAAAATTACATTTTGATTGAATGGTTAAACCAGGAAATGGGAACCCTGTCCCCCAAACTGATGCAAATTCACATAGTTCCTTTAAATTCATCTGAATTCATTTATACTGCAAATGAATGCTGATCAGCTTCTTCATAACAATGATTGCAGGAATTAGTGCTTGGATAATAGGAACTTTTTCATATAATTTTAGCTTTTTTATTATCTTTCAATTTTATTAGATATTGCAGAATGACATTTATGTGTAACACTGAGTATGTAACCTATGACTACACTGGCTGACGAGTTTGTATCAAGGTCTCTCGTCTGCAGTTAAAAAGTCTAAGATGAAGTAGAAGTAATTTAACCAAAGAACTGTCTGCTGTTCTACAGCTCGGTACAGTAATCAAGCAACCAAGAAATATTCATTCCATAGCTTCATCTTGCTGCATGTCATTCATAATTCTGAAATAATCTGCTCCTGTACTAATATGATGGAACCTCTAATAACATGATTCCACTAAATGGCATTCAAGGTGTTTTTCTTTTCTTTCCAATTCATTATTGTTATGAACATTTAATTTTTATTGTATGATTTCACCTTCGGGGGAACTAGGTTGTCATTTGTTTGTATACTTCACATAAACTATATTTACAATTTTTCTTCTAGGCCTGTCTGGGATTTATGAAAACAAAGACTCATACTCTTTGTTTTTCAGAGTATTTTTTAGTTCAAATAGACCTTAGAGTTCTGGAGGTCATGTTCAAAAGATGCCATGCTCTATAGTTAAAATAATAATAATAATAATAATTACTCCAATTACTAGGTAAAGGATGAGTTGTGACCGTAGTGGTGTACAATGCTGACTTTGCATTTCACCTGGCCTCTAGCAAAAAATCATTAAAAAGTACAGTTCCTCATATCAAACATAGCAGAGTGTCAACTTTCAAACATTTAAAAAACTTTTAAAAGTACAGTTTTTCAATTAGTCTCTTTTTGATCCTGCTCCTTAAAATAAAGCATTATTTTGATAAGGTTAGAAGTTCATCCATTCTGATCCCAGTCATAACTGGAAGCTGTATCAACCTGTCTCTTTGTTGCCTCCTTTTAGGAAAGAAGAGATTTTTATCTACCTCACTCTATAATGAAGGGCTGCATTATGTATAGACCTTATATATTAATTTGCATGACTATGTGGCTATCTATTTTAATATCACTATTTTTTCCCATTAAAGTTTTACATAGCTTCATCTCCTTGAAGTGATTGCACCTCCAGAGATCCCAAGCAATAAAGACTTATTTTATCTTTTTGATCTCTTTTTACATCTATCAGGTAAAGTAACTCTGATGTTATATTCTGTAAGTAAAAGCATGTTTACTTTGTACTGAAAATCATATCTTCTAATAACTCATTATTTGTTTTGTCTACTCTGTAAATTATGTCAAATACAGCAAAATACTGATTTTGAGTGCTTCTTCTTAAAGCTGTATGTTGTTTTGACAGTGTTTTCTATCGGTTAGATGGAAGGAAAGTACGACCCAGTGGTTATATGCTGATACCTCTTCTTAACTACAGACTACTTAACATTATGTCCTCCTGGATATAAGTCTGTTAATGTTTACTGCATTCAGTGATTTTTTTTTTTTTTTCTTTTAGTACCAGCCAGCATATATATCAGAACTTCTTCAAGGGTATGTGAACGATGTAGAACAAATACTTAGGGTGTTTTCCTGTCCCTTTTATATTTAACAAGCACAAACAAATCTATGTCTACTTTGCAACAGGGCCACTTATTTTTTTTTTTTTTTCTTTTTGAACCACCAAAAGGAGTTTTTCCTCCTAACTATATATTCTTTTTATTTGTGGCAAACTAAGGTTCTGCAATATTGATATTTAGACCTCTCAGTTATTCATGGTCCCATTGTAGATGCTTAATTCTTAGAAAAAAATCCTTACATATCCTTTTCTCATGCTTTTTACAGAAAATCCCAGAAAATATGAAGAAGCAGTTTTTAAGTTTGTTGCATTTTCCTGTGAAATCCTTGGGTCCAGAATATAATTAAGATCACAGTGTGATGAAGTATTATCTCCACAGAAGTGTTTTAAAGTGACTGTAATTGTGCATTTTGTTTGCTTGGGTAGTTTTTGAGGGCACATTCCAGAGTTTTCTCAACAAGTTGTCTAGCTCTACAAAAATTTCTCTTTTTGTAGGTGGAGTTGCAAGGAAGACTAGGCTCCTATTTTCACAATGGACACTCACTTGAAAGTCTGTGACTAAGCCGGAGAAAAAGTGAACAATAGTGAATAGGTGAATAGGAAAGATAGCAAAGGGAACACAGCTATTTTGGAAAACAGTAACACACTTCAGAGGACTACAGGTCCATTTTGCATTTAGAGAAGAATCCACAATCATAAGTGTTTTATTAACGTAATTTTGTTTATTCACAAAATATTTCTCCTCATACATAGGTGGTCAGGAACTGCTCAGAAACTTCACTTAAAGAACTGCTTTGCTTCCACCAAGAAGAAACTGTGTTTTTTCGTCCTCTTTCATGCTCTTTCTAATCTGATGAAGACCCCCCCCCCGAGTTTTAAATCTGGCCAACATTCTTGCCTTAAGTGGTCATGGGGGGAGCTTTTTGCTTTGTTTTAAGTTGATGTTATTTATTTCCGCTACCATATAGTTGTCTAATGTATTTAACCATTAGACAAAAGATAAACAGTTTAATCAAAACAGAGCTCTTACTAAGGTATGAATGCTCATATGTTAATGATCTCAAACATACAAATCCTAAGATGAGAACTCTGTAAGGTTTAAACACTCTGCAGTAAAGTTTACATTGTAAATACAGTAGACAAAATTTGGGAGATAATTGCTTATATATATAACTCTTTTTTTTCCCCCATACATTATTTGGAGTTATTTGTCAATACTTGGGTCATTTTTCTGTGGTACAAAGTTCCTGTAACAAAAAAATTCAAAATATCACTTCTATGTTATCACATTCCACAACCAAAAATAATGAAATGCTAAAATAACACATCTCTCCAAAATCAGGCCATGGTAAGATGTCTGAAGCTTTTAGCACTTGCTAGCATTTAAGACACTGTGGCAGAGATTCTAGATCTAGGTCTGCTGTGACCTAAAATTCAATTCTATAATTATACAAAAAACACCTCTAACTTGTTCTGCTAACTTTCTCCTCCCTCTAAGCTTCTGCAGTAAACAAGATAATAATCATATCTCACTGATGTGAAAGTGTTCTGGTTTGGCACTTGCCCTTCTCATATGGATTTAAAGACCATATTAATTCTGAGCCATTTTCTTTAGTATTTTTAATTCTCCTTCTGAAGTCTACACCGTGGCATCATGTCCTTAGGAAAAAAAATGACTGTTTCAGAAATCTTTCACGACTGAACGTTATTGGACTTAATAATTTTTCATGACTGAACGTTATGGAACTTTCCATATTGATTGTATGTCAAAAAAGCATACAGTATACCATACAGTATTGGCAATAAAGTCATGTCTTCAGACCAAACACAATGTGCTATGTAGACAAAGACTGAAATATAGACTGAAATATGCTCTTGAGGGGGGGAAAAAAATAAAATTAATTTGAATAATCAATTTCCATGTGCCACACAGCCTCCCTCTGAAAAATTATTAAGCAATCTTAAGGATTTAAGAAAATGTTTTTAAAACACCGATGCATAAACATACTGGAAGTATATTGTTGTATTAGTGAAAGAATGCCGTTCTATTAGAATTGAACATATTCTCTGTCTCCAGCCTTTGTTTTTTTATTTGTGTATTTCAAACTTTACCACTGATAGTTTCATTTTTCCATTTTAGAGGTGGGAACTAAGGCCCAGAACAACTAAAAGCCCTTCTCAAGTTCACAAGAATCAGTAACAACAGTGGAGATAGATAGAATCTGTTTCCCAGAGCCAGGTTCCGTTCACCAGCACACCACCTTATTAGTAAAAACTGTGCATTGATATGGTTTGTTCTACATCTTCTGTAAGATGTAGACAGACTGAACAATGGCATGAAGTTAATATTGTAATAACATGTCTAAAATGAATGGAAATAAACTGGGTCATGTAATAGAGCCATCCTCAGGAAATGATGACCAGCCCTGACAAGGAAATTTTCTGTCAGATATTCTTTCTAGAATGTTGCAATGACACATAGTCTTCAAGTACTAAAAATAACAACAAACTGGGTATAGAGAGGAAATGTTGAAGGCGAGGAGAATAAAAAGAATAAATTGTTGTAGGATTAGCAGCGTAACAAGATGGTCAGGGCATCATGCATGATTACATGAACTTTGAATCCTCACAGGCCCTGATTCCTTCAGGTTCCCTCACACTCTTCTCAAATTCTCAGTCAGAACTCTGTTGGACACAAACTTCTCTTCAGCAGATTATGAGAGTCCTCATCTGAACTGTAGCAAAACCCGTATTCTTTATCTATAGCAGAGGAACAAAAGAATGGTAGAGGAGTGAAGGCTAAGGAAGAAATTGTGGTTTTAAAAATTATAGTAAAGGTAAAATTACTGAGATTATGAAATATTGAATAAAAGTAATTAATAAGTTTTAAAATAAGTTAAACACAGTCTTATCTTTTGTTTATACTGTAGGCTTTGCGATACATGGTTATAGAGGACGCTCACGCTCTTTGAAAGGAATACCCTCCATTAACCTTACATGATGTCAACAGGACTGTTTGTAGACTTGTCTGTGCTTGAGAAATTCCTGCCCAGCAAGGTGGTATGTGAATTTACGGCACATAAGCTTTTCTGCATTAGTTCTCAATTGAACAGACTTAGATTTAGATTCATTTTAACTTCCTCTGCCTATAAGAGGATTCTAGTGTAACTTCATAGATTTCATTTACAGTCATCTTTACAATGGGTAGAATTGCCTTTTGAAAGAGTCTGTTGGCTACACCAATTATCAAGGGAGCCTACCTTAGACTAGTTACTAATGTTTAGATAATCATGATCATGTGGCATTATTCTAAACATTATTACACACTAAGGATAAGATAGTTTCTTCCTGAACATGGAGTAAGCTGCCTTGGACGGAAGGCTTCACAATATATTATGTGCTTTTTTGAGAAGTATAAGTAAAAGGAGCAAAAGCACAATAAATCTTATCCAAACTTGCTGCACAGTAACACTTTCTAAGTGCTACTGAAAGTTTCTAAATTTAGACATCACAAGATGACTTAGACTTCAAAAATCTAACCTCTGTCCCCTTTGGCACTCTATCTCCATTTTTTTATGCACTCAAAAGAGACATTTTTAATCAAGAATCTAAGTGACAACTCTGCTTTACCTATTAGCCTCTTGGTTTTGATAAGACACATCACAATTCACAGGGAAAGCAGAGAATCTACATGTAATAAAGAAAAAACATTTTGCAGTTAAACTAAAATGATGTGTTATGGTATCATTTTACTGTCAGAGTTTCATAGTGTTTTACATTTTGTGGCAAAGGGATTCTGATGTGGCTTGGTAATTATACATGCAGTATATTTCCTGTGTACCAGAATAAGAATATTCTCTGTTAACTGCCTGCAAGACTATTTAGATAATGAGGATCTACACAGTCCAAGAAGTATCCAGTATTTAAAACTTCCTTTTAAAAGCAATCTGTTTTATTAATATTACACATAAGCCGACAGCCATGTGGCTGAAATTCCAGTGACTATGACTGAAATTCACTTGAAATTATATAGGAAAGCATGGCTTTGTAAGGAAAGCTAAGCAGCTGATATAGATGCAAAGCTGAAATTGAAAACTAGCATAGCACTTCCAACTGAAATAAAAAAAAAAAGAAAAACAATGAAAAAAAAAAAAAAGAGAAATTAGCCAAGTAAAATGTATTACTCTACAGTTAATCTGTTTCTGTGGTCCCTTTGGTTCAGTATCTTTCATATGCTTGTCATAAGTTTCATTCAGTTGCTTTGTTTATTGACTCATTAGCTTTGATCAGTGCAGTGAGCTATATATCAATTTCACAAACTGTTTTAGCCTGTTCAGTATGCTTGGCATCTATTATGTTATGCTTTCTCTATTCTACTGAATATGATATTCATTTAGTAAATTTATTCAGTGTATTATGTCAGCTCAGTTACATGTTTAATCTATTTCTTTGTGAGTTTTGTCCTTCTTGGAACATGTCATATAAAAGCTTGATATTTTCCTACTTGCTGCCTGTATAATTTACAATATGTTTTGCATCCTACAGCATGCTAATCTCCAGTTGCCACTTCCTTTATCTGCTGTGAATGTGTTTTATCAGCTTTCCATCTAAATAGAAGCTAGATGGCCTTTTGATGAACAAGTCATTGTGCATTTTTCAAACAGCTGCAAAGATTGGATTAAAAGCATTTAAACGTTTTTAAAATAAGCAATTTATTAATGTGGCTGTAGTACGAAGTCTGCACAATATATTTACTGAATATAAAAAGCTGAGGACTCAGTGAGACAGAAGTACTATTTGTAATTGTGTACAGTTCAGTAGCCTAAAGGATTAATGTCAAGGTGAACTCAGCAGCAGCTCTATCTAGATATCGTTAAGAGTTAAAAGTCTAAAACGCTCTTAGGTTTGCTTATCATACAGAATAAGTTCCTTGCAATAATATCAAAGATGTTAGTTTAATATTCCACTGCTGTTGCCCTTACATACCACTGCTTCCTGAATCTGTCTTCAGTAAGTATATAGAGATACAAGGTAAATCCTTGCATATGAGATTACACATAGGTAATTCTGGCTCATAGCAGATTCATGGCAATTGCCTGGAGACAGATACCTTGTTTGCTTTAGCATTACTTACTGTTCATGTGAAAAATCACGAGAGTTTTCTATTCTTTTGACACAAGCTAACACTAACAAAACAACAAATAATTGTGACAACAGAATAGATCAAATTACTTATAAATTTAGCCAGAACTGATGATCTCATTGATAGTTATACTGTTTTAGGGTTTCATTTGCTTATAACTTTAGCATATATAATCACTCACATTGATTTTCTTATTTTATCAGTCTTGATTTTTTTTCTTGATTTGAAAAAAGAAACAGTTAAGCTGCTTCTTTCAACTTTACAGAATATAACTTTTCTTCCCATACTGAACTCTTGCAAATGTTTCACTGAGAAATTTTACTGTCTCCAAACTTTGATGCACAAACATAAAATTTGGCAGAAGTGTCTTCCAGGACCTTATTTTGCTTTCATTATCAAAATTATCTAAACCATAGTTCAGGTAACTTTCTTAGCCATAAAATGCTTAGTAAAAAACTTCTAGACTTTAGAGGAAAATATAACTAAAGATTCTCTCATGATGGGCTGGGTTGATCCTACAACTATTCTTCCTACTTAATGCACAGCTTTGTGTTTTTAGGTGCTAACCTACTAGCTTCAGAAAGAAATAAAAATAATCTGTGGAATATTGAGGAAAGGATGAAGACCAGGATGTAATAAGGGGAGTTGGCAGCAAAGGCTAAAGAAAACACACATACAAAGCCTACAAGTCATTTGAACTCCTCTGTATACAGAGTGGGGAATCGTCTCTAGCCTTCCTAAATTGCACCTCTACATAAGAATGTGATATAATGAGTTGTAGACATTTCTGTGTATCTTTCCTTTAGCCTATCAGCTTTTGTGTCTCTCCCACTCTCTAGCTCAAATCATAAGCCCTCTAGCAAGTCTGGTCTGGTGACATTTCTGTGATTCACTTTCTAATAGGGTGGTTAGTTACCTATAGCATACACATCACAACAGAACTTTAAAAGTCCCAGAATGATATTAGTTCCATCAGATTTTACAGATGTGGTGAGTAACTGTTTACCCCTCTGTAGTGCTGGTACAGCCAGTGTAGATGCATATATANTAAAGGCCTATTTGAACCACTGTGTGTATATACACACATTTGGACCCTCATATTATTAGTATTCTTCTAACAGAGGTCACAGAATAGAGCACTCACAAGCTAGTGAACTTTTGGCATTTCTGTTGGTATGAATACTACAGTTTTTACTTCCAATGTCCTATGCATTAGAGGATGAGTTGTCCTGTGGGAAATAACAGAAGTTATGTACTTAGTAAGCTGCATTAAAGACCTAAGTTATATTCACTGCTAAGTGAAAGAATGGAAAATAAATGAGTAGATGTGGGAAGAAAAAGTGGCTATAACAAATGAATGCCACTCTGGAAAAGGGAGTTCCCTCCTCAGTTATGTCATAAATCTCCCACTATGATGTTCAGCGACTCGGTTAAGCTATTTCATATTAACCCTAAACAAACAAACAAAAAGCCTACAAGGGAGTCTTGTGGCGTCACAGCTACACTGCTCGGAGCACTCAGAGCTAGCTTACGCGTCCCAGTGCTGTGAGACAGTACGAACATACCCACACCATGCAGGAGCCAGGCCGTGGTGCAGCTCAAGTGTGGCACTGTTGAGGTGTCGTGGGGGCTGAAATGGACAGCCCTAGGCTGGGCTGAAATGGGGACCTGGGCAGCCTGGGGAAGGCCCTGCGATCTGGGCAGGGACAGTAAGGGCTGCTTGTGCCCTCAGAGCTCTGACATGAAATTCATGCATTCAAGCTTCTATACTAAAATCTGAAGAGGCTTTATGTTTATTATTTTTAATGAGAGATACTGTGTCACTTACTGATTAAGCAGATGTGAAGTCTGAAAAACATGTGCAAGCCTGAGTCATGTTGCTCACAAGGTTTTGATGTTGTTGGCTCATTTAAGAGACTGCCCTTGAGGAAGTACAGTATGTTCTACATAGATGTGGTCCAATCTGATGGGATAAGCTAGGGAATGCATATTGCTAAAGCTGTTTCACAAAGTCAATCTCTCTTTTATTTGGATTTCTAAGAAATAAAGAATGAGAACAGATTTGCACTTTTTTTAAGAGTAGTAATTAATCATGACACCAGTGAACATGATTGCCAGTGTGTAACAAAGCAAATCCTCTGACTGATGGACTACCTATTGACTCCAAGGTCACATACTTTGGGCTCATAGAGTTTTCTTCATGCTTTGATGAAAAAATACAAAGCAAATAGAAAAGCAAGGCTCTATTTGTTTTAACAGCTCATGCCAAATGGAAACCCTCCTCTCCAGAAAGCACTCAGACTCTCCCTGCAAAACCTAAATCTAACATTATTTCGCAGAATTTGCAGTTGGTAAATATAGTGAAAGCTGCCTGCCTAATCCAGGCTGTTCTTGTAATTTCCTGGGAGACTCTATTTAGGATTAGCTTTCTCACTCTAGAGGAAAGTTGTCACCTCTCTTGGGTTCTCTAGGAACTGAAGAGGCACATCTGACAGAATAAATAAATTGAAGTTACTCAGTAGCTTTTTGCAAGTTTTAGTGACTGGCAAAACAAACAAACAAACAAAAAAACCTCTAAAAAACCCTCTAAAAAAACCACTACCACCACAAGTCATATTACAAAAGAGATTTGTACATTTTTATTTGACGAATTATCAACATCCCTGGTAAAGCCCTTTCAAGTACTTAACATTTAATAATCTCTACAGAAATCTGGAGATAGTGATTTGGGTCGAATGTTAGGCAACCTTGAATTTAAGGCCATCTTTCCTTTTCAAGGAGCAGGAATAAATACCAGCAAAGCATATTCAATATTTATTTATCTCTTCCGAAGGCCATCTTTCCCTCCTCATTGACTTCCTTAGTGCCCATCTTTGCCCAACTACATTTGCTATACCGCAGCTTCACTCTCTCTTGGTCTACTTGGTACTTACACATTTTAATTCAGTGACTTCAGGCTGTTTTTTAAACAATGTCTCCTCCTGCATAAAGGAAGCTCTGCAGTTAGGCAGTTTTAATAGATGTACTGCATTTAAATCTCATTTCCTTTTCCCAAGAACACACTCATTTTTTTTGGATAATTGAAGAGTCTAACCCTCGTCTACATTTTGGAGCTGACAACCCATTTAAACTTATCCTGCAGCAGGTCCTGAGGCTTCTGCTCTTACATGTGCTACTTGTAACTAACTTGAGGGCTTAGAATGCAACCTTATGTGTATATCAGGCAAAAAATAGAGCTCACTGGAAATCTTAAATATGCTCCATTTAAAAACAAACCTGTAAAACACACTCAAAAGATCAGCGCATTTTCCCTAGTCCTCATTTCTAAAAAGAATCCTGCCAAAGACAGTTCAAATGGGTACTAAACAGACAGTGACTCAAAGCAGAGGTGGTATTATTTTACCTAATTTCACCTCACTTTATAAGGTGTACAGTTTGGGTATATCGGCCCTACTATGAATCATGCCATAATTATTATATGGATATATATGCATATGGATACAATCCAGAAGAAAGCCAATGTTGAGCAATCTAATGAGAATTTTGAGAGCAGCACTTCAGCTGTCTGTGGGTTGCTCAACCCTGTAGTATTTAACTCTTAAGGACTAGCCCCCTCCTTCAGCTTATCTCACCAGGCAGGTAGCATCTTGTTGCACAAATGTACAGAATTTATGGTTCCATTTTCAGGAGATTTGCAAACACTATTCTAATACAGTCTTCAGTTATTGGTAAAGTAAATGTGGCAGAGTATGGCAGTTTGTATACCAAATAGTTCTAAGAAACATCAAAAAAGTTGTTCAACTGACCAATAGAAATAGGGACTTTTATAAACGTCTAACTGTATGAGACCTGAGAGAGAGAGAGTTTTTTTACTATAATGAAGTGCAAGAGGTCAAATCAAAAGTCCTGAAGATGAAGACTTAACACTACAAAAAAAAAAAAAAAAGTCTGCAAATAATTCACTGACATTTTAAGTTTTGTTCATGCACATAATAGGTTTTGATGCTATTAATATATATCAAAATTAGGGTCAGCTGGCATGATCCACTGAAAGCAAAATATAGATATTAAAGGTGCTAGTGTTGACACTGTTGAACTTTACAGAAACATAGCACACTTTTTTTCAATAAAGTGTTTTCATAATTACCCTGTTTGAAAGTGAGAGCAAACACATTTGACATTTGATCATTAACAATGAAGCAACATACTGAAAGAAATAACAAATGTCTGCCTAAAAGGTGAGCTGAACATTATCATAGAATGCCTGAATACTTCTGAAAAGCATTTGAGGAGAGTAGGATATGCTTTGGTTATCCCATAGGTAGAAAAAGAAGTAAAATTTACATTATTCATGGTGCATTATTTGCCTCAAGACTTAACCTCAAATCATACAGCAGGACCAATTTATTAAACTTGAAATCTTTAAGAAAATCATATTTTAAGAAAATCATATTTTTAATATACTTTTCAAACTAGTCTTTTCAAACTGGTGACAGTTTTGATAAAAAAGCATTTTTACATGGGATCATTCTGTATACATAGGCTTTTCAGTACCTAAAATGAACAGCAAATCTTACTGAGAACATTTCCAATGATGCCACACACCATCTATCATCTGCTGTACTAGTAATACCATAAAATAAATACCAGCATTTTTATAGCCATCCTCTTTCACAGATCTCAAAGTGCTCTGTAATAAAAGACAAGAGCTGGCTGCCAAATTTGCCCCTTTCTTGTGTGCACATACACTGCACTGGTGAGGGCTTCTTTGTCGTTGGAGGAGAGGAGAAGGCACAGGCTGCCAGGTAGTGCTGCAAGTGGCCAGGCTGCTGGTCCTGTTGAGATCACTAGAAAAACAACCAGAGACTTCCCATGGATCAGAGTTTCTCTCACTTAGTATTTAGTTAGCATAGTACTTAGCTCACCCTAAATTCACTCTCTTCCATCTTCAGGTTAGACCTATACACCACTGTCCTATTCTGGAGGAAGCAGCCCACTGTTAAGTTAGTTCCTTTGAATTTGAATTCCAAGATTTTCTGAGCTTTTTTTTCAAGCTTGGTCTCTCAAAGAACCTTTATAGCCAGCCCCTTTTAATTTAACTGTCTACATTCCAGCAGCAAGCAACACAAAACTGAATTAAGGGCCCAAATTCAGACATCTTTAACATTTTCCTCTGACACTTTTCAGTTTTCACTACCTAAAAGATCATGCTTAATACTTTAGACACCCACTTAATGCTTTAGATCCCCCCACAACATACACCACTAGAATCACATCCCTACTATGCCACCATTTTTCCAATTGAGGTACTATTCCTTTTCATTTCTGTAGTCCTGTTACATCCCTCCTTCCTCTTGCCCATGTGGATCCTAGTTTCCTGTCCCCACACACCAGAGAAAAGCCTTTCTGCTCCTCCTTTCCCTATTTCTTCCTCTTACACGAAAAGACTCATGCTAACTGTTACTCTGCTCTCCCTGCACACCGAGCCATAGTTTTCCAACCACACTGCACTTCTAGGAGCAGAGGAGCTCCCCAGTGTTACGTGGAGATATGTCATTGTGCCCTTAGCTGTCAGACCACGTCCATTGCTCCCATTCCTGCTTCCCGCTATTCCTACCCCGCATCCAGCTTTATCAAAATCGCCACTCAGTGGAGGAGAAGCCACAAACCAAGGCCCTGTGGCCTGTGAGTAAAGGAAGAAAGCGACTGACTGAGTTTGGGTACAAAACAGTGGACTTGTTCAACTAACTTTCTAACCTTTCCAAATAGAGGGGCTTTGGCACTGAAGCTAAGCAGGAACATTTTTTCATGAAAATTAAGTGACCTAAGACAATATTATGTACTTGTACTGCTACTGCAAAACAACTGACAAAGAGACGCTGTATTTGTATATTGCTGCTTTATGATATTCCTATGCAAACTAAAACCTCTCACCTCTATCTAGCTTGATGTTTCTTTAGCCGCTTTTAATGTTTATGCTAGAGTGCTGTACAAAGCATGCTTTCATTTAAAAAAGAAATAATCCTCGTTGTACTGCCCATTCAATGGGACCTCTTGTATACCACATTAATCATTCTTTAAACCTGGTAATTCCCTTTTATATTAAAAAAGAATATGAATTAATGTAGGGCTGGCATACATAGCTGGTAGCTTAACCTAAATCTTGCTTCCAAATTGTGGTGTGAGGAGTGGAATATGAATGAAATAATTACTCGGAACATGCAATTAGCCTGGGATTCATGCCACAAAGTATAATTTAGACCAAGAGTCCAACAGGATTCCAAAAAGTCTTGGATGTGTACAGAAAATAAGAACATCCAAAATAAGCATTTCTCAGAGCCCACAGGAGTTTGTGGAGGGAGTTAAACCCTCAGGCCTCAAGACACATGTCAACATCTAACTAATACAGGTTAAGAAGAACATTTCTGTGGCCTGTTCATACTGCAATTAACTTTGAAGCAGCTGATACAGGTCACTGTCAGAGACAGAATGCTGAACTGCTGCCTACTGAGATGACTGTACATGCCATCCATAGATTCCTTGTTGCACAGGGACATCTCTTAAGGGTATCAAAACTGGGAAAATTATTTTTGAAGAACCACATGGTGGATGTCAATGTTACTGTCAGCAAATTATTCAAGAAGTTTCATAATATATTTGAAATTCTGAATTGTGGATTTCTTAAATGCCTAATTTTTGCTTCCCGGTTGGTGTCTGTGAGAAATAATTTCTGAATGTCTAAATTTGTAATCTAAAGTTTTCAGTGCTGTATAACCATTTAAGTTACTTTAAATTTCTGCTCTGTTTTTAGAGAACAGTAGCCATATGTATTACTCATTTGGATGTATAAAATGTGTGTACTATTTACATAATCTGGAATTTGTTTCCAGTATCATTAATACTGGATGACTTAGAAAAAAAGCACTTTTGCTTATTGGATCAAGTGGTTACCCACACCTCACTTGCACTATATAAAGCTATCTTGTTATGCGATATTGACTATTCTCTTTGTCTCATGTTATAACACATGAAAAAAAAAAATCCTTGAATACATTAGATGTTATCCAGGTAAACAATCTGATGAGTTGGAAGAGGAATGTTATATGTAATGCTTGCAGTAATCATGTGGTAAGTGAGATCATGAGATAGTGCCTACATTAGCATTGGATGTGGTCTGCCCAAGTGGCTGCATTGGAATATTGATGGAGAGCAAGAGCACAGCATTGTGCTGAGACGTATCTCACCATCTTGACATCATCATGGACTATAGGTTTGTATTCAAACTCCTTGCTGTCACCACCACTAATTTAGTCAATAATTAAACTTGGTTTTAAATGTTTTAAAAACAGTGGTATTTGGGGTAATACACTGAATTTTCTGCAGTTTCTGGCAAATTCTCTTGGGATACAAATAAATTCCGTGCTGGCATCTCCCATAAACCATCAGAAAACTTTGCCTCCATTTACATTCTTCAGGAATGACTTCTGTCCAGCACTTCATGGAGATATGACATGGGCAATATTAATACTGAACTGTAACAGATGATTTTTCAATACCTTTTTTCAGGGGAAGACATTGCTCCTTCTAAGAAAATCTT
>VZSV01000023.1:7658399-7677420 GCA_013398735.1 Nothocercus julius | reverse complement strand
AAGAGAAAGCTCAAGAGAAAGCTCAAGAGAAAGCTCAAGAGAAAGCTCAAGAGAAAGCTCAAGAGAAAGCTCAAGAGAAAGCTCAAGAGAAAGCTGCTATTGATTCTGTCCAAAGGAAACTGAGCCAATGTGAACATCCTGCGAACTTTGTTGGGAGAGAGGGGGAGAGTTACAGCAAAAGCAGATCAGCTGTTTTCAAGAACAAGTCTACAGAAAAATATCCTTTGCCCATTTTAACAAACTTCATTGACCTTCAGCTGTAGTACTTCAGGTTTCAGATTAAAACCTGGGGTACAGGAGTGCAAGGGGAAGGAGGAGGAAACGTGCTTTGTATCAAGCATGTGCCTGTTGCCTTCTGAAACCTGCTCCTGTTTGATTAGGCTTTATACCACTGGGGGTAAAAACAAAATTCACACATGTTCAACAGATCAGTATCTTAGCAGTTTAATTCCCCAAAGATTTAATCCACAAAGGACTGAACAAGATCTTCTCACAACTTCTGTTTTGAGTTCTGAGCCTAAGTATCTACACTGAGGTCTGCAAATATTTCTTCCGGGCTCTCAGTGGTATCTCTGATGTAGATAACTGTATGTAAAGGGGGAAAGAAATTAGGGACGGGGAAAAGAGTAAATAGTGATCGGAATACACAAAGGAGTATTAGCAAGTGAGTTGGAAGATAAGGTTGGGACTGACAGGCAGAGGAATCAAGGCACAAAGCGAGGATAGGGATTGTCAGTGTAATAGTAACTGACAAATTAAAAACAGGCTTGGGTAAGATACTTGAGAGATTTGGGGTAAGGCTAACTGTCATCTTAAATTTTGACACGTCATCGCCTCATCTCATAATCTTCATTTTTTAATACAATATTGTATACAAGCTGTATTGTATACAATAGCTTATAAAGACACTCTTACATAGAGTTGAGACATTCTTACATAGAGTTCCATTTCATTCTCCTTCATCCTAAACCTCAATTTAATTATCTGCTGATGCAAATGCTGATAAAAAGATATTAACAGTTTCCAGATAAATTCTGGAGAGAAATTTCTCTCAGAAACTACTTCAAGAAATGTTTAGTTTAGTTAGAAATCCTTAGTAAACAAATATTTAAATGTCTGAAATAGTTGTAAATTATTTTATTGATTTTATTCATTGTAAATGAGAAAATACTGTGAATATGAAATGACTCCTAAACTTGAGCACTTGAGATTGAAAGAACGGAAATACTTCAACACTTTTGTAAGCCATTTCAGAATTCTGTCATCACAAAGCCTAGGGCAGGGCAATTCAAATGGATTCAGATTCAGACAGTGGTCTTGCCAAGGTCTCAGACACATGATGCCTCTTTCACTCTGGCAGATGATACCATACTTCTTAACACTTCTCTGGACTTACAGGGAGGGGGAAACCACTTTATGCTCAGCTATAATAGCCCATCCTTACCTCTTTTGAAGGGGACAGGAGCTATCTCATTTCCAGCTGAGAAAGTCATAGAAAGAAATGACATCAGTAATTACCTTAGAATTTATCTTAGTAAAAATAAACTGTATACCCCTGATTTAAAGTCTCCTTACCTCTTTAAAGTCACTGGTTACAGAGAAGTCTGGGCCCAAAACTGGGTCATATAATCAAACTGGAACTAGCTCTTAGGACAAAGGTATCTTTGTCCTGAAATATCAGTGAGAAATCCAGTGTCAAACAGCATTTCTGTTATGTCACCCTTAAATCCTATCTTTTTACCCATCTTCTTTTCCCATCTTGACCTCACTGTGTGTGACATGCCAAGCGATTTGCTCATAATTAAATCTTCCTCCACAGAGCTTCAGAAACAGCTGTTCAACATGTTCAGTAATAACTTCACCTAATATGGGCAGCATCATTCCAATCTTTCACTATACCGACACAAAACATGTATGATGCTACTAAGTATTTTGACATTATTAATACCTTAATAAGGAAATTGCTAGAGTTCCAGAAGACTATAAATGCTGTGGGTAGCATTCCCTTCTCTTACTCTCATCCTCCTGCATACCTTGTGGAAGCCTAGGACATGTCCTTAGTAGACCGCACACTATTATGGAAACTGCACGGTCAAGTGGTACTGGAACATGTTCCTCCTTCCCAGTTCTCTCTGAGATACAATTCCTCTGGCACAATCACTTGCCTCAGTCAATCTCAAGTTCCACATGCCTTCACTGACTCCACAAATTCATCAACTCTGTTCTACTTCATCATTTTACAGGGGGAAGGACACAGTAAGCTATTAAAGACCAAAGAGCACCTTCTGAATTCATCGAGGAAGATAGATGAGTTGTAAAAAGTAGGGTGCAAAACATGTTGGAGAGAAATAGTACTACAGATATGCTTTCAGCTGGGATGATAGTTTCTGCTGCCTAATCATTTGGAAATATGTTGTATCTTACACCTTCACAATATTGCTCATAAGATAGGCCTATGCCCTATTTGTAGATGTTTCTGAGCTTTCTCTTTTACTAAATTGCTCTGCTCCCTGTATTTGCACAGATGCAGGGCATTCCAGCTAAAATCCATATGTCTTCCCCACTGATAGTGCCTGTTTTTGTGGGTCAAGGTCAAACAGCGCAGTGCAAAATATCTGGGTTGCATAACTTTCTCCTGCCCCAACCTCTCCCAAATCCTCTCCTCCTATAAGTGCCAGTGGCATAGTGGATGAAGTGCTGCTGCGGTGAGAGCTGAAATACTGGATAAAAAGGACAAGTCATACTGAAACAAGATACTTTCTGCAGGAAACAGATCATTGTGTCTTGAGTAAAGCTGGTCAAAATGCATTTAATTTCATATAATTCTGACCATTCTGACATAATTCTGACTTTTGACAGAAACTCAAATACTGAAAAATTGCAAATGAAAAACAGACTTATTTTTGATTTTCAAAATAATGCTTAAATTGCATGTTTGCATGCCATACATACACACTTTCAATTTTCCCTATGGTGGACTCAGCAGAGTCAGACAATTATCCTATCATATCTTGCTGTATCGCCTTGTGGAGATGTTAGATAATCAGATGATGATAAAAAGAGAAATTCTGTGTAAATAATCTAATAACCTAATTCTATAAGTTGAATTTGTTTATGGTTATGAAAGACAGATTTTTTCCCAAGTGTGTATCAAATAAGACAACTGGAAAAAAAAGTCTTGCTTTTCTGCATTTTTAAAATTGGAACTCATCATCTTTTGGAGAAAATACATAAAGAGCGAAATATTGCACACACAGAATAGCTGGGGTTATACATTATCACAAGTTTTGTTTTGTTGCTATTAATTCAAAGCAATTTTATAAAAACAAATACAACCATGGCTAATCCTAACTAAACAGAGTCACATAATAGCTGCAGTTGCAAGGGACTTCTGAAGACTATCTGGTCCCATCTTCCTAGTCAAGCAAGGACAGCTAGAGCAAGTTGTCCAGTTGGGTACTGAGTATCTCCAAAAACTGGAAACGTCACAACCTCTTTGGGCAACTTGCTTCTGTGCTTGACCACCCTTACAGTAAAAAGATTTTTTCTTATGCTTAAATAGCATTTTCTGTGTTTCAGTTTGTGCTCGCTGCCTCTTGTCCTTTCACTGGACACCACTGCGTCTGGTCCCATCCTCTTTACAACTCCTGTCAGGTATTTATACGTGTTGATAATATCCTCCCTAAGCCTTCTGTTTTCCAGGCTAAACCCTCTCAACTCTCTGCCTCTCCTCCTGTCCCTCATTCCCTTCATCATCTTTGCGGTCCTAATTACAATGAAGTGGTCACAAGATCTTGTGATCATTCTCTTCACTCTCTTTTATCTCTGAAAAAATAGAGTTAGCCTAAATCAGAGGCACCATGAGTGCTGGCTGACAACGTGAATACAGTACAGGTGCTGTTTGCAAAAGAGGAGAGCATCCAGGAGGTGAGCAGAGATGGCCTCTGGTGCAATGACAAGTGATGGGCAAAGAGCAAGAGAACTTTCACACCCCATTACTGTGAGAAAAAGTAGAACACAGACCAGATCTAGTTATTCTTCTGCTGAAAGTCTGCAAGATATCATGCATAATGGGAGATAAAGGCACAAAAGGGAAATAATTTAAGAAAAAGAGAAACATTACGGGAAGGCACACTGTTATGGCAAATTAATGAATATGATAGTCTTTCTGTGATGCAGACTTTAACAGGCAGAATTTTTTCTATGATCTGCTTTTATCTTGAGAAACATTAAAAAAAAAACCTAAACCTCCAAATTCTGAGTTTAGAAGTGATTCACAGTATCAACTCAAGTGCTCTTTTGCTAGGAAAAGGAGAGTTCCCTAATATAGCCATACTTTTAAAGATAACTTGCCACAATTAATGTATTCTGTATACTTTAACCACTGTACTGCTGAGACAAACACCAGTGAAGCCACAGATAATGGTGAAAAATACTCTTCCACTACAAAAGAGTAAGATGAGGATACAGAAGGAGGAAGAAAAAAAAAAAAAAAAGAAGCAGTTAAAAGGAATTAACTGTAGTTAATAGGAAACATGGATGACCTACCTGAAGACTGTAAAAAATCAGTCAGATGCCAGTTTCTCACTAGTCCAGTGAACTAATTCATTGACTTCAGAGTTAAATAGGAATTCACAGAGCATATGGAATCCAAAGAGTTTAAGCACATACTTAACTTGCCAAGGAAAATAGTGAGACAATGGCAAAGCTAAGAACAGAATTGAGAATTCCTGAGCAGAGTCCTTTGCTGTAGCTGTAGGCTATGATCTTCTGTTATCCCTTTTCAGTTTGGTGAATTACACATGCCTCCCNATCAGGATCTCTGGATAAATGGACTACAAGAGGAGCAGCTCCTTCTGAGAGGACATCATGCAGCTGGAATTAGGCTGTGGCCTTTGCAGGAGAGGCAACTAGGCTACAGGTTTACCTGCAGCTGACAAATAAGCCCTGGAAGAACATCCCCATTCAGACCAGCTGGGACTTGAGTTTATATGAGCAGCCTGACTAACAAAGAGATACAGCTTCTGCTTCCTTCCACAGACCCTTCCTTGTTTATGCATGAGCTTACCTTATTTGATGTTACAGACCAATAACGTTTATAAACATGTCAGCCTTCTCCTAAGAACACTACAGCAGGGAATGGCTAGTTCAAGGAACACAAGTATTCTCCAGGGGAAAAAAAAAAAAAAAAAAAGGCAGTTAGCACACATTTGATAATGCAGTTAAACAACCATTAGGATTATTTAAACATTGTCTCTCTGTGGAAACTCCAAACAAAATTTGACAAGGACTACAGCCTGGATGAAGCTTTCATCTAACCTTCTGTGTGCTCTTTTGATGTGGGTCACTGCATTCAGTGTTTCCATATTCATGCTGTATCTCCATAGCAAAGTCAGCTAAAGCCCAAGTATCATTTCTACCAAGACTGGCAATCTCCTCCTGACAAGGACCCTGAGTGCAAAATTGCCCTGAATAACTTCATCTGGTGAAGCCTCATCACCCACACCCTCTGCTGCTGGGCCCAGGAGGGTCATGTAAGCTTAGGCCTAAGCTTTACTCCTTGCCTGAGCAATGCTGTAGGTGCTTCCAGTCCTGTCCCGTGCATGAAACTCAGATCTGTTCTGCAAACAGGACAGCTTGCCTCCAGTTCGGTCCCCAGACCTGCCTCCTGGGTGGACACTGTACCTACGTTACATCCTTGATTCCAGTCCAGTTCCACACAAGCTCTAGTTCTACAATTTAGTTTAAATAGATCTGCTGTTTCTATATTCAAGACAGATGGATATGCCCCAATCCTACACTTTCTAATCAAAAACCTTAGCTCTTGTAAGCTGGCACAGTGTAAATTAATTTTAGAGTGTTATTATTAAGAGCGTTTTATTCCAACTCATAAGTGGTCAAGACAGGTCAGAAAATAGAAAAAGTACTAATTTAGGATGCAGAAAGCAGGCTTCAAGCAGAGTCTGATAGAAGTGCACGCGATTTAGAGAAGAATCGTCCCAGAAAATGAAAGCTTTAAGGCTAACTTGCTTTCTGAAATATGTGAGTGATGCAACCCTGACTGATCTAAGCCCTGAAGTGTATTGAAAGACACATTTAAGAAGGAAAATGGACAGAACACTCTAGACTCTCTAACCTTTCGACTCTCTAATTCTTTTTGTTTTGGGGCTTTGAGTATGGGTTTAGTTACACAGTTAATTACAGACAGGAACAGTGATTGCCTTAAAGCACGATGACACAAAGTTTCACTCTGAGAGGTCACCAAATCCTGTCACAGACTGTACATTTGCTTTTACTTGCTGCCCTGCTCTCTGTGCCATTTCTAAAACCAGGAAACACATGGAGCTTCCTTTCCATCCACTACTGAGCAGGAAAGCTCAAATCCTCAGCAGAGATGAACACACCAGAAACAAACACCAGAGATGAAGTTGTGGTAGAAAACGATGACGTGAACCCACTGTCAGACAGTGCAGTTACTGCTGGCTGGAGGGTAATCAAGATTGCATATACACTCTTCCATCCATCCCAAAACTGGGCATATTTGAAAAATCAGAATGTTGACCTCAGGCACAAATATTGAAAATGGAACTAATTAGTCTGGAAATACAGCTTGAGAAAATCACTCTCCCGTATTATGCAGGTACCAGCTATACCAACTCCGTATGAATTTTGGAGCATGTGCATCCCATCCCTTTTGTTCTATGGTATTTTTTGATGCAAGTACATCCTGCATTTCACTTGTGTAAGCACTCCTAGTTAGGTGTAAAATTTGAATTTTTCTTTCTACATCAGTGCAAGGAAGGGCTTTCCTCAAAGTATAAAGTAAAATGGAGTTTATTAATTTATAAATCTGCAATATATTGAAATTCAGAATTCTATACTCTTCATGGTGGGCTACTTCTGGGTTCTAACACTAAACCGCATTATTGTGAATTTTCAGTTTTCTTGCCGCTAGTTCTAGGCAGATTTATAAATACAAAAGCAATTAAACATAATATTATTTAAGCATAGTCTCAGAATAGTTCACAGAAAAGTTGGAAGGGATCTCTGCAGGTCAACTAGGCCAACCCATCTGCTCATAGTATGGTCAGCTACAGCAGGTTGGCCTGGATTTTAATATCTTCAATATTGGACACTCTACAGTCTCTCCGGGCAAACTCCTCCAGTGCTTGACCTTAACTGTAAAGAAGTTTTCTTACATTTAAATGGAATTTCCTGTACTTCAGCTTGTGCCCATTGCATCTTGTCCATTCTCTAGATACCACTGTGATAATAATAATAAACTTAAATAATACTAATACAAACACATGAAATATTAAGATTGAATGGAACATTGAATCAAACAAAATGGAAAACATTACATCTAACTATCTGATTACATCTAATGATTACATCTCCTTTCACTTTGTCCAGAAGAATTGCTATTCAGGCCTTGCAATAATTTAATTTTGCCATTTTTGACTAGCATTAACTATGATGGCAGTTCTGAGATATGGACTCAAGCGTAGTAATAACTTACTTGATGAAAGGTGCTAGACCTGACTGCAAACCCTCACGAGCTCACTCCAGCTATTATTTAGAAGAAATCTCACTGAGAGCTGATGATGGAAGCCAGCAGGCATAGGTTTCAGTTTATGTATGGAAAATTTGCTATACTGACCTAATTGGATTCTGAGAAGTTGAGATGAACAATTTTCTCAATGCAGTGGTAGAAAAAGCAATTAGATCAAAGATATTTCACCAAATGGCAAAGATAAGGATGACATCTAAACTATTTTTATCTAAAATTAATATGAGAGTGGACTATTTGAGCACATTAATAGTGCTACATCTGTACTACATTAATAGTCCTATATCTGTAGGAAGTATCTAGATTAAAGGGTATACTCACCATCTCTTAGAAGATGCAGCACTGAGATGAGTTCATAATATCTGATAGTTTATGATTTAGTCACATCTAAAGAAGCAAAAGTTTGTCTATGAAACATAAAACGAAACTTCTCCAGCCTCTTGCTGTCAACATTTTAATGTATGTGTGGGAGGCATGCACAAAAGAGCATTAAGAAGCTTCCTGTCTTTCAGTGAAAATGCTTCTGGAAACTGCTTCATGTTAGCTATGCCTCAAATACAAATATAAAGATAAATGCCCAAATTCACAGCCTAATCAGAGTGCAATCATCATACTTATCAGAAGGAGAAAGTTTGACTTTACAGATCATTTGGTCATATGAGCTGAGAAAGATGAAAGCAAATCCTGAAGGGACTGAAGGAAGAGAGGTTTCCATAAAACTGAATGGCTTAAACTGACTATATTTTCACGGACATTCTTCCAGAGGAAGAATGTAAAATATAGAGGAAAATTGTTAGGCTATTTTATTGGGTTTGATTTATATATATACACACATAATATACAATTTATTATAAGAAACTTATAAAAAAAAAAGACTTTCTATTAAAAAATTGAGCAAAAGAATAGAAACAGCTTAAATCCAGTATAGCCATTAGGGTAACTTTGCCAAACTGGTGTTATCAATGTTGGGAAGGGCTTTGAAGCATGGTCTATGGTGAAGAATTACCAGTTTCCTGAAAGACCAGTGGTCATCTCTATTCATAATGTTTTTCTTTAGATAAGAAGTACTTTTAATAAGATTTTTTATAAAAAATACTGTTTTCATTTACAAGACAATCTGGTGGTTGATTATGAACAATTTATTATATTCTGATGATTACATTCAACATTAGGACATTAAGAAATTGTCTTTAGGTCACTTAGCTGTCTTTTATTTACATAATGAAGATCTAATTTTGCATGAAATAGTCCAGAATGCTGCACTGTTTTAGTGCAACTGTATTTCTGTCTCCTCACTGAAGATATTTTAGATGATGGTTTTGTGATTTAAATGACACTATGACTAAAATGTTTCTGATTTAATTAATTATTCTATGTCACTAACAGCTCACAGCAAAATTAAGCGCTCTGGATTTGCAACTTGTTTATCTGTTACAGAAGAACTGTGTAATCAAGTATTTATAATAATAAAATGCCCAGGATTCCTGAGTTAATTTCTGAGTTAACTGCTTCCTATTTGTATTTCTGTGTCTTTTATCATAGAACCATTCCAAAACTCCTTAAAATGGACAAAAAAAAAAAAAATAAAAAATTAATTTAGTTTATATGAGCTTGTGTTACAAAAAAAACCCTTTCTTTACTGTTCGCTGCCTCAGCTTCTACCTCCGATTTTTCTAATGCAGGTAATGTCTATCCTGATTTTCTGAAATATTCATCAGGAAGCAGGCATCATGAGAGATGATACAGCAAATATTCATGAAACACTATTCCAATGAATTTAATGCTAACTTTAAAAGAAAAATTTGACCTAATCCAAACATTAAGCAGTAATAGGGTATGATGAAGTCATTACACAATGCTATCCATACTAAGTATGATTGTCAGAAGGAGGTGGTACACTCAGCCCTTCTTTATTACAAAGTTATTTTGAGAGTAGTAATACCTTTCTCTGTTATTTCGGAAGGTGTCTTTTTTTCTAAGTAATTAACAATAAACATACCGCAGTCTGAGAGCCTTTCTGGTCTGACGTCTGGAATGCTTTAAAGTAAATTCCCTGGAGAAGTCAAGATGACCCTTCAAGGTAGTACATTTGATTATCAGGCATAATCTTTCTGCAGGCTAAATTAAGATATAAATGTAAAAACACAGCTGTCTTGATAAAGGAAGCCATGTAGTTTTGTCAGACCACAACATTCAGCAACGTGCTTGAGATGTTTGATCCTGTTGCTTGCTTTCAACTCTAGCACCCTAGGAAAAAAAGAGAAAACAAATATAACAGAACGGAACTCCGTATCAGCAAAATAAATAAACATCTTTTACATAGCAAGGCTATTAACACAGCTGCCAAAATGTAAAACCTTCCATTTTTGCACTGGAAATAGAGGAAAAAATAACCTCCTTACTATCCTGGCAAAAGATGAAAAGCTTTTGAGTTTGGGGAGGAATTTGGTAGAGGGGGAAATTGTTTTCTAAAACCAGTTTAACCAGTTGTTACTGGCTGTGAGAATATGCAAGTCTCCTGGAGACCGATTCTCCCAAAAAGCATTTTTGAGTCAACAAACCACTGAAACACCTGCTAAAGTGTTTTCCTATTCAAAACAACATATGCTTAAGTGCTATCCAGAGAAAGAGCTTATTCAAGTGCAGCGCCACAGAAGTACCATTGAATGTAATTTCTTATGTAAAGTTGACATAGGTACATGAACTGCAGTGACATTCCAGACAAACAAAACAAAACGCTTATACCTGATACTAGTTTAATGCTGTCATATACAAAACTGTCAGCACCCAAAAGCTTTGTGTATTCACAATAGCATTCTTGTCTCTTTCAATATGCTATGGCCAAAATGAAATATTAAAACTACAACTTACTCGATGCTTTGTTACTTTAGATACCAAAATATGCTTTAAGATTGTCTCTTGGTTAACATGTTTAAACCATTTGAAATATGTGCTTAGTTCGTGATCTAACCTCCAAAAGTCCTCTTATAGGATTAAAATATCCTGGCAATGCCCACCAGATTTTTTTTTAATAAAGAGCAATTGGAATGAGCAATTTCACCTAAATGCAATAATGTTTTGGAATTACAGTGGTGAGATGGGAGGTATAAATTTGGAGGATTACGAATTGGACATAAAAGTATTTTATATCTGAATATGGAAATATTCATGCTGATTTCATAGCCAACATTTAAACACAAATATGGTTCGGAATCATCCTGGCTAGAGGTGTAAACAGTAACTTACCTTCTATTTCCTATAACCAAATCAGGACTTCCTAGACAACTGCTCTATTTCCAGTACTCTGGTAGAGCTTTTCTCAAAACTAGGAGGATAAAGTACTTAGGTATAGTACTAGCAAATCAAATGTAAGAAAATGACAATATGAACAACATTAATTGCAAGTAGAACAACGTGGAAGAATACAGAAACTGTACAAAAACTAGTCACAGTTTCCAGGAGAAGAAAGATAATGCAACAACCTAAAAAGCTTAAATCTGAGATAAATTAGTGCAATAGATATGCACTATCCACAAAAACAATACAGTCTGACATTACTGCAACAGAATAGCTAAAAATTACCAAGATGTTTTTGAGATACTGAATCCCCAGGTGTTTTTAATCCAGCGTTGAATAAACTGACTCACAACATCATCTACCTTCAACAGTATTCTTTAGGTAAATGAACATATCATGGGAGTAATAAGGCAAATGAGAAAGAGGTCTGGAGTAACAAAGCTTCAAAAGTAGCTTGGCATCCATGAGGCAAGGCAAAGCCCAAATGTAATAAAAAAGGACCAAAAGAATTAAAAAGATACAATTACCAAATGTCCATAACTGAAGAATATTATAGATACATGAAAAAATGTATTTTTCTAATATCATACAGAAGAAATGGCAAATACAAGTGATAATGAGGAAATTATTCTTCATTTTATATCAGACATAAATAGAAAGAAAAATATTTCCTGATGTTGAAATTTGGACAGTGCTGATTTGTGACAACTAATTTAGTAACATTAGTGACAATGTGGCTAGTTGTTTCTGACAATAACATGCATTCTAGTAGTATTTTCAGGGATAGGTTTTACTCTCTGATGTAGGAGCACAAAGTTTTCAGCTCTGACATTAAGAGGCAGGGAAGTGGATCTCAATTAAGAAAAGGTGAAAGAGTGACTGTTTTTGCATATACTTGCAAACCATTCATAAAGGGCAGCAAACACAAGGTGAAGGTAGAGACCAGTAGGTGCTAACTAATGATGAGGCTATCAAAATTTATAAATTCCCAAGGTCTTTCACATACCAGATGTCTGTTACATATGTTAAACTCTTAAACACTATGTTTGAGGAAAAAGAGATCATTAGTGATTTATGGTCATTGAGATTACTGCGAGGCACACATCAGAATTCTGAGGCACCTCGATCTAGATAACAAAACTACATAGGTACTGTTGATAACTACCTTACAAGTAAGTCCCTGATGTGCACAGCTGAATTCTAGTCTAAGAGAGTCTTGCAGCATGAAAGCTTGACAAGTTAACATGATCCTCAGCTAATCAGGAAGCATCAGCCAAACTAGTTACATGCCAGTTTTAACAGCAGAACTGGGAAGAATCCAAAAGCAATTATATAATGACAGAAATCTGTAACGGCATTTGTCACTCTGTTGAGATGCCAGACAATAGTGGAGATGCCTCACAGGCCTCTCCAGAATGCTGGAGTTATCAAGATGAGATGAACATACACTCTCCTGGAGGTGAAAGGACTCAGGAATGATCATTAACAGTAAAATTCTCCTGGGCACCTATGGAAGTATTCTGAAGCAGAAGTCTATAGCCAGAACACGAAGAAGTGAGAAACTGCCCAAAAATTATAGTACAGATTTGCAAGTAGGTGAAAAGCTCTTATACAGTTTCATACATATAGAAGTACAGTGAAAATTTTGTGTATTTATTATAAATCTTTCAGCAAAGGAGGAACAGATTTCTTACCAAAACTAAACAAGATTACAATTTTACTTCAGAATAACAGTCAGACTTAGGGATGCTAGCCAAAGTATAAAACACAACTGCTGGGCCCATTATAGAAAAAGCAATGAAATATTTCAATAAATATCAATGCTATCCCATTGCGGATGATAGAATTTGAGATAAAGTAGACCATTTTCTTATCACTATCTTGCCATCCAGCAAGGCACTACTGTAGTCCCCAGCTATACTGGCTACTTTGAGACAAGTTTTGTTTGATTGATTGATTATTGCAGCAGAATTCTTTTTAATCTAAATGTAATCAGAATTGATAATCAGGATTGATCCTGCAAACATTTTTTTTGTCCTAACAAGTAAGTGTTTAGGATGAAAAAACATCTAGTTTTAAGTATTTTCAGAAGGTCCTGTACAGTGATAGAAGATACTTATATTTGCCCTTTACACACATTTTCCTCCCATGGCAGTAGTAATATGAAGACACATTAAGGCCAAAGCCTATTCTGATAGGAAATCTAATGACTGCCCAAGCAAGATAACTACTGCCAAATTCATCACAGGAATAAAAGAACTTCCAGAATATAAACCAAATATTACTTATCAGTCTATATACCTCCAGGTTCATTCAGTACAGAAGTGTTTGATCTTCACTGTAGCTGTAAATAAATACCTCTGGATGTTCTTTTTTTTTTTTTTTTTAATTATTTTTAAAGATGTGGACACAAAATGAAAGGCTAATTCCATTTTAGTAAGTGTCAACCTTCCATTCCCTCAGTGGGTAGACTCTCACACTTTGATACAAGTCACGGTGACAAAAAATATGCTGAAGCCATTCTGTCATACTGCAAGTCTAAACACACGCACCACCAAATCTTAATGAAACTATTCATACTTTGTGCTAAAACATATTACTCCTTCAGTACTTCTTCTTCCCCCATCAATGGGGCAGTTTTACCTGTATGACCTCTTTCAACCCATTAGGGCAGAAGAGCTAGAAATAACCTGTGTTCTACTCTTCTTTTCCTACCCTCTCCAAAAATGATTTCCTCTCTTTTAGCAGCTATGTCCCAAAACAGACCTAACACATATGTGGATCAGTGGGAGCCTGTGGAATCCAGGGGAAAAGGTGATGAGAAAGTGGTGTTACAGCAAGGCAGCTAAACCAAGTCATGGATAGGAGAAGCAGGTTTCAGCATATTCTGTCGGAGGTTGAAGCCTGTAACGCTAGATAAAATCTCCTGAGTAACAGGTAAAGCAGTAAGAAAAGCTGATGCTACAGCAGAAAAGCTACTCTTCAAACTAATAATTAATTAACAATAACTTTATAAAAGCTATAGCCTATAATTTTTATATATAACTATATGATTATTGCCTCAGTAAATTAAGCATCCTCAGCAAGCAATTTGCAATAAAGAGAAGGACAGCTTTCACTGAACTCTTTCACTTTGATCTGCTCAAGTTTAAGTCCAGTGGAGATAATGAGTTAGAACAGTGACAAAGGTCAAAGGAGATACTGCAAGAAGCATGACACAAAAACTTGGTGTTATGCAGCCTTTACTACTATGAAGTATCAGAGTAGAACTTCTGAAACAGGACTACATTAGAAAATGCTGGGCATTAATAAGATAATATTTCAAAGAGCTGTGAAAGCCACATAATATCATAATGCTCAAATACAGCAGCAGTTGTAGCAGTTTATCCACAGGTGATAGTGGATAAATTCATTCAAGAGTGCATATTATTCTGGTGTTAGTTTTCAGAGGTTTTACTTTGAATTAGTACCCCAGTGTCAAGCGGATGCCCAAGAAATAGAGACATGATTTTGACCTACTAAATATCAAGTAGGCCATTGCAACTATTTGCTGTAAACTGAAGATGCCTCTACAGAGACACAGAGATATAGCACTCAGAAAAAGTGTATGATGTGATAAAATACTGTCAATCACTCCAAAGATTTCTAGGCTGTGTGACAAACTATATAAATGCTTCAGAGGATACTATGTCCTGGGGTTGTATGCTTTCAGTTTAAAGAATTATCATTTTGTTGGAAAACAGATGAAAATGTTTTAGTCACTTTCTTTCAATGAAAAGTGTCATGAGAAGTTTGTTTTTAAGTTGTAAAGGGAAATGTCAAACAAATATATCACAAAAATCCCTTCAAGATTGATCTAATTGATCCACTAGCTACTGTTTTCTTTAAAAAAAATAAAGGACAGCAAAACAATATTTACATATACCTCCTGATGGCCGTTAAAATTAATTATTCTACACTAAAAAAAGATATTTGTACAATTATTTCTTCTATAATCATATAAAAGTATTAAAATTGTTTAAATCTCTCAACAAATTAAAACATTCTATAGCCCCAGGTACACAAACAAGTTGACAAAAAGAAGTCATAAGTAGTGAAAAAAGTTTTACAATGTTTCAGGTCTATCTATTTTCCTCACGGTTCTTAGGAAAACTTTTGTTTTGTTTTGTTTTTCTTTTCCCTACTCACCTGCTAGCATACAAGGAAAAGTAAATGACAAGGAAGAAATTTTCATATTGTCTGATATGTCTGATTATCTTTTCTTCTGGGATGTACAAAATAAAACACCCATTGAACAAAAATGAAAAAAAAAAATAAAATCAGAGAAATCCTAACATCCCCTCTAAAGAGCTGAAACACAATGTAATTTCAGAATACGAATCTGCCATGTTGGTCTTAGACACCTATATAAATAATACAGTTCAGTCTATTATTAATCTATAAATCTCTTTAATCAACTTCCCTGATAAACACCACATAAGGAATATTCTCTAGAAAAGTCAACAGCCCAGAGTGACCTTAAAATAGGAATACATCAGCTGCTGACTAGATTAATCAGCTGCGAATCAGTCCAACGTCTGCTAGATTTTTCTAACCCACTGGTTATGTGTTTATATTAGCCCTGTTTGATTTTCTTGTTAGTTTCCAGGAATGACATCACACAGTGCTTAGAACTATTTTTCCACCAGGGAGGGTGTTTGATGGCATAAATAAAGCAAAGGAACAATTACTGACACTGCCAGATCAAACGCTTGCCTGATCCAACATATCTGTCATATGAAGGGCTTTTCCACATCAGTAGTATAATAAATGTTGATCGCAAACACTGTAGAAGTGAAACTACCTGGAATACAAATGCAATCTAGCTTTTAAAAGGAAACACTCTGTAGCCTACAAACCAGTGCTCTGAAACAACAGTAATCGAATTACGTAGATGAAATAATCACTGCTGATGACGAAAGTTTCCTGTAGAAGACTAAACATGCATAACCTTTTGTTTTCTTTTTTTTTTTTAATTTGAATCATTATTTGAAGCAGTATTTACTATCATCCTATCATGCAGTAACCATTGTCTTACAGTTCAGAGCTTAAAAATGACTGCTCAGTCCAGAGCATCTTGGGTCAAAGTCAAAAGCAACCTAAAAAGGGGAGCTGTATGTAATTAAGATTAAAAATAGCATAGCAGTTGAATTTGTTTGTTAGACGTGGTTTGCTCAATGCTAAGGCCATTACAAAGGGATTGAAGGTGATATGATGGAGCCCTGTCAAGGCTGGCACTAAATTAATTCATTCACATGACCTAGAATCCAGCATAGCTAAGATCCTGATACAATTTGATATTGGTAAATGAAATTCCAGAGATAGTGGAGTCATGAGTAAAAAGAGAGATTTCTGTGCTATGCTCCACTGTGCTATGTATGTACACTCCTTAAACTTCTCCAGTTTTTCATATTCAGAAAGGATGAAATTTAATTGCTCCCACATCAAGAAAATATTCATCTTTAAATTATGAATTAGGGGCCACTGACAGGTAGGTTATTTACCATTAATTTACTAAAAAGAAAAGAAAAGAAAAGAAAAGTCATTATCAATCTGCTTTTTTGTGATAAAAGAAACTCTGAATCCAACACCACAAAATCAGAAATAAGTTTTGCAGGTAGTTCTAGTCTTGAATAGATCAAAGCTCGGTCAGATGCATCTGCACATGACAGTGATAAGTAAATTGCTGAAGACTCTAAATTTATATAGTCCTCTGGTTAAATGAGAATACATTTATGTATTTCCATTTTTCAAAATTGCTATCTTAAAAGGATGGTCTCTGAAGCTGACAGAGCCTAACACATTTACACTTTTGAGGCAACAATGTTTGAAATACAAACATACCAGACACACTAGAAGATAATGCTGAGAGGGACAAAAATATAAAACTTTTGAAAACCTTGGAAATGCAGGGATATAAACAAATATAGGGTTGCCTTTCTGGAATCAGTGATTCTTCGTTATTCTAGGGTGGACCTTGGTTCTACAGATGATCTAAAGAGAATAAAGGCAAGTGAAGCTTGCAAGATTTAAGGCCTTCCTTGTGGTTCCCTCACCTCCTCAGTTATCAGCATGTAAACTCAGACTTATGGTGTTGCATCAGAGTGATGATATAGCACTGCTAGCAGTGTTAATGCTTGCCATGTAGCTCATACTGTTAGCTAACTCTGAGCTACTTATTGCTCTGGAAATATTTGGGATTGAATTTACACTATGTCTTCTGTTACGCTGGACTCAGAACTTCAGTATTAGAAAAACTTTTTTTTCCATTCTAATTATTTTATTACATTTCATATGCATTGCAAAACTCAGTGTTAATGAAACTACTTTAATCAGTGCTGAAATAATCAGTTTTCAGAAAGCTTCAGAAAGACCAAAATTGCCTCTAGTTGCCACAGATTTTAGTATTCCTTTTTAGATCCCGTTTTCTCTTGGGCTTTTGAGTCTTACTCAAAAGGGCATTACCCTGAACCTTACTCAGGGCATCACTGCTGCTCTTCATCTGCATCGACCTCCTGAAGTTTCCCACCATGTTTCACTCACTGAAGACAGCAATAAAATGGCTACCAGTTCCCTGCTACAAAATTGCTCTTTCAGGCTGACTCCTTGCGGAAATGCAGGTGTATTTGGAAGAAAACCTAATATATGCACAAGCGTGAGGCTGTACAAGTTTGTTAAATCAGACATCTGCAGCACACATCTGTAAAGGTGCTTTACACCTCTGACTGCTGTGCTTGTGGAACAATGACTTTTATCAGACTAATGGAAATTGAAAAAATAGAGGGAAGAGTCAGTGCTGTAGCTGATACTTATCACTTCAGTTTCTTGTCACTTCCATTACACTGTCATAGTGTTAAGAGATAATCCTGTCAAAAAATTTTTAAATAACCAGTTAGCTCTTTCTTCAGCTCTAGATATCCCATAGGTTGTGCATAAGGAACATATATATATATAGAGAGAGAGATTCTACAAATGAAAATAACTGAACTAGGTTAAAGCTTGACCTCTATAAGTTAATATATGCTAAGATAATACATGGCATTATATCCTAACCAGAAGTCTTCATTACAAAATGCTGAAGTTACTAACAACAATCAGAGCATTTATTTGTAAAACCATCTAGAGAAAATGATGAATTGAAAGAGTAAAGCCAAAATTCTTTCACATTTCCACAGGGACTAGTCATTAAAATGTTGTTTTGCTGTTTAAGGAATATATTGATGAGATTTAATGAGAGAGTTACCCCACATTTAAAAAAGTCCTCATTAATTATTAGCACATAAGAAGCTATTTTATATTGTATGCTTTTCAGTGTTATCAGAAAAGCGATTGCATCCCACCTAGTTTCTAAACCCTAGCATGGGTTTAGGTCCTGAAAGCAACTAGTAAAAGGCACTGAGAGGCAGTGAGAGGCACTGAGGCACTGGCTAACACGGAGGTTGACTGCTTCAGAGATTAAGATTGTGTTATTTTGTGTTTAAGATTGTGTTAAGATTGTTATTTTGTGTTTACGATTGTGTTGTCTCCAAACATGTGGAGGACAAGAAGGTGCTCTGGAGTAGTCAGCGTGGATTCACCAAAGGGAAATCCTGCTTGACTAACCTGGTAGCCTTCCGTGATGGAATGACTCGCTGGATAGAGAGCGATGGATGTCACCTGTCTGGACTTCAGCAAGGCTTTTGACACCGTCCCTCACAGTATCGTCCTGGGCAAGCTCCGCAAGTGTGGGATAGATGAGTGGATGGTGAGGTGGATTAACAACCAGCTGGATGACAGGGCTCACAGGGTGGTTATCAGTGGTGCGGAGTCGAGCTGGAGGCCTGTGGTTAGCGGTGTCCCCCAGGGGTCAGTCCTCGGCCCAGTCCTGTTCAATTTATTCATCCATGACGTGGATGAAGGCCCAGAGTGCTCCCTCAGCAAGTTTGCTGATGACACCAAACTGGGAGGAGCAGCTGACAGCCCAGAGGGCTGCGCTGCCATCCAGAGGGACCTGGACAGACTGGACAAGTGGGCAATGAGAAATCTTATGAAATTCAACAAAGACAAGTGCAAGGTCCTGCACTTGCGGAGGAATAACCCCAGTCACCAGTACAGGCTGGGGACCGACCTGCTGGA
>VZSV01000023.1:7641589-7658009 GCA_013398735.1 Nothocercus julius | reverse complement strand
GGAACTTAAGGAAGAATTTCTTGGCAGTGAGGGTGCCAGAGCCCTGGCACAGGCTGCCCAGAGAGGCTGTGCAGGCTCCTTCTCTGGAGATCTTCCCAACCCGCTTGGACGCAGCCCTGAGCCACCTGCTGTAGGTGACCCTGCGTGTGCAGGGGGGTTGGACTAGATGAGCTCTAGAGGTCCCTTCCAACCTTAAGTATTCTACAATTCTGTGATTTTTACTTTCATTGACTCCTTTTGAGATGCTGAAGCCAAATTATTAACCTTTTAAACTTTCCATACAGCTCCATTTCTTTAAAATATTCATGCTGATTACATGTAAAAAAATATAGTAATTAAATGGAGTCTTTGTCCTTATGACTCCTCTACTTTAAAGCTAAAATTCTGATTCTTTTAATTTTAATGTATTCTTATTTTGCCATTGACTTTAATGCGACTTCAACTGAAAAATTTTTACCATGCTATTCACTGTAGGCTTTCAAAATATATAGAAGTCTTTTTGAAGTTGACAGCTTACTAAAGCATATTTATCTGCAGTGGTAGAAACTTATATTTTTAAGATGTAAGATCAAGGACTACTTATTGTCCTTGTATTTGTTTGACTTATCATTACAGAGACATTACTTTTCTCTACTCTCATTCTCACTCCATAATAATTACAGTTTAAATCCTATTACAAGGGTGAATAAACTAAATCCTTTCATGAAGATGAATTTAATCTTGCTTTAAGCCAGCAATTTATCTATTCAATACCCCAAAATTTGGGAAGGACTTATGAAGAATGTGATTTTTCAAGGAGAAGGAGAGCAGAAGTTTTTAAAGATATCTGAAAATGGTTCAAGAGCCAACTTTCTATTAGTTAGGTAATTAAAGGGGAAAAAAATGGATCTGGTACATGTTTATTATTTATTTTATCTTTTTTCCTTACTAGTATAATCCTTGAACCAATTCATATGATTTTCCAAATGTGGCAGTATTCAGCCTGAGACCTACAGGTGCAAAGCAAAATTTGGACCTGTTGCTCAAAATCAGCAATATTTTGCAAGAATGCAGTCTTTAATCTTGCAGTAAATCCTAGATTTAAAGGTAAATATGCTTTCCAAACTATAATTACAAGACTAGTAAACAAAGATTTAATGGAAGTAAATGACACTTTAAGACAAATATGCCTAATATTTTCATCAACTGATCTGTTCTGTGGGTAACAAACAAAATGTATCTAAATATACAATTGTTTAACTTGGCATGTCTCATATTTCAAAGAAAGTATGCTTTACACAACGGGAGACAGATGGTTCCATGTTCTGTATAATTTAGTTTGCTAGTTTAGATGGCAGATTCTTGATGTTTTAACTGTACTATATTCAAATAATGATCATTAACAAAAAGGAAATTAGAAAAAAATGTATTTTAACAACTAGGTTTGAAGATGATAATGTACTTTTGACTCTGCATGTGACTACTGAGACAGATAAAAGTAGTTAGAAATACATTCTGCTTTGCACAGTATAAATTCTGCACATTCTTACAAAAATGTTTTAAATAAAATCATAATAGAAAAAAAAACCAAAAATCTTGTGCAATGAAAAACAGAATAAGGTTCTATCCCCAAGATTTATTGATTAGATTCTTTTATAATATTTTTTCACTACTAATCTGTTAAAGGAAAAAATTGATTTATTTTCTATTATGCAGCCTACAACAAATTGTTCAGGATTTAAGAAGAGGAAAAACAAAGGAAATGCTTATGACTAGGTTTGAAGGACATGACAAATATTTTTTAGGAGGATGGGAGACTTGATACTACTCAAGTCTCTTTTCCCATCCTCAGTTGTTCATCCTCCAAAGATTTCTCGTTGTCATTTCCCCACTCTTTTTCTTTGCAAGAGGATTAAGAAGAGTATTTGGCATGCAAGCTCAAATTCACCTAGGAACTCAACCTCAGATTCTCCACAACAAATAAGCCAAGCTCTTTGATTCTCTTCTAGAAAGCTTTTCTAAAGTTTATAATGTAAGTTATTATCTATTTCACAGGTTACTTTAAATCTGTGATGTAAACAGGTCATGCCCAACACTTTCCTTCATGATATGACTGTGCAAGAAGAGCCTTATACTGTTGTGTGTAAAGGTTTCTAGCAGTTGAAGCCATCATAAAACTAACTTGCATGCCCTATTTGTACTTTTTCTAATGATGTGTAGATTAAGAAGCAGTGGCACTTAAGATATGATTTAGGATAATTTATCCTGTTTTCTCCTAATTGTTGCACTGTAAGGGAGCTACAGTGCTCATGACATTACTACTACAATCTTTCAAATGACAGTTTTGACATTCACTTATATGGTTGGATTCAGGTTTTGGAAACATCATCTTACAGACTCACGTGAAACATTCTTGGCAGAACAATTACAACCAGGACTGAGCTCTGGTAAGAAAAAAAGAGAACCTGAAAACAAAGACAGCTGCAACTAAGGACAGCAGGAAACTAAAAAGTGTCCTTTTTATAGTCAATAGTTTCAAGGTACTACTTAAATTCTATTTAAAATTAACATCAGAAGTTACACAGACAGAATATAAAACACTTTGTCAAATTCTGCTGTGTTATAAATTTTATATCCATTGAATCTTGATGCTTGATAATTCAAGATTTAATCCTATGAATCAAATAATTTTCCATAAATATTTTGAAAATCTTTCAGTACCAATAGTGGAACTGTGGTTGCCACGTTATATCTTCCAGAAAGAAATCTTGAAAACCTAACTGCTTTGAAATAGTGGGGATGGAAAGGAAAGAAACAAGAGAAGAAAGATGAAACCTTCACAGTCAGCAATAGCAAATATATGTTAGCTTATACTTAGTAACTTGGTAAGTATATTTTTAAATTACAACAGTGAATTTGTTCAACCTGAGGATTTTCTTCGTAGCATTGAAGTGGGAAAACTCATTTTTATGTTTTGAACCCTAAAGAACCCTGCTATTTTCTTAAAGAAACCTTTTCATGATGGCCAGATTCTTTATATGTTTTTTTCATTTCTCCAGATAGACCTGTTCCCACTGTTTAAAAAAACTCATCAGCATCTGGTAAAGTTATTTTGCTATTCTTGTGGAAAGAGGCCAAGATGTGCAGTAGCAGCTAGCAATGAAGTCACCATTTCCTCGAATATTAAGGGCTTAAGAATATGCTAAAATAAACATCTAAAAAGCAATACCACAATGCAAAAAACAGAGTTCATTGGCTTATTCCTTTAAAAGACAAGATAAATGTTGTGTATTGATGGAGGTAATATTATTATGCATGGTATTATTATTTAGTAGAGTCATACCACCCACTTGCCCCTGTTTTGCTAGTCAGTATGGCTACATCTAAGCTGAATCTGAACTCCAGATCTGTGTTCACGTACAGGCTTGCCTTGTGTATGACTGGCTGAGGGTAAACTCAGAGAATGCCCCCCAAAAGGTATGTACCTAAAGGATAAAGGATATCAGACCTAGTTACCCAGTCATTAAGATACGTGAAAGGGTAAGGCATGAGAGATACATGAAGGCATGTAATTTGTGCTGTGGATTGGGTTGTCATGCTGCGCCTTGTCTCTGCATATTTCTGCTGCTTGCAGAGGTGTCATGCTACCCCCAGGATCTCTCCTTGTGGGGCCACAAGGCCATCTACTGCAAGCAGTAGAAATTTTGGGCAACCTGAAGTAAGGCTGCTTCTAGAGTTACATGCATATGTGCAGCTGAACAGGGTCAGTGTGAGCCCACATGGTTGCTGATCACAGTAACAGCTATACAGACACAGTTCACATTAGCATGTATATAAATAGTTGGAAGACAAATAAAAGCTGGAAAATTGGGGAAATCTTTTTAGCCCTCAGCCTTTATGATCAAACAAAAGTTAATGAGAAAGAGGAAGAAAAAGCAGATCTCCTATGTCCCTGCCCCATGCAGGAACAGACCACCTGTTTCTTTTTTTCTTTTTTTTTTTTTTTTTTTCTCATCTTCTTGCGGAGGGATTTGTTGATTCAGAGGTATCTTCTGCACTAATGAAAAGCAAGCTGAGGCTAACAAGCTACACTGAAATATTTTCTTTGAACTCTAGACCTTACTCTAGCACATCTTCCTTTCATTGTATTACTGTCTCTTTAAAAAAAAAAAAAAAAAGAGATGTATACTAACCATTTTAATTGGCTTAATATACAAGGAACAAGTGTCATGATGATTTTGACAGCTGAGATATTTTTGATAACTACCTGGCAGTCATTTATTAATGTTTTTGTCAACATTTATCCACATTTAATTTCAGGAAATCCTTCTTTTCAATCACAGTCTCCAGAGGTGATGAGCTTGGTGTGGGTCTTACTTACGGCTGATCTTCCAAATGTATTGCTTATACTACAAATAGATAATCTTAGAGACAACTCTTCCAAGAATACTAGAAGAAAACATGAAGAAAAAAGCAAGATTTGTATAAGCCTTTACCATGAACTTAAAATGGACAGTGTTTAACAAATTTCAAGCCCCCCCAAATTATGTTGCATTGTTTCATTGTTGTGTCTTCATCCATCTGCACTTACAATTAGAGAAAGTAAATTAAATGGGACCAGAAAGGGTAAAACAAGAAGGGAAGCTTACATTTTCACACAGCTCATGGCATATTCTTTGCCATAGGGGTTCTCCATTTTTTTGCCACTTCAAAAAATCACTGCTTTGCACACATTTACCACAGGACTAGTGGAACACTGAGTATAGGGGAGTTGCACTTACATTTAGAAGACAACACCTTTTTAGAATTGTGCTTTGCAGTGGGAAGACAACACTGCTCATTATTAGATAATCATTAGCACTGTATGATCTGTTTCAGAATGGCTGGATGCACGTGACAAAGCTAACTGAGAAGTCTAAATCTAACTGTGTTTCATCAAGGTTCTCTGTGTTCTTCTGACGAGATGATGAGAACTGTCCAAAGTCTCCGCAGAACTCCACAGAACTCTGCAGCCTGGGTCAATTTCTGCTTATCTTTCCATCTGTTGAAATATGTGATGAGTCCGGTATGGCAACCCTACAAATTGCTGGTTGTAGCAAAAATGCTTTCTGTTCAAAGAAGGGAGATGGTAAAGAGATCTTGCCCATGTTCTACATAATACCCTACAGGCGAAAACACTCACTGTATTACCTTCTGCTCAAGATCACCCTAAACACCACCTGAGACTGCTTTTGTATTTTGCTAAATACATGTGAAACACTATGTGAAACAAAGTGGTGATGCTTACAAGAGGATTTCATTCCAACAGTTTTTGCTTTTACATAAGTGCATTATGTAGTAATCCAAAAAATTAAATCTTGCTCCTCAAAGATGTTCTTCCTGATTCAGTGAATCTTGGAATTTTACAGCATAGTTTCAAGAGACAAAATGAAAAATGTTATCTCTCCTTGGATATTTTCTAGTCATTGGTTAGATCTCTGCTACTGATGGTGAAAGTCATGGGTTTGAAATTTCACAAGCTGAAAAAAGCCCAGAACTAAAATCTTATCCTTCCTGCTCTAAGCAGTAGCCTAGAATACAAAAGATGGGCACCATCACCTTTGTCTGTGATTCCTAAAACAATGGGCCCTGCTCAGCTCTTTTAAAAGCCAGAGCTTAGAGCACTGCTTTGGATTTTGCAGCTTGGCAGAGCAAGAGCACAGAGCAGATTATCTCTGCATTTCAGAAAGGGGCAACACTCAGGCTACACTCAGCAGAGGGAACACTCAGCAGTTCCTATACCAGCACTCCTACCATTTTGCCAGTCTTAGGCAGTTGCCTGTTGAATTCAGAACACTGCAGAGGGAAATGTGATCTTAATTCAGTGTTTTGAATTTACCAATAGAAATGGACGAAAAAAAAAAAAAAAAAAGGATGCAGCTAGCCCTGGGCCATTAAAGATTCTATATCGATCAAAGATTGTTTAACAGAAGCGTGAAGCTGCCTCAAAATAGTGAAGGTGGGTTTTCGAGACTCACTAAATATATCTCTCATTTAATTAGCTTCTTTGAGCCAAAAAAATTCCTACTGAGACAAGCAAGAGTAGTTTTGCTAAGTATGTCAGACTTCCTTTTGCTGTCTGTCAACTGAACTGTGATTAGGAAGTGTCTGCTTCACCCAGATATGAAAGTCTTTCCAGTAACAGCTGTAACCTCAAAGTGAAAAGTATCCAATCCTGCAAAACTAGTGAAAACTATTAGGAATTGGAAGACACATCCACATGCCTTAGGTTACCTTTGGGAAAAGAGCTTGAGTGGAGTTTCTAAAATTTCTCAAATTAGCTGCAGCAGGTAACAGTTTGATTCTGTTACTGACTTATTCACAGGAAATGTCTTTACAGCCTAGCAACACAACACAGACATGATACTTTGGTACTGTGCTTTGGGCACTCACGCTAGGTTTTCCTCTAATATAACCAAAGAGTAGTATTTTAAACAAAAGATTTCAGAGGACTTTCAGATGTCTCAACATCCGGAATGGTAAACTGTCTTGCTACCTGTGCATAATCTGCAACTCCCCAGTATCTGCAGGAAAGCCACAAGAAAAACCTCACTTACGCACATATTCACCACAGCAAATCATGTGACCAGCAAGGTGGAAACGGCAGCCAAAGCCTTATGCTGCTGGAATACACTTGAAATAGCCCAAAAGATCTGGCTCCTCAAGATTAGAGACTTGTATTTGGTTAAATTGTATTAAGCATATATACACAAACACTCCATTAAATTATAAAAGTATACAAAAGAGTACCACGTAGTTTTCTGTGAAACTCTGAAATTGTTATAATGTAAAATTTGTATGTATATATACTAGAAGGACACAAACACACACTCCATCAACCCTTTAGTCCAAAAGAAATCTTCAGTGTAGCTTACAACTTTTCTACTATGTAGCTGTATCTGAACTTCAGCTTTGAACTTTTGACTTTAAAATCTACATATATTTCACTGTATAGCCACGATTTGGATATAACCAATTTTGTAAATAAAGTCAATAGGCAGACTTCAAGAAAACCAGTAAGACCCTATTTTAAGTTACTCATTAAGAGATATTTTTAGATGTATTTTTGGTCCAATAAAGTGGTGCTACGTTATGATTAGTTTGTTGAGTACCACTGTATAATATTATCTTTACAGTGTAAAATATTTATGTCAGAACTTTATAGGAGAGAGCTTTAGAAAAAGCATGGGCTTAACTTAAAAAAAAAAAAAAAAAAAAAAAAAAAAAAAAAGCCATGTTAGTCTTTAATTCGGAACAAAAAATATACCACAAGTTTTGGGAGGGGTGAACTTCTGCTGTCCAAACTCAAGTCAAATGTCGGGTTTGAAAAGGTTCCACTAACTTTGGTTGTTTGCTTTCTTTCATTTTTTATGCACTGGGGCACTTCCTAGCTTCAGCCAGAAGCACAAATATCGGACAGCACTAGGAGAAAAGCTCTTCCTCTGGTACTGTATTTCTGGTCTGATGAGAAACAGGAAATACCAGCAGTCTCATGAGACTGCCTGTTTTCAGAAGATCTCCAGCTCAAATGGGGATGATTATACAAACTCATTTGAGCCTAAAAATCTTTTGAAATTTGCCTATTTCTAAGTGAGACACAAATATCATAGCAGAATTCAGTAGCTTCATTACTTTAGGACACACATAAAAGAAGTGAAAATGAAGTGAAACACTATTGTTTGTCTGACGTCTCAACAGTGAGCATTAACTTTGGATAAATATTGAACTGGAAACCTCGGTAACTCAATACACAAATCTATACATACAGAGTGTTGTGAAGAAACAAACAGAAGTAAACATTTGCAGAGACTCAGGATAAATCCTTTAAGATAACTTAAAGGGATGTGATTTTCACAGGTTGTATGGTCACACTTTTTGACAAACAGAATCTTCCAGTATTTAACATTCAAAACTTCAACCACTCTAAATTATAGTTTTGAAAACCTTGATTAAAAGCTTTAAAACTCAACAACAAAAAGCACTCAGTTTCAATTAGCAACAAGAGCATAAGCAAAAACATGCACAGAATGGCTATGCTGGACTCCAAAACATTGAAATGTTGCTAACGAGGGTCAATGGCAGATGATCAGAGAAAGCAGGTAAAAACCAGGACTCATAGAGTGATTCTTTTTTTCCAGACAATCCTCAAAAATTTTGGCAATCTAGTATGAGACTTTCTGAGAGATAAGTCATAGTTGGGCTATTATCTTTAATGGCAATAGGAACCTATCCTATACATTTCCTTTATTTTAAAAACAGTTACATTTCTGGCCTCAAGATCAGGAGCCAAAATGAATCTAACAATACAACTATGCATTGTGTGAAAAAGTACTTCTTGTTTTGCTTTTAAATTGCCTTCAGGGTTCCTGTGTGCATAATCATTCCAGACTCACCTTCTCTATGACTTTTTTATGCTTTTCCCTCTCAATCCTCTCTGGTGTTTTTTCAGCCCAAAAGGGCCCGGTCTTTCACTCTTTCTTTCATAGCTCGCTCTGTTCCACACTTGGCCATACTTTTATCCTTCTTTATATCCCTGTGTTTGCTTCCTGGAACTAAGGAATCAAGAACTTCACTTCATGTTCAAGATGTAAGCATATCTTGGATTTATATAGTGGGGCAATGACACTGTTTATTTTGTTCTGTACTCCTTTCCTCATTCTCTCTGTTTTTTTGGCTGACAATATGTGCACTGATGTTTTTAGAGGCCTACCCAGAGGATCCTAGATGTCTTTCCTCAACAGTAACAGCTCATTTAAGGTCCATTACTTTGCAGACATAGTTAAGGTGGTTCTTTCTCCTTTGTGCATTATTGACATTAAGACTCACATGGCATCTATTTAGCCTGTTACTGAAGGTTTACAAATTCCTTTTGCAACTAGCACTAGTTTTGACTACACTGAATAATTTTTTATCATCAGTGAATTTCTTAATATCCTTGTTCCACTACTTTTTCAGATCCATTATGAATAGATGAATAACACTTTCCCTAGCAGATAGCCCCAGGAGACTCCAGCGATAACCTCCCTCTGCTGTGGAAACTTAGCCTTTGTTTTTGTCTTTTAACCAGTAATTAATCCCTGAAAGACTTGTTCTCTTCCCTTGCAGAACTGTGACTTATTTAAGAGTCATTGTGAAGAATTTTTGGAAAACCAAGAGCATGACTTATGAACAAGACCTCATTCACATGCTGTTGACCCTTTCTAAAAACTCTAGTAAATGAGAGTGGCTTGATTCCTGTTTGGGGAGTCATATTTACAGTCTGGAGGCTGCCAATGCACCCATGGACTTCTAAAGTTTGATACCATGTTTATCACCTTCCCTTCCTCAGATGCTGTGACTTCTGCCAGGGACAGGTTAAACACATTTGTTAGTTCCTCTTTTAAAACACTAGGTTGGCTCTGGACATGTGAGTATTTTTATCCATTATTCTCTTAAGCATTTTAATTTGTGCTAAAACACGGTGAGATTGGCATCAGCAAATGAAGCTATGTGTCCTGTAGGTTTTCTACGTAATTCTGTAGATACTTGTAATATTGTCCTACAAAACTATTTCTTCTCATTGCGTCTTGATTGCACTTACAGTAGTTACTAGATGCCTTATGGCATCTTAGTAAAGCCTAGTTCTAAATCTGTACAACTTGAATAAGAAATTTCTCAGAAAAGCTGTAATGTCAGGCTAATTCTTAAGAGAATAGTAGATATTTGAGAAAAAGACTAAGCTGGTCTTGAATCATGGACTAAAGAAGTCAGCACAGAATGAAAACTGCAGAGAAGCAGCAAGTATGTGCAAAAGCTTCTAACCTGTGGCTATCTCACTAAAAATGTAAAAACAACGAAGGAAATACACCACCACCGGATTAATATACGGTTTTGAAGAAGTATTAAGCTTTAATTAGGGCAGTTTATTAAAAACCTTAAGACGTTTGTCATTGTGGCTGATGTTCGAATAATTCCCATAAATCTGCCCAGCCATAAACACAGTTTTTTGGAGGAAGAATATAATCTGAGGCATCTGATCAAAGAAGGTTGTTAGTGTAGGACTTGTGATTATTATTCCATTTGCTATAATGCTCAGCACCAGATCTTTTAGATCTGCTAGAAATTCAAAGTTAAAGATTAGAATGAATTATAAAAATTATATCTGTTCTTAACTTCCTAAATTTCATCTTGTTTTTTATGGATGTTCTTGTCATCTGCATAAACTTCTAATACTATATTGAATCGTCATTACTTACAGTCTCTTATGTCTTATGGAAGTCAATTCCACATATTAAATTCTGTAATTTTAAATCTATTTTAAATATACTGCCTTAAAATGCCATTAGTACATCCTAAGTTTTGTATCACGAGAGAAGACATGCCCATACATAACTATATCAATACTTTTATCTTTATTTGTCTTAAATGTAATACGTTTTAACTCTAAATTTAAATCAGTCATCACATGCTTCATGTAATTTTTATTTTGCTAGACTATTTTTTAGCTCTGGTCAAAACCAAATACACAGTAGACAAGTTATTCCATAATGGCTTGGATTCCCCAGCAACATGAATGTGTATAGATTACAAGGGAGCCCCTAAACACTTCTAGCGCAGTGGTTTAGGACCCACAGTTTAAGGTATTTTTGATAACATTTAGAAAAATATGAGAGCAGCATGATGATTTTCAGATTAGTTTCACACGTCTGTTTCAATTTAGCATCCGTCCTGTCCTTAGGATGTTATACCTACTCTCTCACAGGACTGGTACTACCATTTCTGTCTTGTTCAGGTTAATGTTTGACATTATTTACATTCTGCAAGCCTGCATTGAGATTTTTACAATGTCTTTTTTTTTTTTTTTTGTCACTTTGTAAAATTGTAAAAGGTTTTTAAAAACCATTTTGTAAAAACAATTGTAAAAATCTTTTCATAATACTCTCATAAATTGTGATTTAACAGCATTATTTGTTATCATAATCTGTCCCCATGCAAGACTGCAGCACTGCCCACAGCAATCTGTAACAAATCCTGTCAGACAATCCTGATACAGATCTTCCAGGCAGAGACTCTTTAAACTGCATTTAGACATACTCATACTAGGCCTACATTCTGGCAATTTTCTGTTGCCCTTTATAGGCTGTGGCACCAGGTTTCCCTGCCTGGTTTAGAGTATTTTCTGTACACAGTTTTCTGCATGTCCCAGGTCAATTCCTAGCCCTTCCAGACAAGGGCTGACTATCCAATCCTCCCTTCCACTACTCTGTAAACTCTGGGATTGCAGTTCATCCTTCAGGAATATGCGAGACTGAGATATCACCTATATGCATCACCTTATTTTAGATGTTTTTTAATCAAATTTTGAAAATTCTTTCAGGTCAGGTCACAGGATTCTCAGGTGAAAGTAAAGCCAGTCCAAACCATTTCCCAAATTTGCAAAGAGCTTCTTCTCATAGAATCTGTCTTCTTGGCAGCATGCTTATATTTCTCTTGTCTGGTTCTACAATTAAACTAGTCCCCTTTATAATAGAAATATTACTATATTTTGTTCTGCCCTTCCCAAGCTCCCTGTCCAAGAGTTTCATTGGATAAGCCAACTCAAAGTGTGACAGGCTTCTGCAATAATGGCTTTAAATATGGTATGTAGCCTCTCCACCTTCTATACTCACAGCTGCTTGCAGGTGGTCTGCTGGTTGCACCAGTTAACCCACTAAGCTATCTAGTCTGCTGAATTTAGGACTGCACTTGCAGCTCTGCTGCCCTTAATGAGCAAATATACTGTCTGGAGGGCAATTCTCAGCAGATAGTATAGATAACACCTTTCAGTCTCTCCCACCTATCTACTTAATATTGCCACTCGCGTGTTTGTATGATTCAACGCTGGAGTGTTATTTGTCTTCCTTTTTGGGGAATTTCCACATTCAAACCATCATCCCCAGCAGAGCTGGTGGAGGAAACTGATGTCATGAAAGATGGAGTTATCTCATTATTGGGCTAACTCAAGGTTTTTCATCACTGAAGTAAAACTGAATATAGAGGAGGCAGAGCAACTGCTTTAGGCTCCATTGCTCACCTCATCAGCACTCTGATTAATCACCAGCAACACAACCTTCTCCTTCCACTCAACCTTTAATAAAAGGGCATGATTTGCACATTCCTTTCAGTCTAACTCTGAAGACACTTTCTCTGCTTTGCTCACACTTTTATCCAGTCAGAGTGCCAAGGTGAGGGTATCTGCACCACCTACATCTGTGGGGCATCAAAGCCTGACGACCCTCTCCTGTCCTACACCTGACAATGTTTGGGTGACTCCACAGACTTGGAAAAGCTCCATTATAGAGAGATTCATGAATGGCACAATTTCCCAAATTATAATGGTGTTGCATATGATAGATAAAATTTAAAATACAGAACTAAAAGCAATAAGGCAGTGAGGAAAAATATTGTTATTTATTGGCTATTATCATTTACTGTTATTATTTTATATAGCATATAGATGGTAATCAATGCTATATTATCAATACTACAATCTCATAAGCAGCAGGCAGAATATGTACGTAGGCAGAAATAAGGTATGTTTGGGAACTTAAATATATGATATTTCTCTATTTGTACTGATACAAAAATCTTTAAAAGTGATATTTGATCCCTGAAACTGTTTGCCAAAACTGAACAGAGCTAAGCAGAGTTGCCCCCACTTTTTTTTTTAGTTGACAACAACACAACTGAAGATAGATGGCAAAGAAAAAAGGTCAGAGTCTCACTTTATAAACTCTCTCAATACTCCACACATATGCCTCCAAAAATACCTATTTATCATTATCTTCATTATTACATTGAGATCAAAGCATGATAATGACTGAAGACTATAAAAATACAGGCAATATTATCTGTAATTTATTTGGTGGAGGAAAGATAATCAGAAAAATGACATATGAACAGCACTTTCCTTATCTTTTGTGTTATCCACCCCCTTTCTGTTAGAAGGGTAAATTTTGTGGAAAGTGCATTAAAAGCAATTTTGCAAAAGGCCATAATTGCCACAACCACCAGAATTTCCCAACTAACCTGGAAGATTCTTCAGTAAGTATAATATCCTGTAGATGACATTTCTCTATTAATAGCTCCAAAAATCCCCCCAAAAAACTCCTGTTCTTTGTAACATATATGTGCTTACAGCACATGTGGAAGTAATTTCCAGTTATAATATTATCTGGACTACTAAAAACAAAACATTTACTTCAAATACGTTTGATTGACAACTTTTCTTATATTTTCCAGCAGGCCTAGACACATGATATGAATGTTCTGCAGAACTGTATGTATTACATCCTATTTTTTACTCCTATTTTCCTCTCCCATAGAAACAGATTTGTAGCATGTTGAAAAAAGATTATTAATAAAATCACATATTCATTTCCCTTGCACGAGACAACTACATGTGTAACAGCTTCCATTTTTATTCTTCAGAAGAATTGTTTAAGAATATTATTAATATATGTGCAGTCTTTGAGCTTATTAGATATAATGTTCTATTTTATAAACAGATTAAGCAATTAAACTGAGGGCATTTAAAGTAGTGTGTCGGTCAGAAGTAGATTGAGGATTCTCAATATATCTTGTGATGCCGTAACTTTAAATACTTTCAGCCTTTAATATCATGTTACTTCTGCTGATTTGTTTGTGTCTCTAACAGACCAACCCAAACCAGGAGATTAGTAAAATAAAGTCAATTCAGAAGACGAAACTTTCAGACACATACATTTTCTTAAAATTTTCTTAGACATTCTCATAATTTAATATTTTCTTCAAATTGGTAGTTCTAAAGTTCAAGTGTTAGTGTAAGACATAAACTGACTGAATACAGTGTTAGAATGAGATTTAATAATTATGTATTTATACTGCATTAGTTACTCAAAATGTTTATACAAACGCACAGTAGAACGAACAACATTTCTGAGAAAACAGCTGAGGTAGATAGTTACTACCAAGTTTTTACAGCAATCCCGCTGCCTTGCCTTTCTCTGTCATTTGCGTGGTTTACAAATGATATAGTGCATCAGTTAACATTCATGTTATAGATGCTGTTATGGCAAATGTAGACCGAGGCTGGAATCCCTTGTTCGTTTGGAATGAGATGGGAAGCACTACAGCATTACATGAAGAACAAAGCAATTTTGCTACTATAAACTGCATTTGCACATGAGCGTGTTGTATGATATGTAGCTGCAGTCAATATGCTAGCAAGGCATTCTGAGTATAAATCTGGATGGGTCTGCACTTAGAAAGAGTGTGAACTGAACAATACCATGAAGTGCCTCATACGCTCCTAAAAGGGTATAGCTTGGAAAGTCAGAAGGTGAGAAAGAGATTACTAATTGCAGAGAAATTAGCCAAATTAAATCAATTGTAAAGTTGGAGTCAGCGACTTGAAATGCATTAGCATTTTTGCTGCTGGGAAAACTTTTCTTTTATTAAAAAGAGAGACAGAGAGAGAGAGGGAAAAAAAAAAAAAAAAAAAAAAAAAACCCAGAAGCATCTCCAGAGGTTTACTGCTAGCTTAGTTTCTGGTTTGTGTCAACTTGTTTATATCAGCTGCTGATTTGCGTCACTGGCTTGGCTTTGCGGTTGTATCTGGGGCCCGATGGACACCCTGGTGCATTAAGAAATTCACCACAACAGTGCAGCATGTTAAGATCAGATAGCACAACCTAATGTTGTTTTCTTAAGCACATGCACCACACATAACCCTAGTAGAAAATTACTGCAGGCAGCTAAGGGAGGCGGATTATCAGTTTGATGTAAAACAGGCTTAAATTCAGATAATGAGGAGATTTTCCAAGCAGCACCAAAGTAAGGGAATGCCAAATATTTTTAAGGATGTATTAAAGTACATGCATTTTTAAAAAGTTTGTATTTCTAAGAATCTAGAAATCTTACATCGCCTCGCTTCCTCTAAGCTTTTAGTAACAAGTGTCTTGAACCACTGCATATTCACTGTGGTATGCAGAGAAATTTCTGACTTTAAGATGTAAAATATAATTTTAGTTATGGCTTTCATTAGCCCTTTGGATATAAATACGAATAGACATCAACAACAACAAATCCAGAATACTTAAGCTTGAAAATCTGATCTTTTCATTTCCAATACCGAGTGCAACATACTTCAGATGTTTTCCTTAAAAAACACATAATTTTAATACATTCACAGGATATTAGGGTGCACACAGAGCAGAAGTCAACAGTAAATTTTAAACTACGTGCCCATGATTAGATGACACATGTTCACACAAACTGAACAGCTTAATGAAAATATGTATCTATGAAAACAAATAGAAGGTAAGGCATGAAGTCTTCTTACTATTCCAGAAGTTATGCAGCTGTAAAGGCTGAGCAAGAACTACTGGATTTCTAAAGGCAGGGTCCAGCAGAGCTGATAACTTACTTAAACTTATGTTCTGCTTTACATGTTCTGTTCAAATTGCCATGATCAAGCCTTATAAATTTTGCTGCTCTTGTGATAGTTCATAGTAGGTCCAATGACCTAGACAGAATAGATGTCTAAAATCTTAAGAGATAATTTATAAAGAAAACAGAATGCTTTCAACAAAATGCTTTACACAAACTTCAGAAAAACTGAAAATAGTTCCAAGACTCAAAATATTCTATTAAAATGTTTCTGAGAAGAAACATATGGATTTTTGTTTAAAAAATCCATTCATTCTCACCTTTAGAACCTTCCCTCTTTTTTCCCTTGCTTCTGTGCTAATACTAACACAAAGCATTACATGAGATTATGATCAAAAGGTAATAGATAACCAGTAGTAATCACTCTGGACCAATACTGAAAACTTCAAGAAGAGCTGGAACAAACGTCATCAAAGAGAAACAGATCACTTGAATTGCCTTACAATATTTGGCCCGCATTCTGAAGCAAGTATCAGATTATGTGCCGGGCTCTCTCAGAAGGATAATAAGAAAGTAAACATTAGAGACAATTTTAACCATCTTTTTAATAGAATCATAGAATCATAGAATGCTTAATGTTGGAAGGGACCTCTAGAGATCATCTAGTCCAACCCCCCTGCACACTCAGGGTCACCTACAGCAGGTGGCTCAGGACTGCGTCCAAGTGGGTCTTGAAGGTCTCCAGAGAAGGAGCCTGCACAGCCTCTCTGGGCAGCCTGTGCCAGGGCTCTGGCACCCTCACTGCCAAGAAATTCTTCCTTAAGTTCCTGTGGAACTTTTGGTGTTTCAGTTTGTGGCTGTTTCCTCTAGTTCTGTCGGTGGCCACCAATGAAAAGAGGCCACCCCATCCTCCTCCTCACTGCCTCCCTTGAGGTCCTGAAAGACACTGCTCAGGTCTCCTCTCAGCCTTCTCTTCTCCAGGCTGAACAGGCCCAGCTCTCTCAGCCTTTCCTCA
>VZSV01000023.1:7627117-7641186 GCA_013398735.1 Nothocercus julius | reverse complement strand
TGTTGAATTTCATAAGATTTCTCATTGCCCACTTGTCCAGTCTGTCCAGGTCCCTCTGGATGGCAGCGCAGCCCTCTGGGCTGTCAGCTGCTCCTCCCAGTTTGGTATCATCAGCAAACTTGCTGAGGGAGCGCTCTGGGCCTTCATCCAGGTCACTGATGAATAAACTGAACAGGACTGGGCCGAGGACTGACCCCTGGGGGACACCACTAACCACAGGCCTCCAGCTCGACTCCGCACCACTGATAACCACCCTGTGAGCTCTGCCATCCAGCCAATTCCTAATCCACCTCACTGTCTACTCATCTATCCCACACTTGTGGAGCTTGCCCAGGAGGATGCCATGAGCGACGGTGTCAAAAGCCTTGCTGAAGTCCAGATAGATGACATCCACCGCTCTCCCCTCATCCATCCAGCTGGTCATTCTGTCATAGAAGGCGATCAGGTTAGTCAAGCAGGATTTCCCCTTGGTGAATCCATGCTGACTACAATACTACAATAATTCCTGTAAAAGCACATTTGAGAGAAGCAAAGGCGTTTTGATTTCCTTCAGCACTTATTTTAAATATTTCCACACCTCTCCATCTGTATGAGGCCTCTTCAGCTCTAGAGCTTTGAACAAAGCAGCTTATGAAAACATGAAGTGTTAGCACTGCTGGTGGTGTTGGCCCCGCTAGCTAGAAGAGGCACATGGAGGAGCTGGTGGGTTAAGAACAGCCAGAAAAAGGAGCTAGGAAAATCTTGTGGTTTCAAGGCTGGGGCACAGACTCTGGGCTTAAAGGTATTCCAACCCTGTTGGGTTAGATAAGGAATAACAAACCAGGCACAAATGAGGAAGGGGACAACAGGCAGCAGGTCACCCACAGCTCAGACTGCACTGACTGTGCTGAAGATACCAGTATTCCCCAGATATCCATCTCCAGCTTGGGGAGGATGGGGAGAACAGAAAAAGGATAAGCAGTGTATCCACTGGCATTACTTTCATTGGATGCATGCACCAAAGAGCACCACCACTTTGTCCATGTGGGAGTTATCTCGCTAGAGGGCTCTTCTGTTCTCCACCGCTACACTGAGTTAGGAGTTTTGCCTTCTCCATTTCCTCAGGTCCCTCCTAGTTCAGCCATCTTAGAGCATTTCCCTCGCTCCCCACTTTCAGGTCATTTCAGACCTCCTTAAAAATAACAGAAGGGTCCTGAAATATGCCATGGTGACAGTCCGAGAAACTTGGAAAAGAGACTTTGCAAAATATTTACTATGTGAACTCCCTTCTGCCTGTCTTCATAGGAACTGGGCTAAGTGGGTGAAATTTGAAACCCAAGCTTCTAAAGCAATCCGCAATTAAACAGAAAGTCAACATGTCCTGAAATGACAACTGAGATTATACAGAAAACACAGAAAGATGGCTCTACTGTGCTTTGCAGGCAGTGTGAACTACTGTTTAGTTTAGAGGCTTGAACACAGAGCATGAATACTCCTAGGATCGGTTCTACGATACGCAATTAAGCCGGTATTAATAAAAGCAGGAACACTGGTGCAAGCTGACTACTAACATACTCACTGTTGGTCATTTACTTTGACTTAGCAAAGCTGAAAAATAAAAACTCAAGTCAACCCTTCAGTCCAGCAATCCCCTCCGCCTCAGATCACAAGAATGTGTGATTTTGGCTGCCACATGTACATTTTGTTTCTTTGGCCATTACATTACTGGAAGCTGGAAGGTTGGACAACTGACCACTTATGAAATAAACAACTATGAATTTAAAAGTGTACATGATGTTTTGTGAGTATTTCCACTTGCTTTTTCACACACCTATTGAATTTTATGTAACTGACATGGTAACAGTGATGCTATGGGTGACACAAGAGTTAGTGCAGTTAGATAATGTGACAGACATGGTATTGAACTGCAACTATTCCTCTGAAAATCATTGTGCCTAGTTATCCATTTATATACCAGGAAATAAACATATTTGCTCCAAGGACCAGATTTGTTTTTTACTCAACAGTATTCATATGTTGTGCAGACAACCCGGCCTTCCCAGCACGCTGATCTAAAAGGAAGACACGTGTCCCATGACCTCAGCGCTTCCCAGGCTCAGAATTCCTAGAAAACTGTCAAGTCATCCAAGGCACAGGGGCAGAAGGAGGGGCTGTGAATGCACATGTGTTCAAAATGCCTTAAAGAACCATACACAACCATCTTTCTCCATATTTATTTATATGTATTTTTCTGTTGTGTGACTCCATGAAAAACACCTAAAAATTATCCTTAAGAATGATCCCAGACTTTGAAGGTGAAAACAGTGGGTAAGCATTAGTGTAAAAGCAAATGACGCTCAGAAGGTGGCCCTGCAAACTTCAGGGATGGAGTTATTTTGCAGAGGCCACAGATGTAATTTGAAGTCTAACATAAAAAGCCCTGATGTTTGCAGGCATTCTAAGACACAATTAACTATTCATTAAGATATTTCAAGTGGCTGTAATGCTCACGTTCAGAAACTAATCTTTGAGTAATACACTCCCCTGAAGCCATTTGTCTAGGTACCTGTTGAATACTGGTTATCACAGAAATACATGTATAAAAAGTGAAAGTTGACCAGTCACGTCTGAGAACTTGGACAAAAGTATTTTTTTTACATGAACACTACTGACTTCTAAAACTGAGTTTGTGTCTTGGCTGAGATGGAAATCAGGATAGCTCTTACAAATTCCATACACTGGGTTACAATATAATGGGCATTTGTATGCACTTCAAAATGCAGCAAGTTCAAATATGCACTTAGGACTGATGATCATGGAACTATGTGAGTTAGGGAAGGAATATTAAGTTATCCTATGTCTAGGGATGAAACAAGAATTCTTAAGGAGCTTGTGCATTTTTCATAGATTGCAAGATTATATCAGTGCTTGCTCTGAAAAGGTCTCTCCCCTCACACTGTAGTTCCTTGGTGTCTAACTGGGCCTGTCTAGGAAAGGTTGGAGCCAAAAGAAATTTCCAAGCACCACTTCAAATAACAGGATACAGACTACACTACTGCAGGGTTCAATGAAGTTTTAAGTTTTGAAGTGGACAGCCCCTGCCAAGTGCAAAATAGCATCTTGGTGAAATTTGTGCAGCTGCATCCCCACAAACAATGCCAGCTGATAAAGCACTTTGTGCCAAATATAGCGAAAAGAGTCTGCTTGCTATATATGCTTAATTGCACCAATGACAACAAGAAGAATTAAGAATATCACACTGATGCCAATGAGTGCATTGCCAAGCTTGATATCTTCAGTGATGTTTTTGTAATGCACACCACGCTCAAGTGACAAGTTTATCAGACTCAGGAAGTAGAGTCTCTGTGGATCCTTGCCTCACCAAAACAAAATGGAGCAAAATGAAGCCAAACCCTGGAAGGGAAATCAGATAACTTCAAGGGTGACTCAGAAAACGTAACCTAAGACAATGTACAATGCAGATTTAAATGGTCTTCCAGGAGGAAGGAGGAGTAACAAATATGGAGTACTTGTTACTTTTTCATACCAAAGAGTGGAAGGTGGAAAACAGCTTGCAGGGATGTATTATCTAGCAAGAAACTCCCTCGTGGCAAGTGTTTGGGCAGACACAGAGACAGTGTAAATGCAGATTAGCAAGGGATAATATGAAGAAAAATACAGCTTTGCAGAAGTACCTGCCAAAGATCGTGCTTTCTTTAGCGATGTTTGTCCAGAATTTTATTTTGTTAAGCTGTTGCAAAGAGGAAGCATAAGTTTTGTAAGAAGTATGTAAACAGGTCCAGATGGCAGTCATATGAATGGATAACTAATTTTAAAACAGAGCAGTCAAAACCTATAATGAAGTTGCTGATTAGCATAGATATTAAGTGGTACAAATGTCCCAGGACAAAATCAGTTTAACATACTACAAAATCTAACTTCTGGCTCAGTCTGAAAGAGGCTTTGTTTTTTTTTTTTTTTTTTTTTTTTTTTCCAACCTTCCACTCAAAGCAGCATCTGCTGTGAGGTTAGATCAGACCAGAGCTTTGTCCAGTCGGGTCATGAAAACCTCCAAGGATGGAGAATGTACAGACTCACTGGGCAACTCCTTTCACTGGTTGACTGTCTTCATGGCAAAAATGTTTTTTCTTATGTCCAGTCTGAGCCTCTCTTGTTTCAGCTTAAACTTGGCGTCTCTTGTCCTTCACCATGCAGCCCTGGATCCGTTTTCTTGATAATCTCCTGGCTAGGGAAAAGCTGCTGTTAGGTTCCACGCAAAGCCTTCTCTTTTCCGGGTTGAACAAACCCATTTCACTCGGTCTCTCCTCATAGGGTAAGTGCTGTGATCTCCTGACCATTTTGGTGCCCATCCGCTAAACTTGCTCCAGTTTATCAATGCCTTTCCTTACTGGGGGAGGGGGCTGAAACTGGACACAGTATTCTGGATGTGGTTTCACGAGTGCTGAGTAAAGGAGGATAATCACTTCACTTGATCTATTGGCTGTGCCCCAGTATGGCCCAGGGTGCTGTTGGTCGTCTTTGCTGCCAGGACAAGCTGCTGGCTCACATTCAGCTTGCTGCCTGCCAAGATTCCCAGGCCCTTTTCATCAGAGTCCTTCTTAACAATCTCTCTCTAAGAATCCCTAATCTCCAAAGCAGGTCCCCGGTCATAAAAGCCAAATCCCTGTCAACAACACCAGCTGCACAACCCGATGTTGACCCACAGGCTCTGTCTGCTCTTCCCTAAGCCTTTCTCCTGCACTGGCAGGATAGAGGTAAACACCGCTTGGGCCCCATGCCTTTGACTTTCACTTCCCAGAGCTGTGTAGTCACTTTTGATATGCTCAAGGTCTCCCTAGAAGCTGCACTTGTGTGCATGTCACTAAGAAGCAAGAGTAATAGTCAGAGTGCCAGAGAAGCCTTGGTGGTTTCTCTGCAAGATCCGGGATCCAAGCTCCCAGCATGCAACAAACCACCCCACAGGGCAAGTCAGGTCCGAACATGAGGACTTCTTGTGCTCTGCACTCCCTAGTGGGAGTCCCCCCCTACTACCACTTACAGCTTCTTTTTGATCCTAATGCATAATTCATCAGGTGGCTCCAACTCTTTCTCAGAGTTGACTTTCTCTTCCTTGTCTGCTACCAGTGCACATAACCAAATCTGCAAGTGCAAATCTTCAGGTGAAAAGACAGTCATCTTCTTGCAAAAAGCCACCGCCTTAGGGGACATTTGTCCCACAGCCTCACATTTGTCCCACAGCCAAACAGAGGATGCCTTTCCCTTTGTGCAGTCAGAGGCTCAGGAACTTGCCTCTAAGGGGTCTCTGTGAAGATCCTGTCCATCTCTAGCATTCCTTGATGCTGTGCAGTTTGCCCTCTTGCTCCCACATCTTGGCAATGCAGCCCCTCAGCTAGCACACAGCTCCTGCAGACAAGTCTTCCTATGCCCCTGCCTTAGGGAGAGGCAACAGGCACTCCCTGCAGTCTGAGATCTGGAGAGCGTCCTCTTCTCCCTGGAGCTCCATCTGAGTAAAGGCCTTGCCTGTGTCTTTGCTTCATTTGATGCTGGGATATCACCCTGTGATGCAATATGATGATTGCTGAAGAGTTCCATGCGGCCTTCAGCAGATTTATGGACCTCTTTCTGCACAAACTGTTGCTTCTGACTGCCACATATTGGGAGCTATGCTCTGTGCCTGGCAGTAATGAAGCTCTTCCCTAGCATGACGTGAATGGGTATTTGGCCCTCCCTAATCAGGTGTCACCCTCTCCTAACAGAAAGGGTCTAAATCTCAAGATGTCAGAAGCAGCTCCAAAAACATCTAGATGTAAAGCCTGGGACTGCTAAGCAATCTGCAAGCACTAACAGAGCACAGCAGCCTGAGAAGCACCCCAGTTCCTCCGCTTGTGTCCTGCACCTTGCCCCATCACCTGCCACTGTAACTGCTGAATCAGCATGCCCGTCACAGGTGCCTGCTCCTCTGGGACTAGGCTTCTCCCACGTCACCCGGTCCCTTCTCCCAAGACTACATTTGAACATCTCCTGCTATGATTCATTTTGCTCATGAAGCCATCCGCACCACCAACACTGCTCCCACAGCAACTAGAAGCCTGGCTTAGGCACCTGCTGCTCCAGGATGAGACTTTCCCCCCACCCCAACCAGCTGAGTCCATCCTTGCGAGAGTGCAAACCTGCCAGGATGCCCCTCAAGCACTGGTCACATAGCTTATGAAGGCCGTTGTCACCCACCTGTGTCACCTTCAATGCACCGAAATGTTGCGCCCAAAGAAAAATACTTGGAGATTTTGAGTTTTTCACAAATGGCTACATTCTTGACATTTTCTCTCTATGTAGGATGAAAAATATTTCCAAATCTTGAGAATTTTCACAGAACTAAACCCATTTTTTTCACGTATCTCTAGCTAGTGAAAAAGCCATTTCTAAGAAAAATGCTACTATTTGAAGCAAGTATGTATGATGACACATATTATAGAAGAAAAACACTAAAAAGTAAGTTGTTTTTAAAAACAACTGAATATTTCTGTAATTGCAGGTAGTGAGCATGGGAAGCCTGGGCACAGTTTGCATACTAGGCGTAGAAGCACACCATGGTGCAGTTCTTGAAATATTTCATGCTTGTAGGTTCATTACATAAAAGCCAGAACTCAGCGAGATCTGTGATATCTTATACCTCCAAAGTTACTATCAGGCAAGGTGAAATTCTTTATCCTTGGCTAGTAAGTTTCTCAAAAAGTGTAAGTTACTTATGAGTTTCTCAAAACCTTCTTTTCCTATAGGAGATTTTTTTTTTTTTTTTTTTTGAGATGATATGCTGAGTTGTTTAGCTTGTTGAGAGAAATTCTTGGAGCAATATTGCACTCAACTGTTGGAAATGTTTTGTACTCATTAGCTGTTGTGGGTGATATTAGCCTGTCGGCCGCACAGCAGTTACATACTTTGCTGTCTGCCGTGTACCTTGATCAAACTAGTTCGTGCGCTACTATGCAACTTTGGCCCAAACAATACATTTGTCGAGGCCCTGTGTGCACAAATAGGACTTAATGGTCCTGAGCAGGCTTCCCTGAGGCCTGTACCCACATCCTCTGCCCTAGGCCTCAGGAGCCCCGTTTTGGCGCAACTTTTGCTTGGCCTGTGCTCTGTTCGTCTCTGGGCCTGTGACAGCTGTGGCCCTGCCTGGACCTGGGCCCTGCTGATCCAGACCTGAACCTGTGGGCCAGCTGTCTGGCTTCAGACCTGTCTCACCCCTACAGACCTACCAAGTGACCACTGAATTGTGGCCAACCCTTGTTACTGGACCTGATCCTGACCAGTGGACTGACTACCCAGCTCAACCTTTCGTTATATAGCAAGGCTATTGAAAGTGGATTTATTATAGTGTGCCAAAAGCTGTTGCTTTTCACAAAGTGAAAACCTCAGCATTAAATTTAAAATTTCATAAGATAGTTGAACAATGAAAACATGCTAAGTACCTAACATGGATTGCAAATTTATAAAAGCTAGTTGTATCAGTCAAGCACTTTTGTGTGAAACTGGAATGTTTACAAAAAGATTAAAATCCTCAGCAGTTCCTTGTAAGCCAGGACCTTGCACATAACCTCTAAAAAGCATAGTGGCAAAACTGATATGATGCATGATAACTGTAGAGTAATTGCAGAAAACAGAACAGTGTTGGAATGATTCATCATTGCTTGTGACTTCAGTATCTGTTAAGGCACAGTCCCACTTCATATTCAAAGTGTTCAGAAACAAAGTCTTTTAAGTTGAAATATTTTATCTTCATGTTAAAAAAAATGCAATGTTTTCACTATGTGTCCTTGAGTTTCTTGAAGGAGAAAAAACAAAACAATACCCTCAATAATAACAGAAAATCAGTCAACTTTCATCTCCTGACCTTACCTGCAGTACAATACTCAGTTTAGGCACTATGCTTAAAAAAAAAAAAAGGAACAATTCACGAGAGGTTAATGGAGACCAACAGGCATGATGAAGTGTCTATTCTTTGTGGTTAATAGGAATATAGACCTAGTGGTAGCAAAAGGGATTTATGCATTAAGAATACTTTTCTAACAATATATGGCAATATAATAGTTGAAGAGGTTAAGGAATTCCCAGTTCTGGAAGGTTTTGACTACAGTCTATAGTTGATCTTGCCTTAAGAAAGACAGCTAGATTGCAGGTCACTTCAGACTCCTGTATTTTATAATTCCAGGAAAAGTATATCAAATGTTTTTTTTTTTTTTTTCTCTACATTTGATTAGTATCAGTCACTGCAACTACTGAAACTGCTAAAATTGAATAAAATCAACCCAGTGAGCTGGCCTTACCTAGACAGATGCTGTTATGTCACAAAAAACATTAGGTTTAAGCAGTGCAAACAAAAGACGAAAGCCAGGCAACCTCAAAAATACACAGTAATGCAAAGTACACTGAAGTATATAGTGAAAATGATTTCATACCTATTCGCTGGAAACTGGACTTGCAAAGTTTAGGTAACAGGGAGGGTTCAAATGATTTCCAGCCTTGTCCAATAATACAGAGAAAAAGTGGGCTGCAATGAGGAAGGGGAGAAGCAAAACCATTTAAACTCAGCATAAGTTATTTCAAAGTATTGTTGAAATTGAGATTTGATCAAAAAGATAATGGAAAATTGAAAGTGACCTGTTTTGTTAATGAAAGTGGTCTGCCAACTAAAACACTAGCAAATAAGTTAGTCATTATAACTTAATACTAACTAGGATCATGTTTGGTCTATTCTATTCTAAATTCAATTTATTTGTATGTTCAAGAGGAAAAAGCAAGGCTTAAAAACAGAGAAGTGATTCAATAAGCAGTTTAAGAACGCTTCAGAGAAATGGAGTAATCCAAAATGAGTTTCTTAATCTTGCGGAGACCCGCAAGTCAGAGCCACAGAAATGTTCAAGATATCAGAGACATGAAAAAAGTAAAATGACTGAATCAAAGGTATAAATCTAAAATTGAAAATGATGAAAAAAATACTGTATTTGATTGAGAGAATATGAATATCTATAGTCTTGGGAAAAGATATAGTAATATAATGACCACAGGCAAGGAGTTTGCAAAAATCATTAAAAAATCATAAAAGAACACTATCAAGAAACTTTGCCAATCAAAACACCAAACAGATGAAAGCAGTAAAAGTACCTAATAACTATTTCAGGAGTAATTCACTGGATATTGGTATTCCTATTTTCCAATGCTTTGGTCAGCTTTGGTCAGCTAATAAGCCAGCTAGGTTTCCCATTTGACTTGTTTATATTATACTTGCATTTTTCTATCTGATGTCTTTGTCTCCAGTGTGTTTTGGTTGCTGTGCCTTTGTTTTACAAGACTTTTTTTTTTCTTTTTTTTTTTCAGTAACATGATATCAGCAGCCAAACACATGGGTAAGTTCTATTTCTTAAAGCAAAAAAAGGACTTAGCATAATTCTCCCGCAGCATCAAGAAAGAATAGCTTCCTCTAGATACCTTAATTTAACAGAAAGAGCATTAGACCATAAAAGAATTAATCAAACTGTATTAATCAAGAAGAAAAAAAAAAAGTGGTACAAAAAGGGAAGAAGAGGCAATATCACATTAAGCATAAATTCTTACTGCATTCCAAATGTGGACGGAGAAAGTTTTATAGACAACTGGAATGCAGAAGATAAGAACAAGTGGGAGGACAAAGGATAATTCCCAGATTTTTAGTCTTAGAAGCAAAATTTAAAAACAGTTAACAAAAGTATACTGGAATCAGAAACTCAGAAAATAAAAACTTTTTTTCTAATAATTTATTTCTAAATAAATGAAGTCTGTACTCAGGAGATGGCAAAATCAACATGGGTATATGAGTGAGAGTTAGAAAACGTAGACCTGGTAATACATACATTGAAAAAATGAATAAAATAGATACCAATAAGAGTTGTGACAGGGTAAAGGTATATAAAGAAGCTTGTCAACTGCAGATTAAAAATCTCTAAACAGAAGGGAATAGGCAGAAGGTTGTGGAGCTGGCCAGTACTGCAAATGAAACAGGTAGAAAAGTAGGTTTTGAATCAATTTCTCATTTCTTGCTCAGAAGATAAGGCAGAAATAGGAAAAAAGAGACTTAGATCTTGTCTATGCTATGCATCTGAATTACAGACTTTTTTTAATCTTTAAGCATCATTACAACAATTTTCTGTTCTTGATTTACACATACATACTTAAGGAGGAATATGTGATGAAAAAAATGTGTTGTATTCATTTTACTCTCTATCATCAAGACATTTTGATATTTAAATTAGTCATTTTCTTCACTAAGTTTGAGTTTACTCTAGTCAAAAATATATTTCAAATGTCTACTTATACTGACTTCTAAACTATCTTTATAAAACTCCTAAATAACTTGAAAAATGGGTATTTAAGTAAAACAAATTAAAGTTTTCAGATTTGCTGGTCAGATACCAAAACGTCTGTGATTATTGTCAGCGTACCAGAGGATCATTTAATAAAGCCAGTATGGCTTAATTAACTTACTCAGGCCTATCACTGCAAACAAAGATTCTATATTTGGGTGAGTGCAGAATTTCAGTACAAAACTAAGCTGAGATTTCTCATTTTCTTTTGGTCCAGACTGTTCCATAGCAAAGTAAAACACAGTTAAAATTTATCCCAGCTGTCTTAGAATTTGGCCAGATTAAAAAGTTGATGACAGATACCTGTGACTGGTATTTAGACATGCTCAAACCCAACAAGTTGACCTCTACAAAAAAACAGTTCCTTCATCTGTACTGGCCACCAGTGACACAGTCAACAGCTCCATATATGTCTACCTAGACGCTACTTAGTGAGTATAAATCCACAGTTCTGTTCTCCCATTGCCAATAACAAAAGGATGAAACATTTTTATGGCTTTGATAAAAATTAAAGTGTGGACAATAGTAGCATTTTTGCTAAATATGGTCTGCAAAATTGCAATGAAGACAAGTGAATTCATGTTGTCTCAGCAGGAGATTTGCAACAAAAAAAACATCTTCCAAGTTAAAAAAAAAAAAAAAAAAGGCAACTTTTGCTGACAGGAATAGTGCAGATAAAAGAGAAGCTATCAAAGGACCAACAACTACAATCCCCAAACTAGCCTGCTAAAAGAACAGAAGGCTTTAAAGGCAGAAAGGATATCAGATGAAACAAATCAGCAATTACACTTTAAAGATTAAAGTACTTACCTCAGAAAAGATTGCAGCAAGTAATCTACAAATAACAGACTAATTTTCTATTAATCATAGGAAACAATAAGGAAACAGCTCAGGAGAGTCAAGCTCTCAACATGAGCATTAATTCAAGCATACCATGTAACTATTAGGCAGCATAAGATGAATGCAAACTATTGAGCAAAGATGCATTAACTGTTCAAGTGGTACAGTGCTAATTTGAAAAGCTCAAAAGCAAAAATGCTGCACCTAGTTGCAGGCAAATTGTAGCTCCAATAACCAAAACACTTGAGACAAATTACACTTCATGACATATGCTGTAACACTGCCATCCTGTGGCAAGCAGCCTTCAGCTTTACATAAACAGTTGCCTGGCATCTTGCTTTAAAAATCAACAATTATTATATACTTGTATTGAAGACATGAAAAAAAAAAAAAAAAAAAAAAAAAAAAAAAAAAAAAAAAAAAAAAAAACAGTAGAGATTTAGCAAAGACAAAATAATCCACTATGGAAACCTCTTAAAAAAATCTTTCAAAATGTCATTGCATCTTTAGAGCTCTGTGCCCAACTCTAAATACTATTTCCATTTTTTACATGTCAGTGACATCTAGAGGTTCTTCCCTGAAAGTGACAGATTTTACCATGCTAAAAGTCAGGTGTCATCATTCTGGAACTCCCGCAGGATCTTCAAAACACATATGATATTTGCAAGCTTTTTGGCAGTCTCTAACTGTACACTACAACATGTCAACATTGAGCAGGTTCCTTTCCAATTCCCATACATAACAAATTCAAGGTATGTAGTTGGAAGCCTTCTGTATACAGGCCCCATCAGATGAAAAATCAGGTCAACACAAATTCTATGCATCCATATTGCTGCTGTATCTTTTTTTCAGTAGTTTTCAAAGAAGCTTTCCGAAAACGTTTTCAAAAGTTTTATTATTCTCTTTTCAGAAGAACAGGACTAGCACATTTACATATGCTTTTGTTCACAATATGTTTTTTTTCCTTCACTGTTTACCACAGAGCAACAAAGCACAGACAAAACTTACTCTATTATTTTTTGTGTGGTCAAAGTCTGCGGGCTGGACTTCCCTGACATAACTCCTATGCCTCTGCAATAGTGAGTAGTAGTATTTCCAAAATATTCCATTGTCAGGAAATGCAACAGAGGCACTATGTGCTACTAGCTTTGGAATACCCATTGGAACATTCTGAGCTGTAATGAACATGTTATTAGTAAGTTAAGAACTGATTAATACCAGTGTGAGACCAGTGTTACACATTATGCTAAGTATATAGGAAGGGCTACAGGGCATACATCTAAAAAATCTTAGATCAGCCTGTGAAATCCAGGCTTATAGTAGCTTTGAAATTGTGATTTTTAACCATGCCAGAATCAAGGCACCAAACTTAACATAGACTTTGTTTATCATATAATACCCTGTATCTATTTTGGATAGCTTAGATGCTAAGAACTGAAGTGTTTCCCTTCACCTATTGCACAAAAAAAAAAAAAAAAAAATCCAACTAAACAGGCCAATTGAAGAGGTGAGACATGAGACAGAGTTCTCCTCCAACATGGAAAGCTGGCCTGACCACTATTCACCTGTAAAAATGAGACTGCAAAAGCATTAGGATCTTTTCACAGAAGTAACGGCCACGCCACTGGACTCCCGAAGACTTATTAAAAAATAATTATTCCTGGAAACCTTAAACAAGTCTATATTAGTAATAGGATAACGTGTTGATATCTAATGCTAGCTTTATTTATAAGGCCTTCTAGCTCATTATTGTTGTCACCATCAAATTGTGTTTCTTTGCTAATGATTAAAAATGACTGTTCCTGAATTAAGCAAAACTGAGCCTCTTAACTGCCATATGACACTGACTCTGCCAGGCCCAGTTTTCACTGAAGTTCTGCAGGACTTGTGCGGTATTACGTTTCAATACGCATGCAAAGTAAGATGCTCTTCAGTCTTGCTGCCAGAAGATCTGACAATAGCCCCAGCACTTACCCTTCTGTTAATTATAACCCCACTCACCCCCACAGTGATTTTTATGGTAGGCCAGAAACCTCATTTAAGTGCTGTGAACCACAAAAGATAACTCATTTTACCTCAATTCTGCTTCTTACAAGAAGTATAATTTTAAACGGAAAGCACTATCTAACTACTGATAGTTTTGCTGTCAGTAGCACGTGTATTCTTCTGGTGCAAGTCTTGACAGAATTCTGGGAACTCCATCCCTGGGAAAAGTGAAAGCCACAACTCTTATCACACACCCTAACTCAACTCTGGGTTCTACAAATGGCACACGGTCAACGAAAAGTGCACTATTTTGGCCTGATTTAGCTTATGAATAGGTATGGTCACACAGATTCAAGACCGCACTGATTTCAGGAGCTAAAACAATGAGACCTCCAGTGTCATACTGCTGAAGGAACTTACAGATTTAAAAAAAAAAAAAAAAAAAAAAAAAAAAAACAACAAAAAAAACTTTCTTGGTATTTAATTATTCACAAAGCACCATTTAAATTAGCAGTTAAATCACACCAAAGTTTCTGGTTTCTGGAGTATCTGTCTTCTCACTTGCACTAAAGATAGGATACCAGACAAAGACTTTAGTCTTCTAAACTAACTTTCTTTGTTAGCATGAACACAGAAAGATATTTTGACCTTTTATGGCACAGATTACAACTTAAAAGTATCTCTAAGGGTCTCCTCTACTACAAAAACTCAGTGACGACGCACGCGCAAGGCCACCAGCTGCTCCCACGCATGCGCAGACTCGCCCCTCCCCTCTCGGAGCCTGCTCTTACTGCGCAGGCGCACCGCTTCCGTGCAGCCGGCGACCCCCCCGGCACAACGGGCATT